>OZ043937.1:1625000-1966818 GCA_964056405.1 Acronicta alni
TCTTGTCCAGCTCTGATGTTATTTTATCATAATCTGCTTTGTAGAAGTTATGCTTTAGAGTGTTGTTAGGTTTTAAACATGGGCTATCGATAATTTCAATTAATATTTCTAGTGGGGGGTGGTATGGGTCAATATTTATCAAGGCATTAGCAGACTCTGTAACAACCGTACTTGCCATATTGCTCAAAATTAAATCCAGAGTTCTATTTTTGCAGTTAGTTATTTTGTTGTTTAGTTGTTTAGTGACATAAAATCAATAAATAGCTGTCCAAGCGAGGAACGCTGACCAGTGACAGGCTTACAACAATTAGCAGAACACTCTTTCCACGAGATACAACTCATATTAAAGTCTCCTATAAGACACACATTATCCATGTTATAAGATACACGATTGAAATTATCTAAAAAATGCTCAAGAACGTTTTTATTTAATGGAGGTGGGAGGTACACTGCACATAGGTAAATAAATTTTTGCTGAATAACTTCTACTTTTACAAAAAGATCTTCACATTGACTCTCACCTTCTTTGTACCAGGCAGAATTAAATTTGTTGGAAACTGCTATTAATACTCCTCCACCATCCTTGTTAGCATGAAAACCTGTACTTTCGCGATCTCTTCTATAAATGGTATAGCGGTTATCAAATAATTCAGCATCATAGATTTTATCATTAAGCCAGGTTTCCGACAAGATTACTACATCATAATTAGCACATATAATATTGCACAAGAAGTCATGAGTTTTGGTACGGAGACCTCTAACATTCTGATAATAAATGGTTAAACTATTGAATTTTATAACGGTACTTACAAAGATAGAACAATTTAATAAACAATATGTAAAATAACGAAAATAATAATACTTATTTGAGATTGTCTAATGTATCTTGATTCCTAATGTAAACAGATTCATCTTCTTCCTTTTTTCGCATGAAAACCCGACCTTGTTTGATCCAAACGAATTTATATCCCTTTTCTTTGGCGATTTGTCGGGCAGCCGCATGTAGTTTTTTATTCAATGGTGATAAATGCTCAAGAATGTAGATTGGTGCTTTATTACCGCCGATCCCTATGTGACTAGTATTTATCTTATCGTTAGGGTTTGCTTTGTTGAAGTTTATAGTTTTAGCTAAAAATGTATCTCTAAGTCTTGGTGTACCTAGTTTCACAATTATTGAACGGGGTCTTTTATCATCCTTGTTACTTTTAGCGACGCGAGTGCAATGATGTATATCTGTTTCCTTCAAATCACAAGATACCACTTTAGAAAGTTGCACAATGATCGATATTAAGTTTTCCTGACGATGTTCAGGAACACACTGAATTTCTAGATTGTTTGAACGGTTGTGCTGTTCCATCACCTGTAGTCTGATTTGTAAATCTTTAACGACATTACTTAGGTGAGCATTCTCTTTCTGATACTTTTCCAATGTATCCTGGTATTCTGTAATAACAGTTTTGGTCGTTTCGTAATTTTCGTCTAAAAACTTAACGCTGTTCTCCAAAGTAGATATCTCATTTTTTAAAGACTGAAGTTCGGCTCTTACCATTTGTTTAAGTGTTTGATGTAGCTCCTGTGTCAAAGACGTTTTCATGATGCTGAATTCCTCTCTGAATAATTCCCGAATATCCTCCCTGGTGAGAGCAGAGAGGTGGAGATCTCTGTCCAAATCGTCGTTACTAGAATGAGCAGCCAAGTTCTTTTTCCGTTGTGTGATGTTGTCGTTTATAGGTGATGAACCGCTTGGACTGTTTGACTTGGCCGGTGAGTGTACCATATATCGGTCCTCAGGACGTAAGGGAGTGTTGCTATTATCTGATTTGGGTTGCTTTGCGCGACACCCGTGACACTTCCACTTATTTTTCTGATCGATGCTCATAGTGCAGAAACGTTTTTCAGCCACATTAGCACATTGGAGGTCATATTTAAGTTTACAAAGGGCACAACTTAAGTATTCTTTGGAAGGTATTTTATTCCGGCATCCAGCACAAAAACCAACCAAATTTGCCATCATGCAGTTTGAAGAGTAAATAATCTACTAAATCGTGTTCTTTTTTAGAAGTTGGCAACCCAGATTTAATGAAACGCTAAAAGACACATACTCGGGTCCCTAGATATTTGATGAGATCGATTTCTGAACGAAATTTCTTACGTCAGATTCTTCTAAACTCGTTGGTCGATGTCCACGTAATGAATCAGCAGCTATTTGTTTACAATAAAGATAGCAAAATTTGAATTCACTACTGGTTTCTAATGTACTAAATTTACAAATATCACCCTTTGAAATGCGGTTTTGTTAATCCAAAGTCACTGTTAAGTAATTTCTGTCTTGGAGCACAATATTTCACTGCACAACAACAGGATTTTTATAATAATATCAGGTCATTAAGTCGTAACACTATAGTCGTCATATCTGTCATAATGCACAGAATTTCTGTGAGATAACACTGTTACTATTACAATATTATGCACTGAGTCTATTCAGATAGTATTTTAGTAGCTAAAATATAGAAGAACACTTTAAAATAATAAAAATTTACGGACCGATGTTGACATTGGCTAGTGTTGCCAAGTTGATCAGTTAATCATTGTGTTCCTTTGTGTGTATCTCTTGCTGATAATAAATTATTATTATTTGCCTAAATTTAAATAATAATGTTAACTGAGTCGTTATTTTGTTCATGTTATGTTGTTCAATTGTATGTTGGAATTATATGAGATTAAATATAACTATATTTTTTTTCATATTTATGTCGTTGTAATACGTGAAGTGTTATAGAAAAATAACATACTACTTAACACGTCAATTAAGTTTTTTAGGCTGCTCCTTATAAGTTATATATTTTATTAGTTTTTAGTTCTAATCAAATGAATTACAAGCATTGTCACGTATTTTTTATTTAAATAATAACTTTGTAGGTTAATTCGTTGCCTATTTTCTCAAGGACCAGATTTTGTCGTATTGCGTACTAAAAGACCAAATTAGTTTTGAAGTATTTCTTTTTTATAACTCTAGTAGGGATCCCTAAACTTATAAAGCCAACGTTATTTACAAACTTAATTATGTAATTGCCTGCTTAATGTATTTCTCATGAACATTTACATGTTAACCGGATCTAAAGCGTACAACATCTATATGGACACCATTAATTACCTATTGATTTGTGAAACTAAATGTATTGCGATGGTTATCTTCCCACGCAGTTTTGTGTCGAATGGTTATTAATGGTGTGTATTAGTGATTAGCGTGGCCATGGATTATGGGTTATGTAAATTTTAAACAAATTGTCTTTTTGGATTAGTGTTATGGGTCCGGATCATAGGTCTTGTGGATTTAGATATTTTTTATTGCTGTGATCGTGAAAGCTAAAAAGGCTTACGGAAATGAAAAAATGTTCACACACTTGTTATATGGTGTATTGGACTCATCATAAGGTCACCAAATTAGTAAGTGTACTACGTATATATTAATCTGGTGTGATTCTTCCCACACTAGCACAGTGTCTTCAGTATAGGCCATACAAATATTTTCAAAGATATAAGTAATACAGTTTAAAAAAGTGAATTATTTATTTTGTTGCAAATGTACTATGGTCTAAATGATTTTTAACAACACTTATTAAAGTTCAACTAAGGATACAGTTATAATAATGTAGTATTAAAAACAGTGATAGCCTAGTGGAATGACCATTACACTGTCGTGAGGAAATCTGCATGCCTTAGAGATTTTCTCGCCGGCGTGTGAAGTCTGCCAACCCGCACTAGGCCAGGGTGGTGGACTATAGCCTAATCCCTCTCATTTTGTCTGAGAGGAGACCCGTGCCCAGCAGTGGGAGTGTAATATAGGTTGATGATGATGAAGATTATGATTAAAGGTATACATTTTAGCGAATACAAAATTCCATCTCTGTCAGGCAGGATTAGAAACTGCATCCCCCGTTTAAGTATACCGGACGCTTTAGCTAATTATGCTATCGAGACCACTGCCTGTGATGTCGATTTGCTCTTCCATATTCTACGTCTTTTAGATAACGTTATTAGCGACGTCTATTGAAGAAATATTAATAATATTCTCATAATATTTGGCATTAACAATTTTCAAAGATTTTCTTTTTGCTTGAGTTCGAATTTTCTTTCACTAAAAATAATAATAATAATCTTTCAAAATGTTTAATATGCGTTTATGCCAAATATAATAAAATATAACATCATTTTTTGATGAAATTGACTGCCTCATTAGTCTAGTGGTCCTAGGCACGACTGCTACGCTAGAGGTCCTGGTTTCGATCCCCAGGTCGAGCAAAGTGTTATTGGGTTTTTCTATGAAATTCTCAGTAGCAGCTCGGAGTCTGGATTTGTGCCCGGTTAATGGCAATAGACTCGCCCCCTATTACATGGGAACTAAAACATACCGGCGAAATGTGGGTGTACATTAGTACACCTCTGCCTAACTCTTCGGGGAATCCAGGCGTGATGGAAATTAAATTACTTCAGTACGAAAATCAAATGCGCGTACTCCTGGTTAGGTTCCAGCTCGTAATATATTTCCGTATGTTTATAAAACTCCTGCGCACACGGCTATCTTCACATTTGACTCGCAAACGCTGCTCGCGTCGACCGATATGTATCGAAACACTATTTGGTTAAGAGTTCGATTTACAACCTCCTAAGGGACCATGCATATTAAACGTAGCGTAATAACTTTAGGTACATTAGTTATTATTTAGTACATTCTGGTTTTTTTTTCATTGAAGTAAGTTGATTGCTTCATTGGCCTGTTGATCATTAGCGCAAACACTTGAGGTTGGGTTCGTTTCAAGTTTAAGTAGGTAAAGTTTTATTGGATTTTTTAATGAAATTCTCAGTGCCTACTTGCAGTTTGAGTTTGTGCTTGGTTAATGGCAATAGGCTCACCCTCTGATACCTAAATATGGCTGCGAACTATGGCTATAAATTAGTTAATACTCTGCCTAACCATTAGGAGCATACAGACGTGATGTTATGTAATTATACCAAGCAACTTTTTGTAAGCGCTGTGTACTTCTATAAGTGACAAATTCACATAATAATCTAATATAAATATTCCATCCTTATGCAATTTACCTGTTTTTTTTTATAGAACGGAATATCCTCTTGGATCGTCCGCCATCTGGGGAGTCAGCAGGGTATGTCGTACCAACTAAAAACCGCAAGGCTATGGAGTCCGTGAAATAATTCACGATCATGACAAGATGCAATGTATCTAATAGTGGCCAGCTCATTGGAGTACCTATTAAATAAATAAATAAATCTGTTGAAATAAAACTACTTTTTACGGATTTTATCGCGTTATATTGATATTATTAATCCCGACGTTTCGGACCCTTTATAGCGTCCACGGTCACGGGTAGACTAAAATCCGTAGAAAAAAAGATTTATTTCAATGTATAATATTCGCGTAAATGTCAGAAATAAATCTGTGTTCTGCGAATCCAATATAAAAAGTTTTCTTTCTTTCTTTCTTTCAGTTTATCTTGTCAAAAAATAGTCAAATATTTTATTTCAATTAGACCATTAAAATAGCACTTTTGAAAAGTCAAAACTAGTTGCACGGTTCCAAAAAGTGGGTCTTTACCGGCAAGAAACTCCGTAGACACTCTTTAAAACAAACATGATTACAGATATTAATCTTGGTTTACAATTTTGAAGTTGTATGAGTACGCTCCTTTAGTTCGCGATTATACTTGTCCATATGAAGTAGGGACATAGCCTATTTGAAAACAATCGCCTTGGACGCGTCGGTGCCCACTTGATTGACGGCCATTCTGCGCCTCGACCGGTGTAAACGCAAATAAACCAACGCGACGGGCAAAGTGCAAAAAAACGCGTATACATAATAAAATTTAAAGATTTGATTCGCGATTTTGTTTGTGCACCGAAATTGGGGTTTGCGGTTCGATTCCCGGGTCGAATGCGTTTATGATTATGGTGTGGTATTGTTTTTATTGGTTTCTTTCTTCTTGTATGCAAATTAAACATTTTGAGGTTGTGGCAACACTGCTCCTTGGATCGTATGGCTTGCTACAGCGATGGCATGGTGTAAATAAATATTTGGATTATTTTACACACGGCTGTGACTATAGTCTAGAGCAAGTGAAGGAAAGTGCGGTTTTGAAAGAGGTAGGTAACGGTAATGATATTACGTAGATTTATTAATTTCAACCCAACTTACCACATCATTACAGGTAAACCCAATGCGATATTGTAGCTAGCTAATACTAAAACTTACAAAAAAGTATAATATTCTACGATGACCATTGGACTGCCAAGTCGAAGGTCTCGAGTTCGAATCCAAGGCACGCACCTCTGACTTTTCTAATTCATGTGCGTATTAATAATTTATTATCACTCGCTTAAACGGTGAAGGAAAACATCGTGAGGAAACCTGCATACCTTAGAGATTTTTCTCGACGGTTTGTGAAGTCTGCCAACCCGCACTAGGCCAGCGTGGTGGACTATAGCCTAATCCCTCTCAATATGAGAGGAGACCGTGCCCGGCAGTGGGACAGTATATGGGTTGATGATGATGATTCTACGATAACAAATAATGAAAAGGTCTCTAATTGTGAATTCCCTCAAAACACAACAAAATAGGTCTATCTCCTCTGTCATAATGTTAAGAGTACGGAGTGCACGTGTGAGAGATATAATTAGGAACCCGCTCGGCTTCGCACGGGTGCAATGTATTAATACACATGCATTACACATATTTTTGACGTCTGTAATCTAGTGGTTCGCATGACGGACTGCTGACCACGAGGATGTGGGTTCGATTCCCACAGCACAAATATTTATGTGATGAATAGTTTACAAATATTTATGTATAGAAGTGTTTGTGTTTGTCTGGGTGTATCTTATGTATTAAGAGTATGAGTATATATTTACAAAAAGACTTATATAAGTATTATATCCGTTGTCTAGTACCCATAGTACAAGGTCTGCTTAGTGTGGGACTAGATGGTATATATACGTGTATGGATGTCAATATGTAAAAAATTTAAAAGTTATTCAAACCTTGAAAAGAGATACCTTAAAAAAATTGTTTTATTTGATCCCATAACCGTAAAATAATGGTATCACCATTATAATTCCCATAATCTGATCGAAAACCATCACTCCACCATATTATTTTACCCCCTGACATCACAATTTGCCGGCGCCACCCCATAGCTTGTAACGGTTAACCGGAACAACCCCCTGGGGGCAGGTTACGGGGTTTAGCGATACCCCATAACAAGGGCGTACACCCCATGGATTTATGAGAGCATTTATTATCGCCAAGATTTCGATTAAGTAATAAATTGCTTGTGTGTGATTGGGTGGCGTCTTTTGGCGCATTTTTATGCTAATTTGATTACCTACATTTTCTTTATGAGAGGACCACCGACCCCATTGATGTTGTTAACTACTATACGGTACTTCCCCTGTCCGGCAGCTCCATTTTGAGTGGAATTATTCCCACTGTGCCCTAGATAAATACATACACTCAAGCCTTTTTCCCATGGGAGTAGACAGAAACTAAAGAACGTCACTGGCTACCATTCTTGCATACTTCTTTTTCTTGACCACATTCATACATCTTGTCATACACACATGCTAGTTGCGAGTACTACGCACCTGGCCGTTTTGAAGAACCTCACCAATAATGTCGCTTAAGTCTTTCTAGGGTGTGGGTCTTCCCCTCCTGGCGGTTCCACTGACATTCGCTATGTAAATCCTTTTTGTCGGGTACCTTTCATCCAATCTATGCCACTATGCCCTACCTCTCTAAAAATCTCTATCTAGTCTCAATACATTTTTCTTCTTCTTTCTAATTCTTTCCAGGTCGTCAGGTCGGCTTCCAGTCCAACCATATCATAGGAACTCTGAAACCGAAGAATCTTTGGGCAATACCTATATAACGAGGATAGACTGGTTGTGAGGCTTTTGGGCTTCTGATTACCGTTACGATTGTCATAGGTGTTTGTATGACACATTGGACCCGACTTTTTTTTTTTTGGGATTTTTTACACAACACCTTCTAGTCCCAAACTAAGCAGAGCTTGTACTATGGGTATAATACTTATTTGTATACTTTTTTTTTGTAAATACATACTTATAATACATAAGGTTAGGTATTAAAGTTGAGAATCAAAGAAATTTGAAAGATTGTGGTAGCTTTATGTGTTGGCCTCTGTACCTACGGGAAATCTCCATGGATCGTTCGCCACCTGGGGAGGCGGCAAGGTATATCGTACTCGTACTGATTTACAACCGCACTTGCCTTCATTTACCCTGTAGTCATGGCCATGGTATTAGTGCAACTTAACCTTCCAGATCGGTTAATCCGCGTAGTCAAACGGGGTGAATAGGACTGCAGGGGTGAATCGAGACAAAACTTTGAAAGGGAGTTTCAGCTTTAATTATCATAGTGTGATGCCAAAAAGGTCTTGTAATGGTTAATTATAATTTAGGAACAATTTTAGTCCCTTTTTCCAACAAACTATAATAAGTAAAGATAAAAATCCTTTTTAAAGTTTTGTTTCGATTCACCCCTGCGTCCCTATTCACCCCGTTTGACTGTACTTATAACGATCACAAATCAAAGTTAATTGTTTTAACCCAAAAACATATCACTGACGACTCAGCTCTCTCTTATCAAATAAACTCTCTTTTCCCGACAATCATTTAGACTTTCGCCTCAAGCATCTACAATTTAATTAAATTCACCAAAAAAAAAAACAATTGTTGGCACCGTTACATCAAGTTGACAACATAATAAAACTGTTGCCCAGCCGTCTGGGGCATTTTGGGGCAAAAAACTGCGAGCTAATGAAGAGATTCGCGCGTCGTCGGGAATTTTCGCGCGGGATCAAAGAAAAAGCGGACGGCGCGAATTGCTTCTGATTCGCGCTGATGTGTGACTCTTTGATGTAAATGCAATGACAACAGAATACACCAGGTACTTATAATAGTACTTTATGAAACAAAATGTTGTCTTGTCCGTCTTCGAGATGCAATGTGACGGATGGTTGGAACGACGACGTCTACGTCGTTCTAATGGTTCGAGTGTTAGAGGAAGGGGTTTCAATTCCCACAGGCCACAAGTTTTTATTTGATAAGTGTTTGAGTTTGTCCGGGTGTTTCTTATATACAGTTAGAGTTGTCAACTCTCGAACGAACCAACACGTTCAAATTGGGGGTAGAGAAGTAGTAGTTTTAAAAGAAAATCTCAATATTTATTATATTTAAATTTAGATTTACATTGTTCAAGTTAAAATTTAAAAAAAACAGGAGAAATTATTGTGTCCCGGGAGCTCGGGAGGTTTCCCATTATTAACGGAGTTTATTACTGGGAGGGTTAGGAAATTTCGTGTGGTTATTTTGGTGGATTATAGCCTAATCCCTCTCATTCTGTGAGAGGAGAACCGTGTCCAGCAGTGGGACAGTATTTGGGTTGATGATTGATTTTGATGATGACGGAGGGTAGTACTTGGTGCTTAAATACTAATGTGTCGTATCGTGACGCGGCAGAATCTTATTGGGCTTTTGTATTTATGGAAAATGACAAAGAGGCATATGAGCAGCCTGATAGGCTGACGGCAGCCGCAATATATTCAGAAACACCAATGGTATCACTCACGCGTTGTCATCTTTACACCTCATTTGTTAATTTTCATATGACCCATTAAATAAAAATTCTTGGACAATTTTACACAGCACCATCTAGTCCCTAACTAAGCAGAGCTTGTACTATAGGTACTGATCAATGGATATAGATATATAGATAGAATATTCTTTATTGTACACCAAGAAGCATAATAAAATTAAACAATAAAATAAACCTAAAGTAGTACAATTGGCGGTCTTATCGCTAAGAGCAATTTCTTACAGACAACCATTGGATGGACACAGATCATGTAAGAAAAACTTAAAATGGGCAGTTGGATATAATACTTATATACTTTTTTTTTAAATACATACTTATAATAAGGAAACACCCAGACAAACACAAACACTTGGGTTCATCACATAAATATTTGTGTCCTGTGGGAATCGAATCTACGACCTCCACACGACCACGACCAACCACAGACGTGGGCAATTATTTTACTGGCTACATTGTCCTTCAAACCGGAACACAATAATGTTACAACATTATTGCTTTGATACTACCTACTACATAATTATATTTGTATACATAATTATATAGTTTCGCGACTGCTACGCTAGAGGTCCTGGGTTGGATCCCCAGGTCGAGCAGTGTTATTGGGTTTTTCTATGAAATTCTCAGTACCAGCTCGGAGTCTGGATATGTGCCCGGTTAATGGCAATAGGCTCGCCCCCTATTACATGGGACCTAAACATACCGGCGAAATGTGGGTGTACATTAGTACACCTCTGCCTAACCCTTCGGGGAATACAGGCGTGATGGTATGTGTAATTATATTTGTAACTTAGTTGAACTTGTAAAAGTGTTGTTAAAAAAACATTTAATTATAAAATTTGCAACATAATAAATAATTCATTTTCTTATAACTGAATATTTGAATGTTCAAATAATTCAAAGTTTTGTACGCTAACGTTCAAATTGAATCACTTCAATACAATATAAAAAAATAATCAATAAAATATTGTATGGAAATAACAGTTCTTCCTCCGAGGCTTATGCCAACTATGTTGAGGTCAGTTTTCAGTCTAACCAAATGCGGCTGAAAATTAGTAATTTACACGAAGCGACTACCTCCACAAGCCAATTTCTGGGGAATACCAATATTCTGTGGATAGACTAGTTGTCAGGCTTTTTGGGCTTCTGACTACCACTAACGATTGTCACAGATCGGATCGATCGATTGTAAACGGTACCGGCGGCTACAATACATAAGAATCACCCATACAATCACAAACACTTATGTTCATCACATAAAATATTTGTGATTTGTGGGATTCGAACCCACGAAATCGTGGTAAGCAGTCCGACACTCGAACCACTAGACCATAGAGGTCGTCTTCTTATCAAATCAAAAGTCTTTTCGTCTATTCCAGCAGATTCAAGACATACACTGTCTAAAGTAACGACAGATTTAACAAATGACATCATAAATTAAACATCAAATGCACAATTTGAGAATCGCGTTCAAACAAAAAGCTATTGTCGGTCGGTCGATATAAATCGGTGAGTGTACAAGAAGTGTCCTAAAGTATTCCTTGGTATAATGGAACAAATGTTCTGCAGCCATTACGCGGGTTTCACGGGTTTTTCATGGGGCCTCATGCATGGGGAACGCGCGGTGTTCGTCTTTTATCATGGGGTTTGGTGCAGGTGGGAGCGGGCAGCGGAGAGTCGCCGAGTCTAAAAGCATACCATCAAGCCTACATTATTTTTTTAACATCTGTTAGCTTATGTTAGCTTCCGGTTACTCATTCAATCGTTCGATCATTTGCTCACTCATATTTGACAGTTACTCAAAACATTCGTTCTAATATTCATTAATTCACTTACACTTAATTCGATTGACAGTTCACGGCCGGCATTTCTGTTCGAGACGTCGAAGTGTGAAGACGTTTAAAGTTGGAAGTTTTAAGTTTATACTCTGTTGGATCTTAAGTGTAATTACGATACTTATTGGTATAAAGCTATTCCATGTTTTATTTCTTGTGAAAAGGAGAATAAATATATTTCATTATTATTATTATGTTTTGGTGTTTCTATTGCCAACCTTTATATTCTGAACTGTGGTATTACACATCTATATAACACCTATTTTTCTTATCATCGTCTTCCGATCCTTTTCCCGTCTCTGTTGGGGTCGGCTTTCAGTCTAAAGAAAGTCTCTGCCGTCAGACCACCACACACCTCAATTTCCGGGCAATCATGATATCATGAGAATAAACTGGTTGTCAGGCTTTCTGGGCTTCTGACTAATGATGCTCATTGGTTTGTGCTTGACAACCGGGACTGACAGCTTTAGGTGCTCTCTAAAGCATGGAGGAGTGATCTCTATGTGTTAAGAATGTATACCCACAGATTGACCACTTCTAGTGCAGCTAAACCTTAAAGATCGGCTGATCAGCGTAGCGTAGTTATTTTTTTTTAATTCTGCTAATGTGGCAAACAAGCATACGGACCACCTGATGGTAAGCGGTTACCGTAGCCTATAGATGCTTGCAACACCAGGAGTATCACTTGCGCGATGCCGACCCTGTATTGAAAGAGGAATAGTTGGGTTGGCAGTATAAGGGTCAAAGTCCCCCCACTGCCAAAGTTTCCTCGTGGAGCACTGGCAACCTTGCTCACCGTAGGAATCCTAACACAGCTTAAAGCAGTGTTATTTTACTTCGATTTTCTGCAAGGCGGAGGTACTTCCCCAGTCGGGCAGCTCCAATTTGAGTGGAATTACTCCCACTATGCCCTACCTCTCTTAGACACGAGCCCCTCACGAACCCCTCACGATCACCTAATTGTATCCAGTGCAGTTGTATCCATTCAAAGGTTGCCTACAAAATGCTCTGTATATAAATTAATTACTTGTGAACAATTAAGTATATATATACGATTTAAAAAAAGCCTTTGACCAGCAGTGATGGTACTTTGGCTGATATGATGATAGTGATGATGATACCATAAAGCCAAAGGTGTTCCTCAAGATTTAGGCAATGTACGCCAATAGATAGTTCGCCCCTGGTTAGCAAAAACATTTTATACAAATACTTATTCTACCCCATCTGGTTAAACTGGAAACCGATCCCAATATAGTAAGGAGAACGGATCTTAAGGTTATAAAGTGCTAGTCGAACCCCTGACAACCAGTCTCGTCATCATCAACCCAAATATGGTCCCACAGCTGGGCACGGGTGGAGACCCGTGACCCGAGAGCCTAATCCCTCTCAATCTGAGAGGAATCTCAGAGATTGAGAGGGATTAGGCTATAGGTCCAGGTCCATCACGCTGGCCCTACTGCCTACCCGTTAGTGCAGGTTGGCAGACTTCACACGCAATTGAGAAAATCTCTTAGGTGGCAGGTTGCCTCATGATGTTTGCCTTCACCGTTTAAGCGAGTGATAATTAATTATTAATACACGTACATGAATTCGAAAAGTCAGAGGTGCGTGCCTTGGATGCCGATGCAAGAATTTTGACTTGGCAGTCCAATCTTAACCACAACCAGTCTATCTTTAAGATATCACTTATATTTGGTTAACGAGGTCTGATGACGTCGCTTCGTGTGAGTTTATTAGCATCTGGTTAAATGATATTTACTTCTGTAAATAGATCTTTTAAAGACACTTTTACCAAGTCAATATTTTACATTTTTTTAGCTAGCTAGATAGGCATTTCTTAGCTGACGACCTCTGAGAAGAAACGCCGAAACAAATTCAGAGAATCATAGTCTCTTTAGGTTAGACTGGGAATCCCAATACTTGTGCATAGTTGGGAAAAAGGCTGGGGGCGGTCATAACCTGTTAGATAAGAGCTAACCGCTCTTCCCATACGCCATACTATCCGATATGTATTTATTTATGAGTGTCGCGTTTCGATGTCGCATCGGACGCGTTTTTGTCGCCTCCGCATAATGATCGTCAGTTTAGCTCGTAGCAAGATTTGTTCGACGATCGGCCGACGTGCAAGAATGTGGATATCTCGCTTCTTATGGCGATGGGGTAGGTTGTACACCCGTAAGTAAAATTTGGCAGCGATTTAGTTACATATTAACAAATATAGATTCTTTCTATATCATTTAAAATACATAACCGTGGCCCTTCCCATTTAGTATATCTTTTAATCTCATTAGTTATTTTTTCTAAAAATACGTTATTGTATTTATTTTTCACAAAATAAATTTCTTGTATATCAATGACCTTGCAGAAATCGCACATCGCTCTCACAAATGCGGCTGGCGTCATTTGTGATCGAGCAGATGGATTTATATACAAAACCTTTTTTTCATTATCATATGAAAATATATCATTTTCCCTAGATATTCTATTTGTATTTTGTAGCCTGTTTAGGCTTGTTTTATCAATTAATTGCAGCTCTACTGCATTATTAGGTTTATTAATTGTTCCTACAATCCTTGCTTGACTTGAGACACAGTTGTCTGCGGTATCTTCAGGAATATGAGAAGTTTGTTGTAATTTTTTGATTTGTGCTCGTGTCATTACACATAAACATTCGTGTATGCTCTTTAAATCCTTTGACGATATTGGAATTCGAGATAGAGCATCGGCGGCCGCATTTTGTTGACCTTTGACGTATTCAACCAAATAGTCATATTCTTCTAAACATAATCTAAATTTTAGTAGTCTACTTGACGGCTCCTTTAAACTAAATAAATATACCAGTGGTTTGTGGTCGGTTATTATTTTGAATGGACGACCATACAAATAGGGTCTAAAATGTTTTACGGCCCATACTATAGCCAGGAGTTCTTTTTCTATAGTCGGGTAATTCCGTTCAGCTTTGTTTAAACTCCTACTGGCGTAAGCGACTGGCCGACCATTGCTATTGGATAAAACCGCTCCTATCGCGTAACCTGACGCATCTGTTTGTACAATAAACTGATTTTTATCTGATAAATCCGGATATTGTAGAACTGGTGGTGAAGACATACATTTTTTAAGTGTCTGAAATGCCTTTTCTGCGTCACTATTCCAAATAAATTCTACATTTTTCCTACACAAAATATTTAACCTGTTTGCAATTTTTGCAAAATTTGGAATAAATTTGCGATAATAATTGGCTAAGGCTACAAATCGCTTTACTTCGTGTGTGTTTTGAGGAATTGGATAGTTTTGTATAGCACTAATCTTTTCTGGATCGGGTAGCACACCGCTGTCTGTTACGACGTGGCCTAAATAGAGCATTTCCTTTTTAAGAAAGTCGCACTTTATTGGATTTATTTTTAAATTGACACTGCGTAATCTTTCTAACACTTCGATTAAATTTTTGTTATGGTTCAATAAGTCCCGTCCCATTATAATCAAATCGTCCAGATAACATAAACACTTTTCGTAATTAAGGCCCGCCATTGCCATTGTCATCATTCGGGCAAATGAGTTTGGGCTTGTCTTAAGACCCATTGGCATTCTAGTCATTTGAAATTGGCCTGAATGGAAAGCTGTAAATTTTCTACTACTGGGTTCGAGTTCCACGTTATAAAAGCCTTGACTTAAGTCTAAGTGCGTAAAATAAATGCAACCAGATAGTGAGTCTAATATTTCATGAATATTTGGCAGAGGGAATTTATCATTTTGTACAAAGTTATTTAGCTTTAGGTAATCAATGACTAGACGCCATTTCTTTTCTCCGTTTGATTTCTTTGGTACTAACAGAACGGGACTAGACCATTCGCTATTACAAGGTTCAATTATACCTTGTTCGAGCATGTGGTCAATTTGATTCTGTATTTCCCCTTTTTGTGAATGTGGGAGCCTGTAAGGTTTGCTGTACATTGGTCTAGTGCCGGGTTGTATAGTTATTGAATGTTTATATATAGTTGTCGTAGTGAGCCGGTCTCCTTCGAGATAAAAAATATCATTATATTTTGCACATATGTTTGTAATACTAATTTGTTCCTCCTTATTTAAATGACCTAATTTTAATAAAGGTATCAATTTTTTGACTCGTTCTGCATTTTTACTAGGCTTGTCAAATATACAAATATTGTAATCACTTGCTTTATGTATACTAGGTTGAAAGTTATGTAAATAAAAATCATTCTCTGTAGTATTCAAGATTCTAATTGGTAGCTTTCCATCCACGGGGTTTGTCAATGTACTTGCTAAAAATATTCCGTTTCCTATTTCCGCCGCGCAGACTACACAGTCCTCCGTTATGTCGGTCGCAATGTAATGCGTACTTTCGGATCTAGCCGGTATAGTTAGCGTCTCATTATGTTTGGTAATCGGCAAACTAATTTCCTTATTATTATTATATAATACCAAAGAGTTATTTCTAAAGTTAATTATCGAATGATATTTGCTCAAAAAGTCTTGGCCTAAAATGCCACTTGCTTTGCAGGGTAAAGATTCAAATACGTAGAATTTATGGTTTAGAATTTGATCACCTGCTCTTAATTCAAGATAAACAAAACCGATCGCTTCAATTTTGCCCCCAATACCATTTACAACAAGCTTCTCTTTTTGATTGGGTACATTCAACTCAGCAATGTGTTTATATTTTATAGCCGATATGGAAGCACCGGTGTCGATTAGCCACGTATATGTAAGATTATTATGTTGAGAGTGTAATGAAATATGATATAAGCTACTACATGACATCATAACGCTTTTATTCACGAAAAAACTCTTCTAAATTATCGTTATTATTTTCAGATTGACTTTCTTGCGGTTTTGCATCTGTCAAAATATGCGTATTTTGTTGCTGTTCCTGGTTATTAGCTTGGTTAAAAAAAATCCTACCTCTAGTTCCATAGTTTGATGCACCACGGCCGCGAGATCTCCATCCACCACGACCTGCTTGTGACATTCGATCATCCCTCCGTTCCGCCGGTGGGATTGCTTGTCCTCGTCCTCGTGACACCCCTTGACCTCTGGAATTCCTATATTGGTAATAGTGGTTATTACGACGCATAAATAAAATATTACCTGAAGTGGACGGTGTTGAAACCTCCTCATCGATGGCTGCTTGTATGGCATCACCTAAAGATGTAAATTGTCGTGCTGCTATTATAATGCTTAGCCGACGATTTCTCAATCCGTCGGCAAAACTTTTAATGGCTAATTTTTCGTTTATAGGCTTCAATATACCAAAGTTAGACTCATTGCCTTCAGATTGGGAAATCGTCAAGTCAACAAACAACTCTGTTATTTTCTTACCGTAGTCATCTATAGAAAGATCATTTTGTTTCAAATTGTATAATTTGTGTTGCAGGGCCGTTGCCGATTTTTTAGGTAACAAGCATGTTTTCATAGCCTTGATTAACTCATTTACATTGTCATATTTTGTATTAAGTTTGAGTTTAGCAGATTGCGAAAGTCGACTTTTTAAAACAAAATTTATTAATTTAATTTGACTGTCTGAGTCAAGTTCCGTTTGATAGTACTCTATCCCATCAATAAGTTGTTTTGTATTTGTGCCGTCGTCATTTAAAACTGGTAATAAGCTCAAGGCGATCTTTAAATCAAATTTCGCCATATTTAGTTCTAATATCGATCCTTCAGTCGATGCACTATTACACAAATCTAAAATATCTTCATACAACCTAACAAAATCTTTGTGTAATTTATTAAATTTACATAACTCCTCGTCTTTTAACCTGGTTTTAAGCAAACTTAAATGGTCTAAATTCTCATTGAAAGTACTCAGTAATTTATCGGCCTTTTAGCTTTTTCAAAACAATTTCACCTCTTCGCCTACTTGGCCCTATTTTTATTAAATATATTCTTATCTTACCAAGGTCATTGTATATCTGTAATAACTCCTCATACATAACTGTTCATAATTTTATAGTTCATATACCTAAATCGCGATTATGATTCCACTGCTTACACACACGCGTACACTGTCCGTATTAGAATTGCCGCACTTTTACACATTTATTAGGACACAGAACTCACAAGAACACTAGCCGAATTGTTATCATTTGTTGTACGCCTCTGTGTTGTGTTGTGTTGTGTTGTCAGGGACCCTTGTTTGAAGCATGGACCCGACATTCCTCGCTTGCAGACATGCCACAAGCACCGCCGCGGTACTTTCTGGATCTATCCAAAGAACGCCTTAAGACATGTCTCGTTATCTGCTCTCGCGCCCAAGACTCATGACATCTCTTGTAAATTTTGTACATCAAGTATAGCGCACCAAGGAATAAAATCGTGCAAATGATTGTTAACACGATACTTATGGCCGACAAATGAAATTTGAATTCCTCCACCGTCGCGGTGTTTTTAGCGGCGCTATTTTGATTGAGAAATACCTCTTCATTAGTTACTTTTGAGTTACACATGATTGAAAGTCACTTTTACTGTATCTCTCACTTAAACAGTTGTCTCGCAGCGCAAAGTCTACACTAATCGCGCACATGATTCAATCCTGGCACGGTCGCCATGTACGGTCGGGTGTCAGATTGAATGAAACATCACAAGATATGGTACAAGACTACTCTTTATTATGTTACTACACGAGTTATATATTTGGTTACACACATTGAAATAGTAGGTACATACATATACTACATCACACAAGGGGCTCGTGGCTATGTAATAAATATGCACACACAATGCGGACATCTGTGCTCCATTATTAGTGTACAAAAAGTGTATACTAAAACCTATTAAAAGTAATTCTAAATTTATTTATTAACAATTACGTAAATTTTATCAATTTTATTGTAAATTTTATCAATTTTATTGTAATTTTTATCAATTTTATTGTAATTTTTAACAATTTTATTGTAATTTTTATCAATTTTGTTGTAATTTTTATCAATTTTATTGTAATTTTTATTAATTTAATCTTACTGTGATCTTAATTTTATTGTCATTGTTCGTTGATAATTTTATTTTAATTTTTATCAAATTTATTGTACCTAAAGCTCATCAATTCTATTGTAATTTTTATGCTAATTTTATTTACTTTAATTCTAATCTTTTTTTATTAAACAAATTAACTCAATATTGTAGCAAATAATCCACCTACACTTGATTTATTTCAAATTGTCCTGTCAGTCCTTATATTATTTGCATGTTGTGGCTTCCTATAATTGAGGGAGTATACTGACATTATTACTGTTGTATTTTGTAAAAAATCACGTGTTGTATACATCCCTTGTTGGAGGCCCTTAATAAATAAATATGCTGATCAACGCATCTACAAGGTTAAGCTGCGCTAGTCGCGGTCAGTCTCGGAGTCAGTCTCGGAGAGCACGGAAAGTCATCGGTCCCGGTTGTAATACGAACACCTATGACAATCGTTTGTGGTAGTCAGAAGCCCAAAAAGCCTGACAACCAGTCTATCCTCAGTATATCGGTAAAGGCTCGGAAGATATTATATTTAAAGTCAAAGTCAAAAGTCAAATGTTTTATTTAAATTAGACCATTGTTACAGGTATTTTTGAAATATTAAAAACTAGTTGCATGATTCCAAATAGTGGGTCTTATGGAGAAGAACCTGCAAGAAGGTAGTTCTTTCAAGAGAGATAGTGGGAGTAATTCCACTCAAATTGGAGCTGCCCAAATTGGGAAGTTGAGTGCAGAAAATCGAAATGAAATAACACTGCTTTGAGCTGTGTTGTGTTTCTTACGGTGAGCAAGGTTGCCAGTGCTCCGCGAGGAAATATTGTGCTAGCAGTGGGGGACTTTGAACCTTATGCTGCAAACCCAACTAATTCCTCTATCATTTTACAGAGTTGGCAACGCGCAACTGGTACCCCTGCTTACAAGCGTCTATAGGCTTCGGTAACCGCTTACAAATAAAAAAGGTGTACAGTAATAGATATTTAACGTACGTAGTAGGTATTCTTCTTATACATTCAGGTATTTGATGATAAATTTGTCTTTAATAATAAAATGACATAATTATTGTATTGATTTCTGACATTTACGCGAATATTATACATTGAAATAAAACTACTTTTTACGGATTTTATCGCGTATATTGATATTATTAAACCCGACGTTTCGGACCCTTTACAGCGTCCATGGTCACGGGTAGACTGAGGTGGTGGGCGTCTTGATGATATAATTACTGACAGCTACTCTACATTTTTAATTGTTACATGATCAATGACATTTATTACTAATTATTAATTAATGTGTTAACGAAAAGGCGAAGTCACTGCCCCCTGATATACAGTTAACACTAGTTTAGGGACCAGGGGATTCACATGTATTGTACCTTTTTATGTCAAATAAATCTTATTTCATTTCATTCTAGGTATACACAAATGGTGTTCTTCAGTTTCTGCCTACACCTATGGGAGCAGGATGTGTGTGAGTGTAAAGGCGTATAATACTTAATTTTATTTCAAGTCACGTAATCGCAAAATCAATCTTTTTGTATTTTTTAGCATTTTCCATGCTAAGATTTTAAAGTTATTTTAGACAAGGAAAAAATCTACTGTGGATAGGATGCGAGCCTGCGTTTTCTGGTACACCAAACGCTTTGACCACTAAGCCACCGCGAGTCCCACCCACCAGGTCGAAATACCGGAAATATCTTCTGGTTCTGTGTACCTAACCAGAAGACGCAGGTTCGAATCCTGCCCGCAGTCGAATTTTTTCTTCGATAAAATAACTATAAAATCTTAGCACGGAAAATGCCAAAAATTACAAAAAGATTGTTAAACACTGATTTCGCGATTATGTGAATTGAAATAAAATTAAGTTATGATAATACTATTACCGTGATAGCCTAATGGTATGACCATTGGACTGCCAAGTCGAAGGTCTTGAGTTCGAACCCAAGGCACGCACCTCTGACTTATCGAATTCATGTGCGTATTAATTATCACTCGCTTAAACGGTGAAGGAAAACATCGTGAGGAAACCTGCATACCTAAGAGATTTTTCTCGATGGTTTGTGAAGTCTGCCAACCCGCACTAGGCCAGCGTGGTGGACTATAGCCTAATCCCTCTCATTCTGTGAGAGGAGACCCGTGCCCAGCAGTGGGACTGTATGTGGGTTGATGATATAATACTATTGCAGGTACAACCCTAAGAAATATATCTAGTTACAGCGAATTAACAACAAATTCTACCACACCCTTATCTTACGATATTTCATCACAGCATCAAATACATAAATCTGTGGCCACTAAACGGGCGTAATATAAAACACAATTAATTAGCGGTTCAATAATACTAGTTCTCACTCGAGATGGTTTAACAAACTGCTGAGCCGCTTATATGGTCGCATGCTGAGTTTGGCCTAAGTTATAAGCGGTAGCGTTTATTGAATACTTAGGGTCTCGCAGGGTAATTGTTGTCCCCATTTCGTAGGAATTTCTTAAAATCCGTTCTTAGAGGATGTGAGGTGTACATCCTACATAAGCTTTCAAGTTTTATCAATGAGTAACCTAATTGCCAAGTTTGTTGAATTTATACAGAGAACATTAACATAACATACCGTTACGCCTGTATTCTTCGAAGGGTTAGGCAGAAGTGTACTAATGTACATCCTCAGCGCGCCAGCCGATCCTATTGCCATTAACCGGGCACAAACGACAACACGTTTTTGTGTTTTCACAAAAAAAAAAACAGTTTTTGTGTTTGGCGCAGTGACTGAGCGATCGGCTTCTGTGCCGCGGATTGTGAGTTTGTTCCCAACGGAACGGATATTTGTATGACCTACATGCAGTTGTTCCGATGAATGTTTGTGTTTGTAAACGCATCCACGATACAGGAGAAAATCCTAGTGTGGGGCAAGGTTTTTTTTAAACAACAAACAACGACAACAAAGCAAAACTTCATCCTGCTACTGAGAAGTACATTGAAAAACCCATCACTTTGCTTGACCTAGGAATCGAAACCCAGAACCTCAAGCGTACCATTAGGCCAATGAGGCGGTTTATTTATGTTTTAATAATTTTATATATGAAGTTTATTCATTATTCTTCAGTCATCTGATCAAATAAACATATCTGTAAACGTTTGACATCATATGGAATGCTTTATAAAATTGCAAGTTTTAGCTAAATCCGCGTCAGCTTATGACTCAAGTCAAAAATAGTCAAGTCTAATAAATCGCTGTTGCCGACGTACCGGGGTATCTGTTCACATTAATCGAGTTTATACGTGCCGGAACAAATAGTTTGCTCTCTAACAAGCACTCTTCACTACAAGAACGAGAAACACTGGGCACATAACGCGCGGCTAGTTCAGACACTTGGCAAAACGCGCGGGTAAACTTTTCAGAAGAATTAGTTCGGCGTATAAACTTTAAGCGGTCTTCACTATAAGAAACACTAGGCGCATATCGCGTGGCTAGTTACAACGCGGGGCTAAACGCGAACTATTTAGTTCGTTCCAACAAGCTTTCTCTAATAAAAGAATGTTTAAAGCTGGATACACATTACGGCGCCAGTAGCGAAACGTTACGAAAATTGTATCTCATGCAATATTTTGTTCCAATTTAAAACATGAAGCTGCATAATTAATATTCAGTGTTATAATTCATCGTAATTTCAATTAATTATCCTAAAAAAAGAATAAACAAATGTTTTTCTGTTTCACTGCTTTTGCAGTGTCACATGTTTATTGTTTTTTTTTAATTCAGATAAGAGGACAAACTAGAATACGCTAGCTTCCTCTAGATATACGATATACTGCTACTTTGTTTTTAAACTAAAAATTCATATTATTCTATAATTATTCAGAATGTATTATATCGATAATCGATAATATTATATCGATGCAGTTATAAAATCGCATAACCGCGCGGCTTATTACAGCGATATTCCGCCGAATGTGTACGAAACCTAATCTTTTGTCCAGTGATTAAAATATGTACGTGAAGTGTTGTGGCTAGTTTAAAGGATTCTGGACCATTTGTATTAAGGTTCCGTCCATGTTATGTATGAATTATTTATTACTTTTATTATTTATAAAGCTTTAAATGTTATCTTCTGAAAAGTATCTTCTTACTAGATACTGTCCGATTAAATTAATTATATTTCTGCTAGAAGTGTTAGAAGATATGCCACATTTCAATTTTTGGAGAGTACCTACATATATATTCTATAGTATTTAGTAAATATTATGTTTAGTTTTAAGACGTACACCGACCTTATTGGTGAGGTTTTTAAACGATAGACAACGCATGTGTATCACAAGATTTATGAATCTAAGCGAAAGAAGTATGCAAAAATTTTAGCAAGTGGCGTTCTTTTTCTGTTAGTTATTTTAAGAAGAAGTATTAGTACTAAGGTAAGGTAAAAAAAGGCGATAGGACAAGGAGAATATCTCATTGTCTTCATAGTAGCAGTGTTTTTAATTGTTTCTCAGCATTGATCATTCCACATACTGTCGCACAGCTGGGTACGAGTCTCCTATCATATTGAGAGGGATAACGCTTTAGTCCACACTGGGTCTAATTAATGCGGGTTGGCTGGATTCTCTAAGGCATGCAGGTTTCTTCACGATGTTTTCCTTCACCGTTTAAGCGAGTGACAATTATTACACACGTGATTTAGAAAAGTCATAGATATAGAGAGCCTTGGATTTGAACTAGACAGCTTTGACTTGGCAGTCCATTGGACATATCATTAAACTATAACTGCTTTCCCAGTAGTCTTCAGCACGCTTGTGGCGAACACGCGTACCTTCAATTGCTGTGCAAGGAAAGGCCTCGCTAATTGATGGGGTCCAGCAACTGCTGGACCACAGCCTGTCATGGTCGTGGCGAATTTCTCGGATCCCATGGCCATGAGTATAGGGCAGGTGAAGTTTGAAGGTTTTTAGTCGGTACGAGTCCGACATACCTACCCTACCACCTCCCCAGGTGGCGGAGGATCCAGGAGGATTTTTCGTACTATTAAAAAGGCTATCACTGCTTCCTTTTACCCAGGTAAGATTGCTAAAAAAAACAATAAACAATTTAACAGGCAATGAACATTGAGCATTAATTCAGCCTACCTTTCAAAGAACACAGCGTGAAAATATCCTCTTAAAACATAAAATTAAACGATCACCCACTAATTACCATAAAAACCGTCTTTTATCTCAATCTCTACGGAATCCCAATGACATCATCAGGCTAAGATCATATCGCGCCAATAAAACACCTGCGGGTCCCCAAAATGGTGCCCGACACCTTCTCCTATTAAAATTACCAACATAATAGGTGATTAATCTTTGGGCTAACAAAAACCTTTGGATTTACGACTCCTGTCAAAATAAATATAAGTTGACTACGGTTAACAAGATGCCGGTTGTTTTTTTATTTAACCCCAAATTTAGTTGTTTAACAAAACATTACAAAAAGAGGAGTGAGTTTAAGGTTTTTTTTATTAATTGGGTATTGGGCGATGGCGTTGTTTTTTCGGCCG
This sequence comes from Acronicta alni, assembly GCA_964056405.1. NCBI lineage: Eukaryota > Metazoa > Arthropoda > Insecta > Lepidoptera > Noctuidae > Acronicta > Acronicta alni. Next base: position 1,649,024 of record OZ043937.1, read on the forward strand.
AATGTGTATATTATTGGAGCGATATATGTACGCGCACATTAACGCGCGTTTCGGATTTGTTCGCGTTAGGCGCGGCGCACAGTGGCAAGTGACCGAATGACCGCATAACTTAGAAGCTATCCCAAGTCATCATTCAAAAAATAGCTTTAAAATCAGAAGCTTAAAGTTTAATTACTAATATCTCTATCCTATACGCGAGGAAATTAGCCCGTCAATCAACTAATTACGAACACAATAGAAAATCCATTGTTATAGAGCGCCTGCAGTCAAACGACTGCAGTCAGGCAAACCAGTCAAGTCTCAAACGAGACTTGACTGATTTTGTGAAATTGAAGAAAGAATGCTTAAGCTAATGCTGTGTTTAGAAACTGGTGTAACTTACGTGACAGTTTCGTGAGAGAACGTACACTTATGACAATCGTTAGATGTAGTCAGAAGCCCAAAAAGCGTGAAAACCAGTCTAACCAGGATATCGGTATTGCCCAAAAAATGGGTTGCGGAGATCTGATGGCAGTAGCTTCATATAAAATACTGATATTCAGTCGCATCTGGTGAGACTGAAGCCAACGCCAAGACGCAAAATAGTTCGGAAAAGGCTCGTAGGATGATGAATTGCCTCTGTCTGCAATAGAATGATTGAATGAATGATATTACGAAATCGTTCGTTCCGTCCAGTGTGCGTTGCCCCTCGGTCGATGTTATCTCCGCGTTCCGGGAAGGACATGTGTCGACCAATAAACTAATTGGTCGTGCTATGCTCGAGCACCGAGATAGGGTATTTATTTTATTTTTATCTTGCTATATTATGTTCTGTGGCGTTGCCTGGTGTGTTAAGATTATTGGGAAGGAGCTGATACTTTATCTTAAATACCTTTTTTATTCGCCTAAAGTATGGCGTATGATTTTCAAGGGTTATAGATGTGCTGTTTTGCATTAAAGAAAGGATGCTGTTATAGACAGTAATGGAATTAATTATCACAATATATCGTATTATGATGACATATTATATTAGTTATTGCCTGTTTTAGTTTTTTCAAAAGGCACATTCATCATCATCATCGTTAACCTGTATACTGTCCCACTGCTGAGCACGGGTCTCCTCAGTCGTCTCACAGAATGAGAGAAACATTATGAGACCATAAATCAATTTATGCACAAATTATGTTCACCAGTACCTACCATCCAATTATAACTCTAAGCAACAATCAATTTGTTACAGTTTCTTTTCTACTTCATTCTTCACAATCTTTCATTATCAAATCAATAATATTTAAGAGAGGTAGGGTATAGTGGGAGTAATTCCACTTAAATTGGAGCTGCCCGACTGGGGAAGTACCTCCGCCTTGCAGAAAATCGAAGTGGAATAACACTGCTTTGACCTGTGTTGTGTTCCTTACGGTGACGTTGTATTGGCAGTGGGGGGATTTTGACCCTTATACTGCCAACCCAACTATTCCTTTTTCGGGTGATGGCTGGGAGCCTGCTTACGTCCCAGTAGATGTGCTTCAGCACTTCAGCGCTAATTCTGAAGCAATCATACAATAGTAATACAAACATATTGTTAAAACAAAACGGTAGTCAAGTTTAATTTTCTGGAAAAAACCCTAAAATTCCCATAAATTTTCTTTTAACGCAAAACAGTGTTTATTGGGTAATTTGGTTTTTCTATGAAATTCTCAGTAGCAGCTCGGAGTTTGGATTTGTGCCCGGTTAATGACAATAGCCTTTTATTACATGGGAATTAAACAATACCTACATTGGTACACCTTCGCCTAACCCCTCGGAGAATACAAGTGTGATGGTTAAATTCCTTAACTGGTAATGGACCAACGGACAAGCCGAATTCCTTTACATATAGACACAAAGATTTATTTAATTCGATAACATTGGATGTTTGTAACGCAAAGCGGAACGATATACATATTGGTATTTCACTGATTTCATCTTTTAAAGGTCTTAATTAATTTAAATTTGAACGCTCGTATTTTTAAATGGTAATTACGTAAGTATAAGATGTTTGGAACATAAGAAAGATTTTTTTTTCAAGTTCATTTGAATAGCTTTGGTAACTATGTGCCTATTTAATTAATTGTGTGGGATGCTAATGAGGCTCTATTAAGATTCTTCTGCGGTTTTAAATTGGATTGGTTGAAGGAATTTGTGTCTGTGGTTACATTTATTTCGCTATCGTGTTGAGAAGGAAATTCATTTTGATTTACTATGTGTTGTGTTCCTAACGGTGACTAAGGTGGCCAGTGATCCGCGATGAAACGTTCTGTTGGCAGTGAGGAACTTTGACCCTTATAATTGCCAACCCAGCTATCCTCTTTCGTTTTACAGGGTCGGTTAACGCGCAAATGATACCCCTGGTATTGCAAGCGCCTATAGGCTACGGTAACCGCTTACCATCAGGTGGGCCGTATGTATGTTTGTCACCTTAGTGGTATAAAAAAACATCCCCGACAAACTCAGCTTATAGTCTAGTCTAGATTCTTTTTTAGCACTGGTAATTTTGTTCACCGTACACAACACAGCTCAAAGCAAGTGTTATTTCACTTTTTTCACACAAGGTGGAGGACTTGCAGATACTTCTCTACTTCTCCAGTCGGGCAGCTCCAATTTGAGTGGAATTACTTCCACTATGGCCTACGTGTCTTAAAATTTGATTTTACACACCTAAATCTTTGAGAAGTAATTTGAGACCTTCAGGTTTCATGTTGTATAGGCGTCGTGGTGAACGTGATGTGGAGTCCCATGGACCCGATTAGGGTTAGGGAAGGCAAGAACTGTTTTTCGGTACGAGTCTGACATATCGGAGGGGTGGGCCCCCTTCCATGACGAGACGATATATGAAGATTTTTCGTACTACAAAAACGTCTTCCTTTCAAATTCAAATATTTTTATTTGTAGAACTAAGTACATTTTAAGATGGTGTTAACAATAAGGAGCGCTATATCTTACTAATATGAACTTATTATGAGATAACTATTAAACTATAATGATATCATAACAAACATAAACCACAAATTTATTTAACATCAACAACTTATTATAAAACAGAAACGTCAGTCAAATATTATCAAATAATAAATTTTATTATACATATAACAATTTTAAGCCAGCTGCTTCAAACTCATTTATGTTACTTGTTTCTCTTATTGTTCTAGGGATCTTATAATAAATTCTAGGTGACATTCCTAAGAAGTTTTTGGTATATAGCGCAGTGCTGTGCGGATTAGTACCTACATATTTCATTATTTCGTCATTTAGACTTTAGTGTTTGAAACAAATGTATATTTGACTTTACAAATAATGCTGTCTCGAAAATATACATACATGGCAGCGTTACAAGATATTTTTTTTTTAAAATATGGAATACAGCTATCTGTTGGTTGTAGTCTAAACATGGCACGTCCTTTAAATCAATATATGACGTCATTTAGAATAATTGCCATAAAATATCAATGTTTTTTTATTAATAAAACAATAAATCAGAAAGCGACACGCATAAAATTAAATGCTTTCGCGAATAAAACTTCCAAATGTTTTTTTTACCCAAAAAGGGCATTCGTATAATGTCATTAACGTTAACACGGTCACATTTCGCGTCAAGCGATCCAAAAACATATAAACTTAACCGTTGATCTTTAAAAAGATAATCATTTTATTACAATTAATATTCTTAGTGACGGGCTTATTACCGTCTGTATCTATATATAAAAATGCAATTTTCGTAATGTTACTTGTTACTTAAGTTTTTTTTTCACCGAGGGGCAGTTTCTGCTACTTCGTCGGTCGCCCATTGCACTTGGCCCTCGAGGAGGGTTCGACACTGGACTCCGTGGTGGGATCGCGGATCATGCGAGTGCGATTCCCGTGATCCCACTACAATGCGAAAGGTGGAAGTGGTGGTGGTTTTAGTCGATATGCTGGCCACTTGGCCGGAGAAGCCGACATAACCGTCCCGCATCCCCGAGCGGGATGCATAAGGCGTATTTCTCCACACGAAAAAAAATGTGTCCTGCTACTACTCGTAGTAGGATCATTAATTAATTATGTCTGCAAATCTCATCACACGACCATAGCCTCAGAGTAACTATGTTGTTCGATATTTTCAATACATTTATTTAATTTGTCCTTCTTGAAACTAAACTTAGATAAGGTAAATACCTTATCTTATGTTTCTAAGCCGCAAATTGTCTATTTATTTTTTTTGCATGATCCGGGTCCATCCAATGGTTGTCTCTAAGAAATAGCTTTTAGCGATAAGACCGTCAATTATACTATTTTAAATTTGTAAGTTTCTGATCTTTAATCTACTTGGTGCAACAGAAAGAATATTAAATTGTTCTAAAGGATACTAATTTGACAGGACTCATATTCTGTCAAATTAGTATTGTTTTTTATTTTCAACATTAATTTAGTAGCCGATAATAAAACATGCAAGAATACAATATAAAAATACAATAGTTATGGCACTATATGATTGTATACTTTGAGCTTTATTAAATGAGCATAAACGCATAGAATCGAAATCAAAAAGTCATAATAAAGACTAATGAAATTCCTTCTTATGTCTCTGGTTCAAAATTCAAACCTCATTTTGACGTTTGTGGATTCTCACATCGTCATTCTCATATCATTATGACGGGCATCGCAATAAAAAAACTAAAACCAAAATGGCCGCCGTAAATAATAATAATGTACCATTTTAATGTGCCACGGGAGCCTCATATTCGGCAATTAAGTCGAAATCATGTGTTTTTAAGTTAACCAAGTTAGAGATTAATATTTTAGATAAATAACTTGATTAATTTTTAGCCGTTATCTAGAAGATTAGTTTAGAAAGTTTCTTTTTGTGTAAGAGTTATGTTTCTAATGTGTTTTTAACACTTTCACGTTATTAAAGGAGGAAATCATAGGATTCCATTTTTGAATTTTAAATGCAGTTTTGTTTTTATTCTCGATTATTATTATTTTAAAGACATAATCATGTTTGAGGTCTTTTAAAAAAGTCCGGTGTGTAATACTCTTTCTGTGTCTGTGTTAATACCCCCAACTGGTGGGTGTGTGCGGGTGTCTTTAAGATGCGAGCACTTGAACAAAGCAGAAGCATTCATCGTTCTGTATTTTGAAGCTACCCATGAAAAATCGCGTGAGTAATATGTATATTCATATAAATTTCTTTCTTTATCTAACCTATGTGATCCCACTGTTGAGTAAAGGTCTCCTCCATCTCCCAAGACTGCTGGATTTAAGTGGGATTGAGCGGGTCATATATCCGGGATGTACCTGGGGAGACAGGCCAATATAATAATAATAATAATAATTTGAAATAATACTTTTTTTTCATTTTTTATGCGCCCTACCTATGGAACTAGGCAAAGCCTGTATCTCATCTAATCTGTATCTAATATTGTAACGCAATGGTTGCCTGGAGACGCCGAGGAAGGCCCAGAAAACGCTGGTGGCGAGACAATTTGGACGCTATTCGGATTTCGGACATGCTGGCTACAGATATTCATATAATTAAAAAAAAAAAAAAACATCATCTTCAGGCATGATTCATATCTAATAGGTTTCATTTAAAAACCGATCTAATTGCCATTTACGGGGCACGAATGCAAACTTTTATCAGTTATTTTTACTGAGAAAAATGTTATAACACTCCTTGACTTGAAGTCGAACCTACCTCATGGTAAGCAGCCACACATGCGGATACTAACCCAAATAATTAGGTAAGCTTATAACATAGCTTTGGTACCTATATATCTGATCACGAGGTCCTGGGTTCGATTCCCACAATTCGAAAATATTTTTATGAACATAAGTGTTTGTTATTTAGCGAAAGAAAAATTCGACCGCGGGCAGGATTCGAAGCTGCGTCTTCTGGTTAGGTACACCAGACGCTATCACCACTAAGCCACTGCGAGTCCCATCCTAAACCCTGAGTTCCTTCGCTAAATAACTAAAATCTTAGCATGGAAAATGCTAAAAAATATAAAAAGATAATAAGTGTTTGTGTTTGTATGTATATTTCTTGTGTATTATAAGTATGTATTTACAAAAAAAAGTATTTAAGTATTATATCCATTGTCTAGTACCCATAGTACAAGCTCTGCTAAATTTAGGACTAAATGGTGCTGTATAAAATTGTCCAAGAATATTTATTTATTTATAAATTTTCTTTAATTTTTGCTTTTTAATTTCTGCTTCTGAAATATACAAGAATTAAAATACTTGTTTCATTATTCCGCGAAATGTATGATTGAGATTTTAGGAGATTGACTGCAAATCGTTACTAAAGACACTGATGTATTGAGCTGTCATTTTTGAGGTAGCTTCGATGTTTCATGGCGAATCAGTATTGACAGATGCAAAACTGTTTTGTTTATTAAAAAAGACGATGGATTTTCTCTTGTGTATCGTGAGTGTGTTTAAAATACATACATACACTCACGCCTTTTCCCCATTGAGGTAGGCAGAAACTAAAGAACGCCACTTGCTACGATTCTTGCATACTTCTTTTGCTTCGACCACATTCATTCTACATTTTGTTATACACACACGCCGGTTGCGAGTAGGTACTACGCACCTAACCTTGTTGAAGAACCCCACCAATAAGGTCGACGTAAGTTTTTCTAGGGCGTAGGGACTGTAGTAGACTGACATTCGTCATGTAAATGCCTTTTGTTAGTCGCGTTTCATCCTTCTCTCGATATGCCCAAACCACCTCAGTATGTTCTTCTCAATTTTCGTCACTAAATCGTCTTTGTGTTTAAAATCCCATGAAAAAGTTTGTTCCCGCAACCCGTAACCAAGTCAACCCAACCGAAGTTCTTATTGCTTTTGAGAATAACACTAGAAGTCTCAACAATAAGGAGAAATTATTTTCCTAAGAAAGTTTCTCGTATAATGTGCAATATTATGTATTTTAATAGTTTTTCTTTTTTTCGTTTCTACTTTATATCCTGTAAGTAATAGAGAGCAAGTCTGAGAAAGCACAGATCAAAACTCCGAGCTGCTACAGAGAATTTCATAGAAAAACCATACAACCAGTATTTTTTTTATATATTTTATTTTTCCTCACTAGTGTATAGACGACAGCAGGTCAAGCTATCCAAAACTGTCAAATTTTCCCAATTCAAAATGAACCTTATTGATGACGTCTGTGTTCTAGTTTCGTTTGCGTTTCGGACTGCTGGTCACAAGGTCGTCACGGGTTTGACTTCCACAGGACACAAATATTTATGTGATGAAAATAAATTGTGTTTGTCTGGTTGTTTCCTATGTATTATAACTATGTAATTACTATATTATTATAAGTATTATATCCATTGTCTAGTACCCATAGCACAAGCTCTGCTTAGTTTGCGACTAAATGGTGCGTGTAAAATTGTCCAAGAATATTTACTTTATTATTCTTTTGTATTAAAGTTGAAAGTCAATAAAAAAAGGACAGATTGTGGTAGCTTGAAGTGCTTGCTGGCCTCTTTAAAAGTGCAGGTGTAAGTAATTTAATTAGCTAACTACGAAAACGGAATTTTACCTTTGTGGATTTGAATTGAGAATATTTTCTTGTATCATGCTTTTCAATTGTTTTTAACAGCTTTTTCGTTTAACGTGAATACGTCGTCGCATGCCTACGTATTTCAACACCAAAAAGAATGCTATAGTAACCATCGCCGGGGGGTAAGCCAAGCTTAACAAACAGAGCTTTCAATTAAGACCTCAATCATTTGGACAGGCACGGTAATTAGCTGATGTAAATGTTCTGGCTCACTGTCAGCCATCGTGAAGTCATTATCTTCGGAGATGATTAGATTATTTGCGTTTGATGACGGTATTAACATGACTGAGATGTGGAAAAAAAGTAATTGTATTTTTTTCTTTATTGTTGGGCTGAATAAACGGATCGTTTATCCTTAGTATATCGGTATTGGCCCCAAATTGTTTCATTATTTCTTCAGCATAGGGTTCCGGTTTGAAGGGAAATGTAGCCAGTGAAATTACTTAAATTAATAAGATAATAATATTTTTGACATACATTGAAATAAAACTACTTTTTACGGATTTTATTTTTTTAGTTAGTTTACCCGTGACCATGGACGCTGTAAAGGGTGCGAAACACGATAAAATCCGTAAAAAGTAGTTTTATTTCAAAGATAATAAGAGTTAAATTTTGTTAAATAAATTAATAATAATAAGATAATAGGAAAGAAGAATAAGAAAGATTCGATCTACGACCGACTATTAGCAGGATTCAGGTTCGAATCCTGCCTGAGATCATTTCATCATGATTGTATCAACTAAGGTCTCAAAATGGGGACGCGCAAGTGATACCCAACACTGATGTTAATGGCGGTTGCTGTCTACACAATAAGAAGACAGGCATAAATATATGAAAACAAGTGAATCACATAAACACTAAGTATAGCGCCGTCCTAAGAGCACGTAAATCCGTAGGTCCCGGTTGTTATCCAAACACTATTGGTGTTCAAAGTTGCTATAAATCAATATGCTTAACTTTTTAAGCAAGCGATTTTATGTGCTTTATTATAGCATGCTTAATTTATATGCCTACTTGTTACTAACGCTATACGCGACGACCGACGGACAGTTGGTTGATAGAGAGAGAGTACTATGCGATATAAAGCAAAATAGCTTTATAGCATAAAGTGCGAACCGCGATATCATTTGCTATATGCTATATATAAAAAGCACGTTACTTTATAATGCTTTATGCTATATTAACCATCACTACCAAATACCTATGAAAATGGTTAGTGGTAGTCAGTCAAGAAGACGAAAAGGCCTGATTACCAATATAGGCTGGTAACCTAATTTTGGGGCAATATTGATAAATGATATTTATTTCTGTAAATAGATATTTTAAAGACACTTTTACAAGTCAATATTTTACATATTTTTTTAAGCTAGATGGTTCCGGCATTTCCTAGATGACGACCTCTGAGAAGAAACGCCGAAACAAACTCAGAGAATCATAGTCTCTTTTAAAGTCCAGACAATGTATAGTAACAAAATATGTGTCTTACAATGTAGGGAAAAGTCTGAAATGGCCTTTTGAAGATAATTGGTATCCAAAATCTGGGTTGGTGAGTTTTAACGGCAGTTGCTTCGTGTAAAGTACTGATTTTCAGCTGCACCTGGTTATACAGGAATTTGCTCGAAAGGCTAGAGAGACAGAGATAATGATCAAAGACAGAGAAGCAGCAGAATTGTCACTATGACTTTCAGAACGGTTCAAGTAGTGCTATTAATAACCCTAATAATGTATAATGACGTCAGGTAGCTAATGTTTTTTCACTAAGTAGAAATATTTCAAATATTGCTACCTCTTGGAACTGTTATTACATGATAAATCATTAACGTCAAAATGAATTTCGTTTGGGTATCGGCAGACTTGTCGAGTCATTGTGCCACCTACCCGTTGTTGAATCATTTTAATATAATATGTTCCGTAGATATTATAACTCATTTATATGCAATAACTACGCTGATCCTAAATTGCACGATTCAACTTTGCTTACCGCGGTTAGTCTTAGGATGGGTGACCATTGTAGGTAGATTGAAAGCAAATTAAGTCGTCGGTCTCGGTTATCATACGAATGCTTATGACAATAAATTATTGTTAGTGGCGGTTTGAAGCCCAATAAGCTTGATTACCAGTCTCCTTAGAATATTGGTGTCTATTCAATCCCTACTATATAATATTATAAATGCGAAAGTAACTCTGTTGGGTCTGTCTGTTACGCTTTCACGTCTAAATCACTGAACTGATTTTAATGAAATTTGGTACAGAGATAGAGTTGACCTTGAGAAAGAACATAGGATAGTTTTTATCTCGGACTTTTGAAGAGTTCTCTTGGAAACGCGATATAACCGAACTCGACGCGGGCGAAGCCGCGGGCGGAAACTAGTAAATAAAATATGTTTCTTTCATTCTTTTTTTCTTATCAGAAATTGAGCTAGGAACGTCTGATAAAATTTAAATTATCATCAACCCATATACTATCCCGCTGCTGGGCACGGGTCTCCTCTCAGAATGAGAGGGATTAGGCTATAGTCTACCACGCTGGCCTAGTGCGGGTTGGCAGACTTCACAACCCATCTACCAACACAACAACCATAACAAACAACCATACCTTAGAGATATTTTCCTTCACCGTTTAAGAGAGTGATAATTAATTATGTATACGCACATTAATTCGAAAAGTCAGAGGTGTGTGCCTTGGATTCGAACTTGAGACCTTCGACTTGGCAGTCCAATGGTCGTACCACTAGGCTATTACTGCTAATTTAAATACTAATTAATAATCTGTTTTTAATTTTCGGAGAGTCATGTTAACGCAAATCATTTTTATTATATTCTTTTCTTAATCTTTTGATATTCAGCTGAATATCTGGTTTACCTGGAAGGAGCTTAACATACTTAGTTGGGAGAAAGTTAGATTAGGGTCGGTGAAATCTCTTTTAGTGCTGGAAATTCGGGCTGATGGGTGATTTTTGTTACTAAAAATTTCATAATTAAAAGGGATTTTGATACTAACCCACTATTCTTAGTACGTACGTACTTTTCCGTGCCTCGAAGAGCACGTTAAACCGTCTCTTAAGTATTCATACATCGAATATTATAAATGTTGCCATAATTGACTCGTGGACCTCTAAAAGTCCAGCGTTGGGCATGCATTTAGTAAAAACAAACAGTGATGATTATCCTTCATTACGAGCCGAGGTGTGTCGTTAATCATCGCGTCGTTAGATGACGGTTATGTGATCATTATCTGTAGGGTATATGCACCGGTTGATGACTGTAAGTTTTTTGTAGATGTTAAGGTGATTTGTTGTTTTTACCTATTTGTATTGTAAGATTTTTGTTACAACATAACATACCATCACGCCTGTATTCTTCAAAGGGTTCGGCATAAGTGTGTACTAAATGTCATACACAGATATAGTCACAGTTTAGGTACAAATCAGTTCGGTACAATGGCAGTAGTGCGTATACGTCTACTAGGCTAATGACGTATTTAAAACTGTACTGCACAATTACAGCTTCTTTATTCCTCGGATCTGTTTGTTGGTCTCTTACTCCTTTTAATCTATCAAAAAATGTCATGGTTTTTTTTTTCACAATTATTGCTCCATGCTATGGTAATTTACAGTATCTTATGTGTGTTTATATATGTAAAAGTCGCTCACTTATTTCACTGCGGTAATAGTGTCATTCCTTTTGGTACTTAAAGTTCTAACAGTGAAATCACTGTCAGAATTTCGAGGCTAGATGACAAAATTTTAATAAGCGTTTAATACTTTAGCTTTGCTTCTATAACATCCTAAAAATATATACATTAAAAAAAACATTATTAACAGTATGTATTTAGCGTAACCAAAAACCTATTTCAATTTACCGGAAAAAAGATCAATACTGTCATGGCGATGGCGTGCGATACAATTGTTTCTGTGCTGCAAATTTATTCTTTAACAAGCCAATTTTAATGGTTCCCAGTATTTGGTGCTTCCACCTCACACTTCAAATTATTTTGTATATTCCCTATACAAGTTGAGTCATTGAGTGTATAATATATAAATTATTTATTTTAATACGGACGAAATATGTTTTAATATCATTAGTTATCTCATATTAGTTTAACTGTAGTTTATAATAACCAATATTGGATAGTGATAGTTTTGTAGTTAGGGTGTCGGGTGTCGGAATGTTGTGGGTTGCATTCCAGAAGTGGAAATATTACTTTTTTTACTTGTATGTAATTTGACTTGTTCTTAACCGCAGAATAATTAATAGAGTTAGGTATACATGTAGCCTAGTGATATTAACATTGGACTGCCAAGTCAAAGGTCTCGAGTTCAAATTCTATAGTCTATACACACCCTCGCATATTTTCGCAAACTTTTTTTATACCACTAAGGTGGCAAACAAGCATACGGTCCACCTGATGATAAGCGGTTACCATAACCTATAGACGCTTGTAACACCAGGGGTATCACTTGCACGTTACCGACCCTGCAAAACGAAAGAGGAATAATTGAGTTGGCAGTATAAGGGTCCAAGTCCCTCACTATCAACACAAAGTTTCCTCGTGGAGCACGGCAAACTTGCTCACCGTAAGGAACACAACATAGCTCGAGGCTGTGTTATTTCACTTCGATTTCTGCAAGGTACTAGGTGGAGGTACTTCCCCAGTCGAGCAGCTCCAATTTGAGTGGAATTACTGCCACTATGCCCTACTTCTCTAAACTTCACCTGTAGTTGATCGTAGTGAATGTCATCGAACCAATAGCCGTGGCCATAAGGCAAGTGCGGTTTTAAGTAGGTATGAATCCGAAATATCCTGCCGCCTCCTTAGGTGGCAGATGATCCACGAGCATCGACTAGTTGTCAATTTTAAAGTACATATCTGTATAAATTATGTCTGCGGAGACCAACAAACGGCGAAAATATGCGAACCGTTTGGGGTCGAAACGCTGGGGCCATGGGGTCCAAGTGCTCTGTTACTATTTAAAGATATTGCCAAAGGTCTAAACGCTGGCCTCTACTTCGGCCAGAGACTAAGCATTGCCATTCACCGTGGCAATGCAGCCAGCCTCTTGGGTACGCTACCAGACGATGGCGATGCGGATGAGTTTTTTGATGTTCTTTTTTAGTCTAGTTTTAGTTTAGTTTACCCTTTAGTTTTCTTTTTTATTATAGTTTGTTGAATATCTAAGTATAAGTAGTAATTTAAACATATTATATGAATGTTGAACTTCTGGCTGAGGTTGAATTGGTTTTCGAAATTATTATGTAGCTCAAGTCGACAAAATAGTCGGAGATCCTGATGTCATCATCATCAACCCATATACTGTCCCACTGCTGGGCACGGGTCTCCTCTCAGATTGAGAGGGATTAGGCTATAGTCCACCACGCTGGTCTAGTGACACACCGTCGAAATAGATCTCTCAGGCATGTTGGTTTACTCACGATGTTTTCCTTCACCGTTTAAGTGAGTGATAATTAGTTATTAATACGCGTATAATTTCGAAGATTCTAGAGGTGCGTCCCTTAGTTTCAAATTCGAGATCTTTGACTTGGCAGTCTATTGGTCATTTTATTAGACTATCACTGGTTTTTCTGTAGTTACAACACTATAAAGATTTGAAGAGCGAATGACATATTACCTTTCATCAAAAGACAATTGACATGGACTGCATTTCTATCTCTGCCCGTCCCTTAAATAATAACAAGCTTGAAGAAACAACTATGACATCACAATCAACTGTCAAAACCAATCGATCACGGAGCATTCACCTTTACTAATCAAAAACAAAAAAGTAAAAAAGCGCGTTCGTTTCTAAACCCAATCGTTCAGTAACGCGTTAAATAAACACTTGAGCGCGTGACTTTTAATATCTCTATACATTTAAAAATATCAAATTATAATATTAAGCTCATCTCGGATGGGTATTCATTTATTTCTGTACAATGGCGTCCTGCTGTGCTTCGTTCGGGATGAGGGTGTCAGTATGGCTACCTTTTCTGACGGCTCGATTATGTTTGTATTAAGATTAAATTGATGATAAAATCTCTGTGCGTTTGTGTGTTTTTGTGGGCTGTTGCTGAGGTTATTTGTTGCTAAGTAGGTAGTGATCTAATGTGTAAATGTCATGATTTATTTGTGGAGTTCCAAATTTGAATTGGTTGGTTGGAGGAAAAAGGAGAACTTATATTTTCAGCCCATTGCAGGAATAGTTTCACTGTATTTTACAATATTGTTCCTGTCAATGTCATTGCTCCTGTCAATGTCATTTCTCCTAAATTGCGTCCTAAAGAGCCTTGCGGTGATTCTTCTTAACCACGATATCTATTTCTGCAGCCACGTACAAATGCTCTTATTCTATTTCCATCTTTATCTTTTAATTTCAAACTCATCCACAGACTGACCGCGACTAGCGCAGCTTAACCTTGCAGATCGGTTGATCCGCGTAGTTATTTAGCCACGAGCCCCTTCAGATGCGTCTGAATATCAGTATTTTACACGAAGCGACTACTATCAGACTAACAAGGCAATCTTTGATTATATACTTGTCTAGATGGAGCAATGCAAACAAACGACACGCGAAAACTAGGGCCAAATTGCGTGATATGTGTGAGTACCGCTTGTGTACTTATTGTAGTCAAACTGTCAATGTGTGCGTGTTTAGGGATGCCTGCTCCAAATTATTAACTTACCTTTTCTCCATTATTTAATGGGATGACAGTTAAACGAAATAAGCTGTATAAAGTAATTATTTTGTAGATTAGTGTTTTATTTATTTTAATAAAAACAAAAAATACAATGAAAAAATATATACAGCAATTTATAGATCAAAATCCATCTCTTTGTATTTGTTTTCGAAATAGTTTTTTTTATATTTCATTTCGTGTCCGCTGTGTAATGTCTCTCCAGTCTTAAGAAATCTGAAACCCAAAATATTAGAAAGAACTGCGTGCGTGGCGTGGCGTGGTTGTATATGTTAAGGGCTCTTTGAACCCTAAAGTTAAAGAAATACAGTTAGTTCAAGCATCCTGTCTGCGATTGGACATATTGGGTAACATTGTTTATTGTATATACCGATCTCCTTCTAACTCTAATACGGACAGCTTCATTGACTCCCTCAGCACACAGTTAAACACATTAACATCACAAAAAAACATTATAATAGCGGGTGACATAAATATTAACATCAAACCCAAAGAGACCGAGTCATCTCAAGACCATAAGAGTAGGGTTAATTATCTAAATATGTTATCGTTCTTCGGTATTCTACCTGGACACACTTTGCCCACTAGGGAGCAAAGCTGTCTGGATCATTTTATGATTAAAATACACAAAAGGTTCTCGGCATCTATCGCTATCCTGCATACTACAGTGACTGATCACTATACAACATTCATCGCTATAAGGAAGCTAAAAACAAATATTAAAAACGTAAAAAGGGCCACCACCACACTAAATTATGAATTAGCCTTAAAAGATTTACAGAAAAAGAATGTATCAGATTTGTTATTCTGTAATGATCCAAACTTATTAATTGATAGTTTCATTAATATGTTAACTAGCGCTATAAATCAAAACACTAACATAAAAAATATTCCAAGCAATCAACGCATCATAAAGCCATGGATCACCTTGGGCATCCTTCGCTGTATCAAAAACCGAAATAAATTGCAAATTCAAAATCGTAAAGACCCTCATAATGAAATATTAAAAATTACTTATACAAGATACAGAAACTTCTGTAATAATTTAATAAAAAAATTGAAAAGAAAATATGAAAGGAATTTACTTGCACAATCAGTATCTAACAACAAATTACTCTGGAAAAATATAAAAACTATCACATACTCGAATAAATTAAGAAGTCAAAACATAGAATTATTAAATATAAAAACAACCCCCATAGAGTCAATAAACTACGTTAATGATTATTTTGCTAATATAGGAAAACAACTTGCTCAAACAATAAATCCCGAATTAAATAATATTCCTAATAGCCAAACGAATACATTACGATCACAACCTAATACCTTCGTGCTACTAGACACGGATGACACTGAAGTGAATGGAATTCTGATGAATTTGAAAGCAGACAGTGCCCCTGGCTGGGATAATGTCTCGCCAAAATTCTTAAAATACATAAGGAAAGAAGCAGTTCCCATCATAGTTCACCTTGCCAATCTCTGTTTTCAAAAAGGTGTCTTCCCGGCTCCACTAAAGCAGTCCGTTATTACCCCAGTTTACAAGGGAGGGGACAGCGACGAGGTTTGCAACTATAGGCCTATTTCAGTTTTACCATCCATATCAAAGGTGCTTGAAAAACTTATAAATGTTAGAGTGATTAATTATTTCAAAAAATTTAATATTTTATCTAATTCGCAGTTTGGTTTTAGGCAAGGCATATGTACTGAAGATGCAGTAACTGCGTTAAGTTCTCTTGTAACTGAGCACCTTGACAGGGGAAATAAATGCCTGTCTGTTTTCTTAGACCTCAAAAAAGCATTCGATACCGTTTCTGTCCCAATCCTTGTAAAGAAGCTGGAAAAAGCTGGAATAAGAGGGACTGCACTCTGTTTAATCAAAGACTACCTGTCCAACAGGAAACAAAGAGTGAAAATAGGACAGTACTCCAGTAGCAATGTAGATGTGTCATACGGCGTCCCGCAGGGTAGTGTTTTAGGGCCTACGCTTTTTCTCCTGTACATTAACGATCTCTGTAATATGACAATAATAAATGCTAAAGTATTATCGTACGCCGATGATACATCTATTGTGTTCTCTGGTTCATCCTGGCACGAAGTCAAACTGAGTGCAGAGGCAGGAATGGCTCGCGTAGCTGAATGGCTACAGAATAATTTACTTTCCCTAAATACAAGTAAAACGAACTACATATGCTTCAGTATCAGTAACAGAACACAGCCTATGGAAGAGTTAAATTTAAAAGTACACATATGTGGAAACGTGCCTAACAGAAGCTGTAACTGCCCATGTATTGAGAAGGTCGCTCAAACTAAATATCTTGGAGTTGTGGTAGATCAAGCTCTGTCCTGGTACCCTCAACTTGAGCAAATCTCTGAGAGAATAAGGAAACTCAGTTGGATCTTTAAAACCCTCAGACATATTGTTCCATCTAAAATAGAAAGTTGTAAGAACCGTCCCAGAAATCTCCTTAATGAACTATATGTAGCACTGGTCCAGTCTGTACTACTATATTGTATCCCAATTTGGGGCGGGGCAGCAAAAACAAAATTTTTAAACGTAGAACGAGCGCAGCGTGCATTAATTAAAATAATGTATTTTAAAAATAAAAGATTTTCGACTGCTAGCTTATACCAAATAAGTGATTTACTTTCTGTAAGGAAACTGTATGTAACCCAAAGTATACTAAAAATACATAAAACCCGACCATCTAATGATAACGAAAAATCAAAAAGGAGAAAAGATTTAGCTGTTGCAGTTCCCTTAACAAAAACTAGATTCGCTTGCAAGCAATTCAATAAACGCGCTACTCAGCTCTATAACAAAATTAATAAACATGTTTACGTATACAACAAAAGCTACTACGACTGTAAAAAAAGTGTAATAGATTGGATGAAACCACTTACCTATGAGGAAACCGAGGCACTCTTGGGACACGTTGAGTAGCTGAAATGAATCTCATATGTATAATATATGCTAAACTAGCTCACCCGGCAAAGGTTGTTTTGCCTATAACGCTATTAAAAATTCCTACCTACCCTACCTATGTACCCACCCTACCTACCTACCCTACCTACCTACCTACCTACCTTACCTACCTATGTACCTATCTGCCTACTACGTTATTAAGTTAATACACCACACCACACCACACCACACCACACCACACCACACCACACCACACCACACCACACCACACCACACCACACCACTCCACACCACACCACATTGCATTACTTACCATAACACACTATACACTACAATGCATGCACTAGTTACTAGTTACATCATTTTTCTTAGTACGAGTACTTAGTTATATTCTGGAAAATGTACTTACGTTGCATAACCCTTAAGGTCAAAGTACACTATATTGACTTCTGTCAGTATAAGTGTACGACAGTGATGTGAAAGAGCGGGGCCTTCTAATACAGGCATTGTTTGCTTAAAAGGAGGCTCCAAAAACGTTTTATGAAATGTAACCTTATATTTTCCCAATAAATAATTTTGTAATTTTGTATTTTGTATTTTGTATTTGTAACTAACAAAAATACTATTTAGTGAATGACTTCATTTATTTTGTGAAGGCATTCACTTCACATTTCATTTTTTTATCATTTACTGATCAAATAAATTATGTAAGTATTAAAATAATAAAATTTTCTCCTGATCGAAAGATGATGACTGATATTTGCATTTTATCTCCCATAGTTTCGCCAAATCTCCCTTGTAATAAATTGACAACACCGGCTAATCTGTCGAACCTACAAATTAACGAATTGAAAAATCATGTTTTCATAAAATAATAGAGGTTAAATAACAAAACTTACCGATGTAATGTGATCTTAGTGTAATTATACGGTTTTCCCACATAATTGCGACACAATTTGACAGCACATACCGACATAACTAATTATTTTTCGAGAACTCCACACCCTGAAGTGATCCAAATGACACTGACGGACCTTATAGGTGACACACTTAGTACAACGCGGTTAATTTTTACAGCAAACATAGCATTTTGACGCGGTTTTCAACCCTTATATTGTTTTATTTTGTTATATTCGTCATCCGAGCACACATCCGCGTACCTGGACACCAAAATTTTCCATTTTCACGAAAATTTAATTTTCACCATACTTATATTTTTAATAAAAATCATAATTAATTCATTTTTCAAAATTTTAATAATATTTTGATCCCGTTCGATACACATCAGTCTGGAACAGCTCCTGGCGCGCGTCCCGGCGACCGTGACCTGAAAACAAACAAGATAATTAGTAATTTTGCTGGAAAATTGACCAAAAATACAGTTTTTTGACCATATTTTCAAAATTTCCCCCACCACCTACCCCTAATTCTTGCACAGTTTTGTAGCCCGTTTCACCCCGAATCCGCAGGTACCCCGCTTGTTGGGATAGCTTGCAGGAAAACACAAAAAATTGACCAACATCATATCTGACTACGTACCGAGTTTACCTTATAGGTGACACACTTAGTACAACGCGGTTAATTTTTACAGCAAACATAGCATTTTGACGCGGTTTTCAACCCTTATATTGTTTTATTTTGTTATATTCGTCATCCGAGCACACATCCGCGTACCTGGACACCAAAATTTTCCATTTTCACGAAAATTTAATTTTCACCATACTTATATTTTTAATAAAAATCATAATTAATTCATTTTTCAAAATTTTAATAATATTTTGATCCCGTTCGATACACATCAGTCTGGAACAGCTCCTGGCGCGCGTCCCGGCGACCGTGACCTGAAAACAAACAAGATAATTAGTAATTTTGCTGGAAAATTGACCAAAAATACAGTTTTTTGACCATATTTTCAAAATTTCCCCCACCACCTACCCCTAATTCTTGCACAGTTTTGTAGCCCGTTTCACCCCGAATCCGCAGGTACCCCGCTTGTTGGGATAGCTTGCAGGAAAACACAAAAAATTGACCAACATCATATCTGACTACGTACCGAGTTTACCTTATAGGTGACACACTTAGTACAACGCGGTTAATTTTTACAGCAAACATAGCATTTTGACGCGGTTTTCAACCCTTATATTGTTTTATTTTGTTATATTCGTCATCCGAGCACACATCCGCGTACCTGGACACCAAAATTTTCCATTTTCACGAAAATTTAATTTTCACCATACTTATATTTTTAATAAAAATCATAATTAATTCATTTTTCAAAATTTTAATAATATTTTGATCCCGTTCGATACACATCAGTCTGGAACAGCTCCTGGCGCGCGTCCCGGCGACCGTGACCTGAAAACAAACAAGATAATTAGTAATTTTGCTGGAAAATTGACCAAAAATACAGTTTTTTGACCATATTTTCAAAATTTCCCCCACCACCTACCCCTAATTCTTGCACAGTTTTGTAGCCCGTTTCACCCCGAATCCGCAGGTACCCCGCTTGTTGGGATAGCTTGCAGGAAAACACAAAAAATTGACCAACATCATATCTGACTACGTACCGAGTTTACCTTATAGGTGACACACTTAGTACAACGCGGTTAATTTTTACAGCAAACATAGCATTTTGACGCGGTTTTCAACCCTTATATTGTTTTATTTTGTTATATTCGTCATCCGAGCACACATCCGCGTACCTGGACACCAAAATTTTCCATTTTCACGAAAATTGAATTTTCACCATACTTATATTTTTAATAAAAATCATAATTAATTCATTTTTCAAAATTTTAATAATATTTTGATCCCGTTCGATACACATCAGTCTGGAACAGCTCCTGGCGCGCGTCCCGGCGACCGTGACCTGAAAACAAACAAGATAATTAGTAATTTTGCTGGAAAATTGACCAAAAATACAGTTTTTTGACCATATTTTCAAAATTTCCCCCACCACCTACCCCTAATTCTTGCACAGTTTTGTAGCCCGTTTCACCCCGAATCCGCAGGTACCCCGCTTGTTGGGATAGCTTGCAGGAAAACACAAAAAATTGACCAACATCATATCTGACTACGTACCGAGTTTACCTTATAGGTGACACACTTAGTACAACGCGGTTAATTTTTACAGCAAACATAGCATTTTGACGCGGTTTTCAACCCTTATATTGTTTTATTTTGTTATATTCGTCATCCGAGCACACATCCGCGTACCTGGACACCAAAATTTTCCATTTTCACGAAAATTTAATTTTCACCATACTTATATTTTTAATAAAAATCATAATTAATTCATTTTTCAAAATTTTAATAATATTTTGATCCCGTTCGATACACATCAGTCTGGAACAGCTCCTGGCGCGCGTCCCGGCGACCGTGACCTGAAAACAAACAAGATAATTAGTAATTTTGCTGGAAAATTGACCAAAAATACAGTTTTTTGACCATATTTTCAAAATTTCCCCCACCACCTACCCCTAATTCTTGCACAGTTTTGTAGCCCGTTTCACCCCGAATCCGCAGGTACCCCGCTTGTTGGGATAGCTTGCAGGAAAACACAAAAAATTGACCAACATCATATCTGACTACGTACCGAGTTTACCTTATAGGTGACACACTTAGTACAACGCGGTTAATTTTTACAGCAAACATAGCATTTTGACGCGGTTTTCAACCCTTATATTGTTTTATTTTGTTATATTCGTCATCCGAGCACACATCCGCGTACCTGGACACCAAAATTTTCCATTTTCACGAAAATTGAATTTTCACCATACTTATATTTTTAATAAAAATCATAATTAATTCATTTTTCAAAATTTTAATAATATTTTGATCCCGTTCGATACACATCAGTCTGGAACAGCTCCTGGCGCGCGTCCCGGCGACCGTGACCTGAAAACAAACAAGATAATTAGTAATTTTGCTGGAAAATTGACCAAAAATACAGTTTTTTGACCATATTTTCAAAATTTCCCCCACCACCTACCCCTAATTCTTGCACAGTTTTGTAGCCCGTTTCACCCCGAATCCGCAGGTACCCCGCTTGTTGGGATAGCTTGCAGGAAAACACAAAAAATTGACCAACATCATATCTGACTACGTACCGAGTTTACCTTATAGGTGACACACTTAGTACAACGCGGTTAATTTTTACAGCAAACATAGCATTTTGACGCGGTTTTCAACCCTTATATTGTTTTATTTTGTTATATTCGTCATCCGAGCACACATCCGCGTACCTGGACACCAAAATTTTCCATTTTCACGAAAATTGAATTTTCACCATACTTATATTTTTAATAAAAATCATAATTAATTCATTTTTCAAAATTTTAATAATATTTTGATCCCGTTCGATACACATCAGTCTGGAACAGCTCCTGGCGCGCGTCCCGGCGACCGTGACCTGAAAACAAACAAGATAATTAGTAATTTTGCTGGAAAATTGACCAAAAATACAGTTTTTTGACCATATTTTCAAAATTTCCCCCACCACCTACCCCTAATTCTTGCACAGTTTTGTAGCCCGTTTCACCCCGAATCCGCAGGTACCCCGCTTGTTGGGATAGCTTGCAGGAAAACACAAAAAATTGACCAACATCATATCTGACTACGTACCGAGTTTACCTTATAGGTGACACACTTAGTACAACGCGGTTAATTTTTACAGCAAACATAGCATTTTGACGCGGTTTTCAACCCTTATATTGTTTTATTTTGTTATATTCGTCATCCGAGCACACATCCGCGTACCTGGACACCAAAATTTTCCATTTTCACGAAAATTTAATTTTCACCATACTTATATTTTTAATAAAAATCATAATTAATTCATTTTTCAAAATTTTAATAATATTTTGATCCCGTTCGATACACATCAGTCTGGAACAGCTCCTGGCGCGCGTCCCGGCGACCGTGACCTGAAAACAAACAAGATAATTAGTAATTTTGCTGGAAAATTGACCAAAAATACAGTTTTTTGACCATATTTTCAAAATTTCCCCCACCACCTACCCCTAATTCTTGCACAGTTTTGTAGCCCGTTTCACCCCGAATCCGCAGGTACCCCGCTTGTTGGGATAGCTTGCAGGAAAACACAAAAAATTGACCAACATCATATCTGACTACGTACCGAGTTTACCTTATAGGTGACACACTTAGTACAACGCGGTTAATTTTTACAGCAAACATAGCATTTTGACGCGGTTTTCAACCCTTATATTGTTTTATTTTGTTATATTCGTCATCCGAGCACACATCCGCGTACCTGGACACCAAAATTTTCCATTTTCACGAAAATTGAATTTTCACCATACTTATATTTTTAATAAAAATCATAATTAATTCATTTTTCAAAATTTTAATAATATTTTGATCCCGTTCGATACACATCAGTCTGGAACAGCTCCTGGCGCGCGTCCCGGCGACCGTGACCTGAAAACAAACAAGATAATTAGTAATTTTGCTGGAAAATTGACCAAAAATACAGTTTTTTGACCATATTTTCAAAATTTCCCCCACCACCTACCCCTAATTCTTGCACAGTTTTGTAGCCCGTTTCACCCCGAATCCGCAGGTACCCCGCTTGTTGGGATAGCTTGCAGGAAAACACAAAAAATTGACCAACATCATATCTGACTACGTACCGAGTTTACCTTATAGGTGACACACTTAGTACAACGCGGTTAATTTTTACAGCAAACATAGCATTTTGACGCGGTTTTCAACCCTTATATTGTTTTATTTTGTTATATTCGTCATCCGAGCACACATCCGCGTACCTGGACACCAAAATTTTCCATTTTCACGAAAATTGAATTTTCACCATACTTATATTTTTAATAAAAATCATAATTAATTCATTTTTCAAAATTTTAATAATATTTTGATCCCGTTCGATACACATCAGTCTGGAACAGCTCCTGGCGCGCGTCCCGGCGACCGTGACCTGAAAACAAACAAGATAATTAGTAATTTTGCTGGAAAATTGACCAAAAATACAGTTTTTTGACCATATTTTCAAAATTTCCCCCACCACCTACCCCTAATTCTTGCACAGTTTTGTAGCCCGTTTCACCCCGAATCCGCAGGTACCCCGCTTGTTGGGATAGCTTGCAGGAAAACACAAAAAATTGACCAACATCATATCTGACTACGTACCGAGTTTACCTTATAGGTGACACACTTAGTACAACGCGGTTAATTTTTACAGCAAACATAGCATTTTGACGCGGTTTTCAACCCTTATATTGTTTTATTTTGTTATATTCGTCATCCGAGCACACATCCGCGTACCTGGACACCAAAATTTTCCATTTTCACGAAAATTTAATTTTCACCATACTTATATTTTTAATAAAAATCATAATTAATTCATTTTTCAAAATTTTAATAATATTTTGATCCCGTTCGATACACATCAGTCTGGAACAGCTCCTGGCGCGCGTCCCGGCGACCGTGACCTGAAAACAAACAAGATAATTAGTAATTTTGCTGGAAAATTGACCAAAAATACAGTTTTTTGACCATATTTTCAAAATTTCCCCCACCACCTACCCCTAATTCTTGCACAGTTTTGTAGCCCGTTTCACCCCGAATCCGCAGGTACCCCGCTTGTTGGGATAGCTTGCAGGAAAACACAAAAAATTGACCAACATCATATCTGACTACGTACCGAGTTTACCTTATAGGTGACACACTTAGTACAACGCGGTTAATTTTTACAGCAAACATAGCATTTTGACGCGGTTTTCAACCCTTATATTGTTTTATTTTGTTATATTCGTCATCCGAGCACACATCCGCGTACCTGGACACCAAAATTTTCCATTTTCACGAAAATTTAATTTTCACCATACTTATATTTTTAATAAAAATCATAATTAATTCATTTTTCAAAATTTTAATAATATTTTGATCCCGTTCGATACACATCAGTCTGGAACAGCTCCTGGCGCGCGTCCCGGCGACCGTGACCTGAAAACAAACAAGATAATTAGTAATTTTGCTGGAAAATTGACCAAAAATACAGTTTTTTGACCATATTTTCAAAATTTCCCCCACCACCTACCCCTAATTCTTGCACAGTTTTGTAGCCCGTTTCACCCCGAATCCGCAGGTACCCCGCTTGTTGGGATAGCTTGCAGGAAAACACAAAAAATTGACCAACATCATATCTGACTACGTACCGAGTTTACCTTATAGGTGACACACTTAGTACAACGCGGTTAATTTTTACAGCAAACATAGCATTTTGACGCGGTTTTCAACCCTTATATTGTTTTATTTTGTTATATTCGTCATCCGAGCACACATCCGCGTACCTGGACACCAAAATTTTCCATTTTCACGAAAATTGAATTTTCACCATACTTATATTTTTAATAAAAATCATAATTAATTCATTTTTCAAAATTTTAATAATATTTTGATCCCGTTCGATACACATCAGTCTGGAACAGCTCCTGGCGCGCGTCCCGGCGACCGTGACCTGAAAACAAACAAGATAATTAGTAATTTTGCTGGAAAATTGACCAAAAATACAGTTTTTTGACCATATTTTCAAAATTTCCCCCACCACCTACCCCTAATTCTTGCACAGTTTTGTAGCCCGTTTCACCCCGAATCCGCAGGTACCCCGCTTGTTGGGATAGCTTGCAGGAAAACACAAAAAATTGACCAACATCATATCTGACTACGTACCGAGTTTACCTTATAGGTGACACACTTAGTACAACGCGGTTAATTTTTACAGCAAACATAGCATTTTGACGCGGTTTTCAACCCTTATATTGTTTTATTTTGTTATATTCGTCATCCGAGCACACATCCGCGTACCTGGACACCAAAATTTTCCATTTTCACGAAAATTGAATTTTCACCATACTTATATTTTTAATAAAAATCATAATTAATTCATTTTTCAAAATTTTAATAATATTTTGATCCCGTTCGATACACATCAGTCTGGAACAGCTCCTGGCGCGCGTCCCGGCGACCGTGACCTGAAAACAAACAAGATAATTAGTAATTTTGCTGGAAAATTGACCAAAAATACAGTTTTTTGACCATATTTTCAAAATTTCCCCCACCACCTACCCCTAATTCTTGCACAGTTTTGTAGCCCGTTTCACCCCGAATCCGCAGGTACCCCGCTTGTTGGGATAGCTTGCAGGAAAACACAAAAAATTGACCAACATCATATCTGACTACGTACCGAGTTTACCTTATAGGTGACACACTTAGTACAACGCGGTTAATTTTTACAGCAAACATAGCATTTTGACGCGGTTTTCAACCCTTATATTGTTTTATTTTGTTATATTCGTCATCCGAGCACACATCCGCGTACCTGGACACCAAAATTTTCCATTTTCACGAAAATTTAATTTTCACCATACTTATATTTTTAATAAAAATCATAATTAATTCATTTTTCAAAATTTTAATAATATTTTGATCCCGTTCGATACACATCAGTCTGGAACAGCTCCTGGCGCGCGTCCCGGCGACCGTGACCTGAAAACAAACAAGATAATTAGTAATTTTGCTGGAAAATTGACCAAAAATACAGTTTTTTGACCATATTTTCAAAATTTCCCCCACCACCTACCCCTAATTCTTGCACAGTTTTGTAGCCCGTTTCACCCCGAATCCGCAGGTACCCCGCTTGTTGGGATAGCTTGCAGGAAAACACAAAAAATTGACCAACATCATATCTGACTACGTACCGAGTTTACCTTATAGGTGACACACTTAGTACAACGCGGTTAATTTTTACAGCAAACATAGCATTTTGACGCGGTTTTCAACCCTTATATTGTTTTATTTTGTTATATTCGTCATCCGAGCACACATCCGCGTACCTGGACACCAAAATTTTCCATTTTCACGAAAATTGAATTTTCACCATACTTATATTTTTAATAAAAATCATAATTAATTCATTTTTCAAAATTTTAATAATATTTTGATCCCGTTCGATACACATCAGTCTGGAACAGCTCCTGGCGCGCGTCCCGGCGACCGTGACCTGAAAACAAACAAGATAATTAGTAATTTTGCTGGAAAATTGACCAAAAATACAGTTTTTTGACCATATTTTCAAAATTTCCCCCACCACCTACCCCTAATTCTTGCACAGTTTTGTAGCCCGTTTCACCCCGAATCCGCAGGTACCCCGCTTGTTGGGATAGCTTGCAGGAAAACACAAAAAATTGACCAACATCATATCTGACTACGTACCGAGTTTACCTTATAGGTGACACACTTAGTACAACGCGGTTAATTTTTACAGCAAACATAGCATTTTGACGCGGTTTTCAACCCTTATATTGTTTTATTTTGTTATATTCGTCATCCGAGCACACATCCGCGTACCTGGACACCAAAATTTTCCATTTTCACGAAAATTGAATTTTCACCATACTTATATTTTTAATAAAAATCATAATTAATTCATTTTTCAAAATTTTAATAATATTTTGATCCCGTTCGATACACATCAGTCTGGAACAGCTCCTGGCGCGCGTCCCGGCGACCGTGACCTGAAAACAAACAAGATAATTAGTAATTTTGCTGGAAAATTGACCAAAAATACAGTTTTTTGACCATATTTTCAAAATTTCCCCCACCACCTACCCCTAATTCTTGCACAGTTTTGTAGCCCGTTTCACCCCGAATCCGCAGGTACCCCGCTTGTTGGGATAGCTTGCAGGAAAACACAAAAAATTGACCAACATCATATCTGACTACGTACCGAGTTTACCTTATAGGTGACACACTTAGTACAACGCGGTTAATTTTTACAGCAAACATAGCATTTTGACGCGGTTTTCAACCCTTATATTGTTTTATTTTGTTATATTCGTCATCCGAGCACACATCCGCGTACCTGGACACCAAAATTTTCCATTTTCACGAAAATTGAATTTTCACCATACTTATATTTTTAATAAAAATCATAATTAATTCATTTTTCAAAATTTTAATAATATTTTGATCCCGTTCGATACACATCAGTCTGGAACAGCTCCTGGCGCGCGTCCCGGCGACCGTGACCTGAAAACAAACAAGATAATTAGTAATTTTGCTGGAAAATTGACCAAAAATACAGTTTTTTGACCATATTTTCAAAATTTCCCCCACCACCTACCCCTAATTCTTGCACAGTTTTGTAGCCCGTTTCACCCCGAATCCGCAGGTACCCCGCTTGTTGGGATAGCTTGCAGGAAAACACAAAAAATTGACCAACATCATATCTGACTACGTACCGAGTTTACCTTATAGGTGACACACTTAGTACAACGCGGTTAATTTTTACAGCAAACATAGCATTTTGACGCGGTTTTCAACCCTTATATTGTTTTATTTTGTTATATTCGTCATCCGAGCACACATCCGCGTACCTGGACACCAAAATTTTCCATTTTCACGAAAATTTAATTTTCACCATACTTATATTTTTAATAAAAATCATAATTAATTCATTTTTCAAAATTTTAATAATATTTTGATCCCGTTCGATACACATCAGTCTGGAACAGCTCCTGGCGCGCGTCCCGGCGACCGTGACCTGAAAACAAACAAGATAATTAGTAATTTTGCTGGAAAATTGACCAAAAATACAGTTTTTTGACCATATTTTCAAAATTTCCCCCACCACCTACCCCTAATTCTTGCACAGTTTTGTAGCCCGTTTCACCCCGAATCCGCAGGTACCCCGCTTGTTGGGATAGCTTGCAGGAAAACACAAAAAATTGACCAACATCATATCTGACTACGTACCGAGTTTACCTTATAGGTGACACACTTAGTACAACGCGGTTAATTTTTACAGCAAACATAGCATTTTGACGCGGTTTTCAACCCTTATATTGTTTTATTTTGTTATATTCGTCATCCGAGCACACATCCGCGTACCTGGACACCAAAATTTTCCATTTTCACGAAAATTGAATTTTCACCATACTTATATTTTTAATAAAAATCATAATTAATTCATTTTTCAAAATTTTAATAATATTTTGATCCCGTTCGATACACATCAGTCTGGAACAGCTCCTGGCGCGCGTCCCGGCGACCGTGACCTGAAAACAAACAAGATAATTAGTAATTTTGCTGGAAAATTGACCAAAAATACAGTTTTTTGACCATATTTTCAAAATTTCCCCCACCACCTACCCCTAATTCTTGCACAGTTTTGTAGCCCGTTTCACCCCGAATCCGCAGGTACCCCGCTTGTTGGGATAGCTTGCAGGAAAACACAAAAAATTGACCAACATCATATCTGACTACGTACCGAGTTTACCTTATAGGTGACACACTTAGTACAACGCGGTTAATTTTTACAGCAAACATAGCATTTTGACGCGGTTTTCAACCCTTATATTGTTTTATTTTGTTATATTCGTCATCCGAGCACACATCCGCGTACCTGGACACCAAAATTTTCCATTTTCACGAAAATTGAATTTTCACCATACTTATATTTTTAATAAAAATCATAATTAATTCATTTTTCAAAATTTTAATAATATTTTGATCCCGTTCGATACACATCAGTCTGGAACAGCTCCTGGCGCGCGTCCCGGCGACCGTGACCTGAAAACAAACAAGATAATTAGTAATTTTGCTGGAAAATTGACCAAAAATACAGTTTTTTGACCATATTTTCAAAATTTCCCCCACCACCTACCCCTAATTCTTGCACAGTTTTGTAGCCCGTTTCACCCCGAATCCGCAGGTACCCCGCTTGTTGGGATAGCTTGCAGGAAAACACAAAAAATTGACCAACATCATATCTGACTACGTACCGAGTTTACCTTATAGGTGACACACTTAGTACAACGCGGTTAATTTTTACAGCAAACATAGCATTTTGACGCGGTTTTCAACCCTTATATTGTTTTATTTTGTTATATTCGTCATCCGAGCACACATCCGCGTACCTGGACACCAAAATTTTCCATTTTCACGAAAATTGAATTTTCACCATACTTATATTTTTAATAAAAATCATAATTAATTCATTTTTCAAAATTTTAATAATATTTTGATCCCGTTCGATACACATCAGTCTGGAACAGCTCCTGGCGCGCGTCCCGGCGACCGTGACCTGAAAACAAACAAGATAATTAGTAATTTTGCTGGAAAATTGACCAAAAATACAGTTTTTTGACCATATTTTCAAAATTTCCCCCACCACCTACCCCTAATTCTTGCACAGTTTTGTAGCCCGTTTCACCCCGAATCCGCAGGTACCCCGCTTGTTGGGATAGCTTGCAGGAAAACACAAAAAATTGACCAACATCATATCTGACTACGTACCGAGTTTACCTTATAGGTGACACACTTAGTACAACGCGGTTAATTTTTACAGCAAACATAGCATTTTGACGCGGTTTTCAACCCTTATATTGTTTTATTTTGTTATATTCGTCATCCGAGCACACATCCGCGTACCTGGACACCAAAATTTTCCATTTTCACGAAAATTTAATTTTCACCATACTTATATTTTTAATAAAAATCATAATTAATTCATTTTTCAAAATTTTAATAATATTTTGATCCCGTTCGATACACATCAGTCTGGAACAGCTCCTGGCGCGCGTCCCGGCGACCGTGACCTGAAAACAAACAAGATAATTAGTAATTTTGCTGGAAAATTGACCAAAAATACAGTTTTTTGACCATATTTTCAAAATTTCCCCCACCACCTACCCCTAATTCTTGCACAGTTTTGTAGCCCGTTTCACCCCGAATCCGCAGGTACCCCGCTTGTTGGGATAGCTTGCAGGAAAACACAAAAAATTGACCAACATCATATCTGACTACGTACCGAGTTTACCTTATAGGTGACACACTTAGTACAACGCGGTTAATTTTTACAGCAAACATAGCATTTTGACGCGGTTTTCAACCCTTATATTGTTTTATTTTGTTATATTCGTCATCCGAGCACACATCCGCGTACCTGGACACCAAAATTTTCCATTTTCACGAAAATTTAATTTTCACCATACTTATATTTTTAATAAAAATCATAATTAATTCATTTTTCAAAATTTTAATAATATTTTGATCCCGTTCGATACACATCAGTCTGGAACAGCTCCTGGCGCGCGTCCCGGCGACCGTGACCTGAAAACAAACAAGATAATTAGTAATTTTGCTGGAAAATTGACCAAAAATACAGTTTTTTGACCATATTTTCAAAATTTCCCCCACCACCTACCCCTAATTCTTGCACAGTTTTGTAGCCCGTTTCACCCCGAATCCGCAGGTACCCCGCTTGTTGGGATAGCTTGCAGGAAAACACAAAAAATTGCCCCCCCGCCCACCCTGTTGCTCTTGGCCAGGTAAACTCGGAGCAAATACTGAAAACTTTATATCTGTTTTTGACAGCTTTAACAATTATTAAGCATATCCTAGGAGGTGGGAATTATAAAACTCTTTACGATAGGCTCTATTGGCCCGAATTAAAATTGACACTACTATACAGACGACTGCTTTTAGCTTTGCAGTCATAGACTTGTGACTTTCTTCTTTAATTTTAATTGCTAGTGTCATTTTATACTTCCTTCTATCAATTCTTCTTTACATTTTAAAAAATCTTTCTTAATATTTGATGCGGTAGAATCCCCCCTTTACAGGGATATCAACCTTTTAGATTAGAAAATACTCTATACTCTAGACTCTTATAGTTATAATTTGACTATTTTTACCAATTATTAATATTGAAAATATTTTAACGAATTATTTATTATTGCCAATATTTTATTTATTTAATTTGATTTTAAAATTTAAAGCGGTACCTAAACCTCCCTCAAAATGTTCGGCCATCGCACCCCAGCCAAAAAAATGCCCGCCTCAGCGCAAGCATCGCCCAAACCGACCGAGAGCCCCGTCATGTCTGAGGCGATTCAGAACGTGCGCAGGAGTATCGGAGAGTGGGAAGAGGTCGGCAGAAAGTACCCGAGTCGGACGGTGGAGGCCAAGGCCTGTTTGGCGAAGGCGAAGCTCCACCTCAACAACTCGCGGAATCTTAAGACCGAGATCAAGACCGAGGTCCTGTCGGCCATCAACCGGCTCTTCGAGCTCGTAAAGGAGGCAGAAAAGGGCACAAAATCCTGTCCTGCCACTACCACTCCTCCCCCCCCTCCTCCTCCAGCAAAGCGCGACGAGGTTACTCCAGTTAACCGAAACACTGGCGAAGACGAGGCCAAACAGGCCAAGTTAATATCAACGCTGGAGGAGCACGCGAAACTGCTTGTCGAGAACAGCGGCAGGCTTGAAGAACTAAAGACCCTCATGAGTAAGCAGCAGGAGGACGCCCGAGAGTGGAGGACCTACGCGAGTGCCGCGGCAGCCGTTTGCACTGGAAATCGTACCCAGACGCCAACTGCGCTGCACTCCGTGGTCATCACCTCAAAGGACGAGTCCGAGACTGGGGACCAAGTCCTGTCGCGCATTCGGCAGGCAGTAAACGCGACGGATGGAGGAGTGACGGTGGACAGAGTTAGAAAGGGGAAGGACAGGAAAGTGATTCTGGGATGCAGAACAGAGAAAGAGAGAGAGGAAGTAAAGAACCGCATTATGAAGGCAGAAGTCCTGAATGTAGAAGATGTTCAAAACAAGAACCCCCTCGTCATCTTGCGACACGTGCTGGCTTTCCACACCGACGACGAGATCCTGAGGGCCCTGCGAAACCAAAACCAGCAGATTTTCGCTGCCCTCGAAAAGGAAGACGCTGGTGTGGAAATTCGGTTCCGTAAGAGGACGAGGAACCCCCACGAGATCCATGTGGTCTTAAGAGTGTCCCCGAAGTTGTGGAAACGGTTGACAGAGGCCGGAACCGTGCACGTCGACCTGCAGAGGGTCCGAGTGGAAGATCACTCGCCATTAGTGCAGTGTTCCCTCTGTCTGGGATACGGTCACGGCAGACGCTTCTGTCAGCAAACCGTTGAAAAATGCAGCCACTGTTCGGGGCCTCATAAGAAAGCAGACTGTGAAGTGTGGCGCGCTGGCGACAGCATACCTACCTGCTGCAATTGCACCCAGGCAAAATCGGGCAACGCGAATCACAACGCGTTCAGCGAGGATTGCCCGATTCGCCGAAAATGGGATGCAATTGCAAGATCGGCGGTAGCGTATTGCTAAGGTGGTGCCGCGCCCACACATAGCAGAGAACCCCACCAGCCATCGAGCATATCGCGTCGTCCAAGCGAACCTACAGAGGAAACAGCTGGCAACCCATGAACTGATGATTGAGGCCGATAAGCGCAAGATCGCCTTTGCGCTGCTCCAGGAACCGTACGTAGGCGGGGCCAAAAAGATGAGAGACTACCGGGGAGCGAGAGTCTACCAGTGCGCGGCTCAAGAGAGTGGACCTGTAAAGGCGGCAATAGTCGTCTTTGACCACGATATCGACGCCATACAGTGTCCGAAACTGACCACTAACAACATCGTAGTGGTCAGACTCAGAACCAGCGCCTGGGAAATCGCAGTAGTCTCTCTCTACTTTGAGCCAGACCAGCCCATCACGGGATACCTGGAGCACTTGAAAACAATCGTAGAGGACATGGGACCAAGGGGAGTACTCGTAGGTGGCGACGTGAACGCGAAGAGCGTCTGGTGGGGGAGCCCAAAAACAGACCCAAAGGGGGAGGAGCTGTCTGGGGCCCTCGAAGAACTGGGACTTCAGGTGCTCAACGTCGGCGACACCCCTACCTTTGACACCGTGAGGGGTGGCAAAGTTTACAGCAGCTTCGTCGACGTAACGGCCTGCTCAGAGGACCTGCTGAACCTGGTGGACAACTGGAAGGTAGACGACTGCGTCACGAGCTCGGACCACAACGGCATCACATTCAACATTCACACACACAAAGGACATGGCACACAAACAAAACGCACAACAAGAGTATATAACACCAAAAAAGCCAAGTGGACCCAGTTTCGCGAGAAACTGGCCCAACTCCACACACAGAAGGGTATTAACAAATTAGAAATAGAAAAAATTCACAATAAATTAGAGTTAGAAAATAAAATCATAGAATACATCAAAACACTCGAAGAAACTTGCGATGACACAATACCTAAAATAAAAAGTGCCATAAAACTCACCCTGCCGTGGTGGTCCAAGGAGCTCGTCGACCTGAAGAAGGCAGTCTCCACCAGGAGACGCAGGATCCGCTGCGCCGCACCAGTCCGCAGAGAGCAGGTCGTTCGGGAGTACCTGGAAATAAAAGAACTATACGAACAAAAAGAAAAGAGGGCCCAGATAGACAGCTGGAAGGACTTCTGCCAAAAACAGGATAGGGAAGGAATGTGGGAGGGGATCTACAGGGTGATCGGTCGGACCGCTAAAAGACACGAGGACGAACCCTTGGTGGACAACGGGACTGTACTTACTCCGGAGGCATCGGCAAAGCTGTTGGCGGACACATTTTACCCCGGAGATCCTGAAGATGAGGATGACGACGACCACCGCCAGACCAGGGAGACAGCGAAGCGTGTAAACGAGCCGAGTCATGATGAACACCATGACCCGCCGTTTACACTCCAGGAGCTGAAGTCGGCGGTGGAGAGTTTTAACCCAAAGAAGGCTCCGGGGGCCGATGGCTTCACGGCGGACATCTGCGCTCATGCAATTCTCCAGGAACCGGAGACATTTCTTGCCCTGGCCAACAAGTGCCTAAAATTGGGCTACTTCCCGACCATCTGGAAGGAGGCCACAGTGGTGGTCCTCAGGAAGCTGGGCAAGGAATGCTACACCACCCCCAAGTCGCACAGGCCAATCGGCCTCTTGCCAGTCTTGGGGAAGGTCCTGGAGAAGATGGCTGTCCGAAGACTGAAGTGGCACCTGATTCCACGGATGAGTACTCGCCAGTATGGCTTCATGCCACAGAAAAGCACCGAAGACTCCCTCTACACCATGATCCAGCACATCAGATCGAAGCTGGAACAAAAGAGACTGATAACAGTGGTGTCTCTGGATATAGAGGGAGCCTTCGATAGCGCATGGTGGCCGGCCATTAGGGTCAGACTGGCTGAGGAAAAGTGTCCCGTGAATATCAGAAGGCTACTGGACAGCTATCTGGAGCAGAGAAGCGTTGGTGTCCGCTATGCCGGTGCGGAGTTCCGGAAGTCCACCGAGAAGGGTTGTGTCCAAGGGTCGATTGGCGGTCCGATCCTGTGGAACCTCTTGCTGGATCCGCTGCTAAAGGGCCTAGAGCAGCAGCGTACTTATTGCCAGGCATTCGCCGATGATGTTGCGCTCATCTTCGATGGGGCGACAGCTCTGGAGATTCAGGGGCAAGCCAATGCCGCCCTCGAGTATGTGCGGAATTGGGGCATCAGAAACAAGCTGAAGTTCGCGCCACACAAAACCTGCGCGATGGTAGTAACCAGGAAGCTGAAGTATGATGTCCCAATCCTGCGCATGGGCGGGGTCGACATTGTCATGTCCAAAGAGCTGAAAATACTGGGCCTTACTATAGACGACCACCTCACATTCAACACCCATGTGAGGAACGTGTGTCGTAAAGGCCTGGATATTTTCAAGCAACTCTCCAGGGCTGCGAAGGTGAGCTGGGGTCTCCACACGGAGGTGATCCGCAGCATCTATACGGCGACGGTAGAGCCGGTGATAATGTACGCAGCAAGTGCCTGGGCCCCGGCAGTGAAAAAGCTTGGAGTGCAGAAACAGCTCAATGTGGTCCAACGAGGATTTGCCCAGAAGCTCTGTAAGTCCTACCGCACGGTATCGCTGAACGCGGCGCTGATGCTGGCCGGCATATTACCCCTCGACCTGCGAATACAGGAGGCAGCCGCCCTGTACGAAGCGAGGAGAGGGTTCCCCCGGCCAGACCTTGGAGACCGCGAGGTCGAGCGTGCGGTGGCATTTGCAGAGACTCCTCATCCCGCGATGCACGTGGCCATGAGTTTCGTCTGCCTGGCTGATCAGACAGACGTCGATGCCCACAGCAGTCAGGCGGTACGCATCTACACCGATGGCAGCAAGATTGACGAGAAGGTCGGAGCGGCCCTAACACTGTGGGCCGGTGACGCCGAGACCAAAGCCGTCAAACTCTGCCTGCCATCATATTGTAGTGTGTACCAGGCGGAACTACTGGCCATCTGCAGGGCAACGCGGGAGATCCTCAGGCGCTCGGAGGCGAGTTTTGGCATATACAGTGACTCCAGGGCAGCTCTGCAGACAGTCACCAGCCAAGACTCGTCTCACCCCCTAGCAGCAGAGGCGAGAGAAAATCTGCGCCTGGCCTTGACCAAGAGCAAAAATGTATCCTTGTTCTGGATCAAGGCCCACGCGGGGCTAGTAGGGAACGAGCGCGCGGACCACCTGGCCAAGGAAGCGGCTCTCAAGAGCAAAAGGAAGCCCGATTATGACCAGTGCCCGATCTCATTCGTCCGGCGGCAAATCCGCCAGGAGTCGATAGGCGAATGGGATCGGAGGTATAAGGGCGGAGAGACCGCTTCCGTAACCAAGCTGTTCCTCCCTAATGCACTCCAGGCACACAGGATCGTGCAGCGGATCCAGCCAACGGGGCTCATCACCCAGGCGATGACGAGGCACGGTGGGTTCTCCGAATACCTGCACCGTTTCAAGTGTAAGGGGAGCCCATCGTGCATTTGTGATCCAGAGGACCCAGAGTCAGTGCCCCACATTCTCTTCGACTGTCCTGTCCACGCGAAAAGAAGGCACCAGTTCGAGACGGAGGCCGACATAGTTCTAACGGCAGGGACCTTAGCGGCGTGCCTATCGCAGAAGAGCACGCAAAATCTGCTGCTGGCGTTCATTGACGACGTGTGCAAGCTCGTCGTCAATCGCAACAAAGCCGGCTAGGTACTCGTATTTCATTATACTATGACCTAAGCCGGCTCAGCACACAAAAACAGCAGCAGACAAGGTCCCTGACCATGTTAGGGGTACTCGCAAGGCAGGAGTGTGGTTTTAGCCGGTAAGAGTCCGGCACTACCCAGACAGCCTCACGTGCTGTCTGGGTGTCCATGAGGATTTCCCACTCCTGCCACAAAAAAAAAAAAAAAAAAAAAAAAAAAAAAAAAAAAAAAAAAAAAAAATGACACTGACGTAAGTGAGAAGAGAGTCTACCAATTTTAGTAGACTTTATTTGGGCCGTTCTGTACGTGTCAATGTTGCATCTAGACAAGTATATAATCAAAGAAGGCAATTAACCACGTCCAACTTATTCTGTTTCATAAATTGCTCCCTGCTAATATTATAAATGCGAAAGTAACTCTGTCTGTTAAGCTTTCACGCCTAAACCGCTGAACCGATTTTGATGAAATTTTGTACAGAAATAGATAAGACTTTGGTGGAGGACCTAGGCTGAAGGCCTTTCTATGGTGGAAGGTGTGCATTGCAGACGGGCGTAGCGGTCCTAGGGGATGCCGAGCGCCACTTGCCGCGACCGCTGGCCAGCCGTGGTTACTCTAATTACTGTCAACAGCACATCATGGCACCCAAAACTGACAAATTTCTTCAACCGATTTTCAATTTAATCTCCAATCAATAGAGTTTATTATCCATTGGGGTAATTTGACAGTTTGTGGTATGCTGTTATTTGTACAGCCAGCAGGTCAAGCTAACCAAAACATTGTCACATTTTCCCAATTGAAAATGAACCTTATTGATTTGAGTTAAAGTTGAAAATCTATCAAACAAATTTGACAGATTGGGGTAGCTTGATATGATGGCCTCTGTACAGACGCCAGCACATCAAGCTACCACAATATGTCAAATTTCTTCGATTGATTTTCAACTTTAATGCAAAGTATTAAGGTTCATATTCAATTGGGAAAATTTTACAGTTTTGGATAGCTTGACCTGCTGGCGTCTGTACCATTCAATTTTGACAGCGCACTTACTAGAGGGCGCTGGGGTAATAATAACATTGTACACGGGCGCTACAAGGGCTAGAGACGCTTGAAACAGCCAGTTTGAATTAAAAAATTGAACTTGAAGGTTCTCCAATTACCTCCACCTTTGAGGTCAAACTGTGATACTCTAAACCGAATCATTAGTCATAGGCCAGTAATACTCAATAGCACGTTTGACAGGTAAAAAAGTGCTACCGTAGAGCTTCGGAGAGGTTTGTAACAACATCATTAGGCCGCTCGCCTCTCTATAAAAGAGCAAATAGCCGGTAAGCTTATGCCTTATTATAGTAGGGTGACCATGGGTTATGCTCGGTTGGAATTACTAGTATACGGTGTGGAAAATTGTGACATGTATGTTCGGTAAAAATATTTTTTGTTGGTAAATTATTGGCACCGGGCGTTCATTTTATGAGAATAATGACAGTAACGGATTGTTAGAATATAATTGGTACACTGTATCTTAAGATGAATCATGCCACAGCTCAATTTTGACTTCAATTGTTTTTCTGTTTATTATACTCACTGACTTCTATAATACAAGTACATTATACAGGATTAATTTAAAAATTATTCAAGATAAACTACTAGGTAGTATTGTTTGAACGTCATTTTTATAAACAAGACAGCGACATTTGTTTAAGACAGCGCCATAACACCCGCAACTACCTAGAGCGCGAGATATCATTTAAAAAAAAAAAAATACCGTGCGCAGGGGTCGTACTACGTCTTCCGGTTTTCTTCATCGCATGTTTTAGCTAAGCTACTGAGGTCTTTAATCATGATGTGGAATTTCTCTTCTACATTGCTTGTCTTCAAAATAAAATCCTGGTCTTTGATTTCTGACATTGACGCGAATATTACACATTGAAATAAAACTAGACTACACGTCTACCCGTGACTAGACTAGTTTTATTTCACCATGGACGCTGTAAAGGGTCCGAAACGTCGGGATTAATAATATCAATATACGCGATAAAATCCGTAAAAAGTAGTGTTATTTCAATCCTGGTCTTTGCTGCAGTGTGGTCACCTCAACATAACTGCTTAAATAAACATCGTTAACAGTGATAGATATGGGTAGTTATGAAAATAAACCAAAAGACGCCAACTTAACGAGCTGCCCTACCACGGAGGGTAAGCAAACGAGTTTTATTATATGTTTCATGTGCATTGATGACTTTGTATGGAATTCCGTTGATAGAATATAAATACAGCTAGGTACATATATATATTTTTTTCCTTCAATATTTAAAATGTTCACATGTTTTTGGATACACTAGAATTTAGTTAATACTGCTTAACCCATCCAAGAACAATTTGAATACTTAATACAGTTAATTTTAGCGTTTAATTTAGTTAGCTGTCGCAATAAAGTACAAAATTAAATGTAATGCATAAGGGGTTGAGACTTGGTATCCTGAAATACAGGCCTCGACCCTAGCGTAAATTGTGTTAAACCTAGATGTAAATTATGTTTATATTGTGGTGAGAAAAATAAATTGATTTTGATTATGAATTAGTAGACAAATAGGGTGTAAAATCTGGTCGGTTAAAATCTTGATAATTATAACAACACCAAAAAAAAAACAGAAAATTGCTATGTTGTGTTAAAACACAACAGAAAATTGCTGTGTTGTGTTAAAACACAACAGAAATTGCTGTGTTGTGTTTTAAAATCTAAAGATTTTACAACACAACATAGCAATTTTCTGTTTTTTATTCCGACCAGGAGTAACTAAGGGTCACTTGGAAACAGGGAAACTAAACCTAAAAATTATGAAAGAAAGACAATAATGTTTGGCTTGGAATTTGGCAGTAGTAGTAACCAATAGTGACCTTTTAAAAACGAAGCCGGTAGGAATCGAGTTGTATGGATCGTTCGTCAGTTCCAATCAGTCGTCATCCTTTTATTTACATACCTGATGTTAAGTGACGATGTAGATCCTCATAGCCTTTTCCCAACTATATTGTAGTCGGTTTTCAGTCTAACCAGATGCGGCTGAATATCAGTACCTATTTTACATGAAGAGACTTCCGCAATCTTCCAGATCGGTAGATTAGTACTCAGCCACTTCCAACCCGTAATGTACACAAAACAAATTAATACAAACTCCACAATCTCCTCTCAATCTTTCTTCAATACCTGCCAGGGAAGATACCCTGCTGTGACGTAGCTAAGTTTATCCCTTTCACATCAATTGAAAATATATTATATTTGTCCTTTTTCCACGCTGTTAAACAGTTTAGTGGCGTGATTGCTTCTAGAGTTGAATGAATATGAATATCTAGATATGGCATGTTGCATCATTAATATGGCGTCTTGAGAAAATTATAGTGTTTTTGACACTTGATCTTTGCGATCATGAAATGATTATTAACCTAAGATGACAAGCATAAGGGCCGTCGGCAACACTAGTGATAGCACTTGTGCATTGTCATCTTGAGACCTCAGTAGATAAACCGAACTCAGTTCAAACCGGAACACAGTAATGTTAGTAGATTTTTTGACAATGGGGTGGTACCGTTCCATACTAACTCATCAGCAGAGTCCTGTAAAATGAAAATCAGTTCTAGTCACATACGTCACACAGAACACACAAACACACCCTCACATACTCACATACTCACACTCTCTAATTTACACACGATCATGCATTTGCCAAACTTTGTGATACAAACATTTTAATCTTAATTTCCTTAATTTCTTTTGTGTATACTTTTTAATTATTTTTTAGATAATAATTCCTAGAAATGAATCATTGGCATTTAACCTATACAATACATTTTAGGGGAACAAACTGGCTCCTGTAACATAGTTACTAGCACAGGAGTCAGGGAATTCTTGAAATTTATTTAGCGCTGTGTCAATAAAGTTTTTATTATTTATTATTATTAGTCTAGTGTTATTTGTACACTCTTCTTAAATTCCCTTATTAGACTAGTGTTTCTGAGTGCGACTGCTACGCTAGAGGTCCTGGGTTTGATTCCCAGGTCGTTCTCAGTAGTAGCTTAGAGTTTGGATTTCTGCCTGGTTAATGGTCATAGGCTCGTCCTTTAGTAAATGAGACTAAAACATACCGGCGAACTTTGGGTGTACATTAGTACACTTCTGCCTAACCCTTCGAGGAATACAGGTGTGATGGTATGTATGTAATTTTGTATTTTTTTATGTTTCTTGAGTTTAAGAACTCAGCTCTTGTCGGTGGAGCAATCGCTACTGCTCTTTATTCTCTATTCTCTGTTTGTCCTCTTGATATGACACGATTCCAACTTTTAGGGTCGTTACTTCTCAAAGGTCGTCAGTCAAGAAATGACGGCGCCTTGTAAAAGTGCCTTTTAAATATCTATCGATATCGATAACATTTGAACATTTTATTCAGGTACAAGTCCATACGTTCATAAGTCTATAAATGTTATGATCAGTCTACGTCCGTTGCGTGTGAAGTACAAAACGTATGAATTAATTACACGCAAGGCATTGCTTGGTGCGATTGGTTTTATCTGTATGCGTGTGCGCATGTGGTGATAACTGATGGCCAGATAACGATGTTACAGAGATGAGGTCGTTTAGACAATCAGATTATAAAATTAGGCAGTTTTAATTGTTGGAATTCTTCCTCTTCCTTCGAGCCTTTTTTCAACTATGTTGGTGTTGGCTTCTAGTATAACAAATTGTGGTTGAGCATCAGTATTTTACACGAAGCGACTGCCATTAGACCTTCCCAACCCAATTTCTGGATAATACTGATATCGTGAGGCTAGTTGTCAGGCATTTTGGTCTTCTGACTAACACTAACGATTGTCATAGGTGTTGGGACCGATGGCTTTACGTGCTCTCCGAGGCACGTTATTGAATTGGAATATCCTTATATGTAGATATTTTTTATATATTTCTAGTGTCCGCAAAGGATGAAGTCCTGATTCGTATTCCCAGGTAGAGCAGTGTTAGTGGGTTTTTTCTGACATCGCACAGGATAACGTACTTCCTTAGTTTAAGACCATATATTGTTTTGCATATTGTCTTGTGTTGTGACTGTCAGAATAAATTTTCTTTCTTTCCTTCTTTTTCTATGAAATTATCAGGAGCAATACGTAGTAATTCCTGTCCACGACACAGATGTTGGTCCGAGTGTTGTGCGAGAGCTGTCTGTAGAGGAAAGAAAAATAATAGTTAATATCTTTGGTAGTTCGAAGTTTGAATTTTTGTTCGATGATGGCATCGAAGAGTGAAGTGGAAACTGT
Organism: Acronicta alni; assembly: GCA_964056405.1. Classification (NCBI taxonomy): domain Eukaryota; kingdom Metazoa; phylum Arthropoda; class Insecta; order Lepidoptera; family Noctuidae; genus Acronicta; species Acronicta alni. The sequence continues at coordinate 1,690,381 of OZ043937.1, forward strand.
GTCTAGGTAAGCATAGTGAAGGACGTCCGCCGGCCGGTGGAGTGATGACTTGTGGAAGGCAGCTGGCAGTGACTGGTTGAGGAAAACCGAAGATCGGGGTCAGTGGCGTTCACTAGGAGAGGCCTACGTCCAGCAGTGGACGAATATGGGCTCATGATGATGATGATGATGATGGCAAAAGGCTCGCCCCTATTTTTAATATATTTGAGACATTTTTACAAAACACTATCTAGTCCCAAACTAAGCAGAGCTTGTACTATAGGTACTAGACAATGGATATAATACTTAGATATTTTTTTTGAAAATACATTATTATAATACTTAAGAAACACCCAGAACACAAACACTTATGTTCATCACATAACTATTGGTGTCTTGTGGGAACTGAGCACAAGCCCTAGTAATCAGCAGTCCGACCCTCAAACCACTAGACCACAGGCGTCGTCAAAATTACATAAGATCTAAAACATACCGGAGAACTGGATGTACACCCCTGGGACACAGGCGTGACTGTGTGATCAAAAACACAGTTAAACATTCAACATAATTACCCGGACATCACCCAAGTAATCTTCCCAACTTAATTGTAACCAAATTGGTTACATACAACTAATAAGTAACCCAAAGATTAACATTAAAAGTAACCATTTAACTTTATCAGATAAACCATTCAAATTAACCAGTAACAAATTGGTTTCATTCAATGGTGAATGGAACCTTAATTGTGAGTCATTCGTTGTTCATTCTTGACAAATTAATTCGTTCATTCGTTCTTCGAGGCCCGCATGTTAATTAGTTAGGATAAGTAATGAGATGGAGGTGAATGAGGCACTTTGAATGTGTTTGTTTTATTAAAACTTACCTCATTGGTCTGTTGGACGTAAACGTTGATTAATGTTTAGCCACGAGATCGATTCTCAAGTCGAGCAGTATTATTGGGTTAGTATTTCAAATTCGCAATAGTAGCTTGGAGTTTGGATGTGAGCCCGGCACTAGGCTTTCTTTTAGGGTGGCTTAATGATAAAAACGAGGAAGGGGAGTTTTGTGGAACAAGTGAAGGAAAGGGTGGGGATTGAGTCATATCAAGAGGTAAAACGGAAAGCTGAAGATAGAGAAAAGTGGCGCTTGCTCCAACGACAAGAGCTGAGTACTTACTTAAAAAAAAAGCATACCATCACGCCTGTATTCCCCGAAGGGCTGGTTTTTTTATATCTTTCATTGGTTTGACTTATATTGAAGTTAATAGGTAGGTATTCATTTGGTTGTTTTTATATTGAAACAGATTCCAATCATATTAGTTGACTTGACCGGCTGCTATGCTTCACAGTTTTGATTCCCATACAGAACAATACCATATTTGTACCCATCATACATTTTAAATTTAACGTCACGTCTGTAATTCTTGATGGGTTAAGCAGAGTTCGCCGATATGTGTAGGTCCCATGTAATAGGGAGTGAGACTATTACCATTAACCGGGGACAAAAAAGGCAGTGATAGCCTAGTGGTATGACCATTGGACTGGCAAATCAAAGGTTTCGAGTTCGAATCCAAGGCACGCCTCTGACTTTTCGAAATCATGTGCGTATTCATAATTAATTATCACTCGCTTCAACGGTGAAGGAAAACATCGTCAGGAAACCTGCATGCCTTAGAAATTTTCTCGTGGGCGTGTGAACTGCCAACCCGCACTAGGCCAGCGTGATGAACTTATAGCCTAATCCCTCTCATCCTGAGAGACCTCTGCCCAGCTGTGGGACAGTATATGGGTTGATGATGGGGACAAATCTAAACTCCGAGCTGCTACTGAGTTTCATAGAAAAACCTCAATAATTTGCTCGACCTCGGAATCTAACCCAAGACCTCTAGGCGTAGCGGTCGCGCTTAGTACCACTAGACTAGCGATGCAGTTTATAAGTAAATAATAAAATAAGGAAATCAATCTCGAAACCTCATTAGACCAATAGAAAAGGCCAAGGCAGAAAATGTTAATATTATTGCCAAAAAAAAACAATATAAATTCCACATGTTAACCTTATTAAGAACCTTAGGCCTAAACTAAAAATAGGCCTAATCTAAAACCAGTAGTAGCTACCTACTTCTGAGAGAGATGACAACACTCAACAATTTTCCAATCATAGCAAAGAAAGAGACGGATAGATGCGTCTTGTAAAAGTGTGAGCGAGACGGTACTGCAGAGACAATAGTGCTCAACCGTGCTATGCTCTGATTGGTCGGCCGGCAAGTTCCAATTATTTGTAAATGCGCAAGAGTACTTGTAAGTTACTTCTTTTTGTTTTGAACTGAAAATAAAGGAATAACAACGTTGTATCATAAGACATACAGTTGTTTTTTAAACGTTTTTGTATGGGAATGTAGGTTTAGTGTATGAGTTTATGGGATTATCATTTATCGGGTATCCTGACTTTAAGCTGTATTGTGATAAGAGAAATAAAGGTAATATATGGTAAATATTCCAGGAAGATCAGTTGTCCAAAATCACCTTTCTCTGTGGAACCTAAGAAAAAAAATGGCTAAAGTATCATAGATTATCGTACCTATAAAACAATAATCTTAATACGTATTGATTTTTGACATTTACGCGAATATTATACATTGAAATAAAACTACTTTTTACCGATTTTATTTTATTAGATTAGCCTACCTGTAACCATGGACGCTGTAATGGGTCCAAAACGTCGGGATTAATAATATCAATATAACGCGATAAAATCCGTAAAAAGTAGTTTTAGTTCAATAATCTTAGTGTTAATTTACCTTCATATTTAATCATGCAGCATGGCTTATGGATAAGTTATAACTACGCTGATCAACCGACCTACAAGGTCAAGCTGCGTTAGCCGAGGTCAGTCTGTGGATGGGTGACCATTCTTAATACATCAAGACCCCGAGACCCCTCCATACCTCGGAGAGTACGCAAAGCCGTCAGTCCCGGTTGAACACCTATGACAATCGTGAGTGGTAGTCAGAAGCCAAAAAAGCCTGACAACCAGTCTATCCTCAGGATATACTGCCAAGAAACTGAGTTGCGGAGGTCTGATGGCAGATGCTTCGTGTTAAATACTGTTATTCAGCCGCATCTGGTTATACTGGAAGCCGACCCCAACGTTGTCTCGAAGGAAGAAGGTGATGATTTTAATCATGCAGCCATAGAAGCCTGCCCATTTGCACAGCTCGTTTTTTAAGCGAGGGTTATGTTGAACTCTTACCTGTCCCTCTCAAAGTCAAAGTCAAATGTTTTATTTCAATTAGACCATTAAAATAGCACTTTTGAAAAGTCAAAACTAGTTGCACGGTTCCAAAAAGTGGGTCTTATGGAGAAGAACCGGCAAGAAACTCCATAGACACTCTTTTTAAAAACAACATGATTACAATGTTAATCTTGGTTTACAATGTTTGTTATGAATACTTAAAGAGAACAATGCAGTTTGATGTGTACCTACCTACTAATAAATTAATCCAGAATAAGAAATAAAATAAATAAATAAAAAAGATTGCCAATGACAGTAAGAGCTGACCAGCCCCGACAGACGGCACTCGTTCACGAGTATGACGTATGTATCGGCGTCGATCGACTCAACCATGTTGCAGGGAATAAAACGACCCGACACACTACGCCACCATCAGCAGGACATTTTAGTGAGCATGACAAGGTCTCTGTACTGTAGACTGCAGATTTATTTTTTAAATACGGGAAAGGAAGTACATATATTTACAGTAGCATTTTAAGAGAGGTAGGGCATAATGGGAGTAATTCCACTCAAATTGGAGCTCCCCGACTGGGGCAGTACCCCTGCCTTGCAGAAAATCGAAGTGAAATAACACTGTTATGAGTTGATGCCGAGCCAATGTTCCATACGGTGAGCCAGGTTGCCAGTGCTCCGCTAGGAAACGTTGTGTTGGCAGTGGGGTACTTTGACCCTTATACTGCCAACCCAACTATTCCTCTTTCGTTTTACAGGATCGGCAACGGGCAAGTGATACCCCTGGTCTTAGAAGCGTCTATAGGCTACGGTAACGCTTACCATTAGGTGGGCCGTATGCTTGTTTGCAATCTTAGTGGTATAAAAAAATATATTTCTTTATACTGTTTACATTAAAATGTAATGTTTAATTATGTGAGAACTTAGCCATCTAATGCTATATTTGAAAAAGTTTTATCCTCGTATTTGCTGCAAGTTTTCCTGAAAGTATAAAATAAAATATGTATATATTAGCAGTTCAGATTTTATGCAAGTAGTATCATCACGCCTGTATTCTCCGAAGGGTTAGGCAGAGGTGTACTACACCCTGTACATGGCATAGAGGCCGCAGGTAGGCAGAGGCCTAACCCATGTACACCCATGTTTTAGGTCCCATGTAATAGGAGGCGAAGCTATTGCCATTAACCGGGCACCAATCCAGACTCCGAGCTGCTACTGAGAATTTCATAGAAAATTTTCATCGAACCCAGGACCTCTAGCCTAGTAGTCGCGCTTAGGACCACTAGACTAATGAGGCAGTTTTTCTTTTATTCTCTTTATCTCATCATCAACCCATATATTGTCCCACTGCTGAGCACGGGTCTCCTCTCAGGATGAGAGGGATTAGGCTATATGTTCACCACGCTGGCCTAGTGCGGGTTGGCAGACTTCACACACCGTCGAGAAAATCTTTCAGGCATGCAGGTTTCCTCACGATGTTTTTCTTCGCCGTTTAAGCGAGTGATAATACGCACATGAATTCGAAAAGTCAGAGGTGCGTGCCTTGGGTTCGAACTCGAGACTTTCGACTTGGCAGTCCAATGGTCATACCACTAGGCTATCACTGCTTTTTTCTCTATATCTATTAAATTAATATTTATATCGATCGTGTATAATCTTCATCCTCGCCTTTTCCCCTGTTATATAAGGGTCGGCTTCCAGTCTAACTAATTTCGAGGTATTGACCTATAACTTTAATCTATAATAACGTTAAGTGTCAATTTGCGTCAATAGATGGCGTTACTTATGTCTGTTGTATCATAATACTGCATATGTCGTTTCAAGAAAAATTTGTACGTGTAACGATAATACAAGCGAGAGATCACGTTCAATTATACACCGTGTTTGTTTGTTGTCTTACAGCCGAAAGGATATACTTTTACTCATCATGATCAACAATTTCTTGTATCAACCAAGAAGTGCAAAAAAAACAGCTACATCCTACATAATTATTGTCGCGAGGCCTGAACTTTTTTCTAAGAAACAGCTCTCTTTTTTTTCAAGATTTTAGATCTAGTCCAATATCTAGTAGAAATAATATTGAAATAATGGTTTCCCTTCGGCTGTAAGACGACAAAAAAAACACGGTGTATTTTACTAGTAGACATGCAGTTTAAAATACTTTAGTTTAATTATACATTAACCAAAACAACTGTCAACTGAAACGTACAGGGGGCCGAAACCTAGTATTAAAGCTATCATTAACTATAAACGGATAATCGTTTAAAAATTAAACTTTTACCAATTTAACTGGTCTACGAAAGGTTAAGAGCGCGTTGATGTCTTTATAATGACGGGTACAGTTCTCGACAATTACCACGTAATACTATGAAATTATGTGATTTCAATAATTTATTGTTTCATAATTTTCCGTTTAGTGCTGGATAATGGATTTTTAAAACACCTGCCCTATTTGTGAAGTACTTATATTTACATTTTGCTTATTTACTGTCATTTAATAGATTACTATGTATGGAGAAAATATATATCCAGTGTATTGAGCGTGTCGGTTCGTAGCGTGTGGACAGTTTTTTAAATAATTTAAGAAATTGTTTGCTCTTGCGCAGCTAAATTGATATATTTTTTTTTTCGAAATTTATGCAGTTTTTTTTGTAGATATCATTATGTAATATTAAGTTATTTATACCAATATGCTTTTCACTATTCTTATATCTATAAATAAAGATATTTCAACGAATCAACACAATCTCTACTAATTTATAAATGCGAAAGTAACTCTGTCTGTCTTTTACGCTTTCATGCCTAAACTGTTGAACCGAGTTTGATGAAATATTGTACACAGATACCTTAGACCTTGGAGAGAGACATAGGTTACCTTTTGTTTCAAAAATTATTTTGGGATGCAGGTGAATCCGTGGGCAACAGGTAGTATAATTATATCTGTGTGATATAAATAGTTTACTAACTTAATTGACGTTTTAGTATATAATAATAATATATTTTGGTCTGCTTAGTCCCAAACTAAGCAGAGCTTGTACTTTGGGTACTAGACAATGGATATAATACTTATATACTTTTTTTTGTAAATACATACATAAAATACATAAGAAACACCCAGACTAACACAAATACTCATGTTTCACTCATCCACACAAATATATGTGTCCTGTGGGAATCGAACCCACGACCCCATGATCAGCAGTCGAACCACTCGAACCACTAGACCACAGAGGTCGTCGAAGGATATAGGTATATAGCTGTGTAGATTTGTGACTGCTGTTTCGCGTATCGGTTTAAGTGGTCACCAGCCACTACCACCGTTGTAGTGGGTTCGATTCCCACCCGAGACAAATCTTTGTGTGATATTTGTTTCCAGTCTAGGTGAACTTTATGTCCTTAAATTATATATTTTGTACTTACACGGTATTTCTATACCGCGTAAGTAACACGTACATAAGTATCACCGACGATAGTACGGTGACCAATAATAATTCTTCATAAGGTACTTAAACTTGTAACTTAACTTTAGCTTATAGTTATTATCTCGAATCTAAACTAATGAAAGCTTAATTAAAATGGGTGCGTGTTTATGGCCCAGGAAAGTGGCAAGTGTGAGCGGTATTATTTAACGATGCAGGTATAAATTACTGCGGGAGAATGAGCGCCACGCCCCGCGCCCAGCCGCCGCCGGCGGTACGGTGGGGAAAGTGACGATACTTATTGTATCGATAAAAATGCTGCCTCATTACCCTAGTGGTCGTATGCGTGACCGATACGCTAGAGATCATGAGTTCGCTCGAATTCCCAGGTCGAGATATTCGTTATTCGGTTTTTATATGAAATTCTCAGTAGCTCTGAGTTTGAATTGTTGTGTTCCAAACGATTTTGCTCTGTATGGTAATACGTAATTGAGAGTCAGCTTTACTTGCGTGTTCCATGTTAAACCTTGTTTTGTCATTTTTTTCGTACGAGACATTGCAGAGTTAATAGCAATCCTCCTATAGATTCTATTAAATCAAAATCCAGGGCAACAGCTGCAAGGCCAAAGGATTCGATGAGATCGTGGACGTTGTAAAAGGTCTGAACGTCGGGATTACTAATATCAATATAACGCGATAAAATCCTTCAAAAGTACTTTTATTTCAATATAATTATTTTGCTATTATTACAATACTTATTATTAAAGTATTTTATAGTGACGTCATAAGGCAGTGTACAGGAGGATATAGTATTGACGTCAGTATAGTATTGAATATCAGTCGTGGTTACTGATTTATCCAAACAATAGCCACAAAGCTTTTGGGACTAGGTATGTAATTATTAGTTTTATGAATTTTAGAAGCAGCAATAAAATAAAACATGAATGCAATAAGCTATCTTAAACAAATTTATTAATAATTATCGTATTTTATTTATTCTTATTTTCGAATATATAAATGAAACAAAATTAGTATTACTACTAAAGTTGTTGTTATTTTTGTGCATTGACTTGTCATCGTCATGAACCTGTTTACTGTCTCTCAGCTGGGCACGGTCTCAATGACTAAATGTAAAAAGTAACTTGTAAAGAAAAAAACATTTATCGAGACTATCGTTAATAAGCTAACCGTCACGTCACATCACTAGTGCTCTCAGTAACAAGGCAGCATCGAACGATGCATTCTGGTGATTAACCATTATTATATAAAGTAAATTCAATAATGGCCCGGTGCTAACTCGATGTTTACTGATGGCCAGCAATCTTTAAGAAATGATTTTCAACGCTGATGTTTAAAAAATACAGTTTATAATAATTTAGCAAGATCTCAACAAATTTTGACATCGACAAAACTATATTTGCCGTCAAAAAAGTATTTAAGGCGCCTGATTTTAAGGGATTTTTTATTCAGGAGTTGTAAAGGTAAATTTGTGATCGTTACGGGCAATACCAACCAGTGTTGCCAGTATATCGCAAATTACCCACATAAAGGGTAATTGTGCAAAATTTTAGGGGTTGGCTTTGCGAAGTGTTCACCAGTTACTGGGATTAAGTGCAGACAGTTTGCAGTTAAGTTTGGTATATGAGCGTGTGTTTACTCATGTGCATATTTCCACGCCATTTTCTTTTTGGGTAAGTAGAGATGATTGTTGATGTTGGTTTTTTGAGTTGACATTAAAGAACCGTTGCTTTCAGAAGGTTATGATTCTAAAAAAACATTACTGTTTTTACAATATTCACGTAAGAAGCTGCTAGAGTATTAATACCTAACCTCAAATTAATCCAGACTTTTTCTATTGATTTCATACCGGCGTCTGATTATTTCAAAGAGTTTACATAATTATGACTAAGTTAATTTTCTTTGTAAAATATTGACGAGTGCTAAAAATTACTAAGATTTTTACGAAAAAATTGTTTATTTTTTAGCAATATGTCGTGATATTGTACCTACAACATAACCAAAAAGTGGGTAAAATTTATACTATTAAAAGTTAAAGCTAGCAATAATTTAACCCATAACATCTCACACAATTACCCCATAATATTTCTTAATCCACACCAAAGCTGTCGTAGCCGAAACCCTCATAAAACGAACGTTAACAGAATTCATTAAAGAACAGATAATTATAAATAAAGTAAAGAAACACTATCAATATCGCAGGTAACCTCGGGACAAAATATATAATTTAAAATATTAATATTAACTAATTATACGTTTAAAAGAAATATTTTATGCATAATGATATGATATAAATCTCGCTTGGGTTAGGGATGTGTAGTAGTCGATGAGTTTGATATCGATATTCTTATTTCCATACAGATAATAAATATCGATATTGATTTTAGTATAAAAAAATGGCATTTGTTTATTTAGTGTCCTTGATTTATAAGATTTTCTGGATTGATTACATTAAGATTATTATTTTTAATAGTTTAAACGACTTTGAGATTTCACCACACCTCCAATATAAACTAGATTTATCGCCTATATAGAGTATTAGGAGCTAATTATTGTAGCAGGCCTATTTGTATGATACACAGTTTTCTCTGCAATATTTTTATCTCGAAGCATAGACACAACCAATTTTACTTCTAATATTGCACTAACTTATCCAGCTGAATTTACTGCAAAAAGTAACGCCTTAGTCATAATTTTCTCTATAAAATTGCACGCCACCCTCCCAACCAGGCAGCGAAGCATCAACACCAATTCATAAGCAATCCTATCGACGTTCGCATTCAATAAAACACGGACGCCCATCAACACAATCAATGCACATAATAAACAGCGGTACGTCCACGGGCGTAACTTTAAAACAAATAGTTCTCAGAAACGAAAACTTTCATAACTTTACCAAATTGACACCTTGTTGAGACGAAGCAATTCTTGGCGATTTGCGCTGCTCGTAAGTGGCCTATTATAAAATAACCACATAACATCTACGTCTAACACATTCAAAAATAATCCTTAAATATATGTAAACAAGGTAGGAGGTAGACGTGAACATAAATTGGCAGAATTGTTCTCAGAATATCGGGCCAGAACACATCTCATCGACAAGTCGTTTTGTGTTTTTTTCCCATCACGGAATATCAATGAAATTTGTTCGAGCCCCAATTATGTGGGCATGCCTTTATTTTCGTATTGGAAAGGGTTCCGTAATGATTTTTTAGTTAACGCGTTTATTATTGGTCGTTTATATCGTATTGGTGATTAATCAACGGTTTTTTGTACTGGATTGGTGATTAAATGGTGAAGTGAGGTGCAAATGTTGTTCTTAGAATGATTTTGATTTTTTATATGAATTGATACTTTATTATCAAGTGTATCGTTTAATAATTACTCACTATATAAAATCTTTACAATGTTAATGTTTTAAAGTAGCAGTTATTTCGCAAACTTTAATGTACAGCAATATGATTAAAACTAGCAATAACTATTTATCTACGTTGAAGATAATAAAAAAAATATGGAAAATCTCTTCACTTTTCTTCTTCCAGTATTTTTTTAAATTCGATCATCAGTACATTTACTTTAAAACAAAAAGCTTCCTTTTTTAAACGTTCTGTTACGTCACAAGGGGCTGCGCGCGCACGTTTTTTGCTCGTGTATAATATGTTTAAATATTTGTTAATGCTGCGGAGCGGTAATAGCCCGTGAGTTATATGTGGACACGCCCCGTATCGATAGCAGCACAACACTAGTTGGCACGATTTAAAAGAAAATTGCGATTCTATATTGATAGTGAAAGAAAAGACAAGATATTTTTATTAAGGTTACATATCCTCACGCCTGTATTCCCCTAAGGTGTACTTAATGTAGGTACACCTACGTGTGGTTATTATGTGTAGATCCCACGCCTATTACATGGGACCTACGTATAAGCTAGCCTATATGCCATTAACCGGGAATAAACAACTGAGAAGTTCACAGAAACCCAATAACACTATACTCGACCTGGAAGTCGAATCCAGGACTTCTAGACAATTCAACAACAACTCAATTATGTCAACCGACCTTCCGTACTGATAAAAAATAAGTGAATGTCTTATATTAGGTGTAGTGAATGAATAAACATTAGGTACACCAGGAAATTAATACCTAATAAATGTCATATTGTCATACTCAATATTATAATTATGACGACATGACATTTAAAATGTTGACAACAAACTCTTACCTTCCTAGTTTTTTTTTATTTTATCCTCTAATACCTTGAAGAGGAAATATTGTTTTTATATTATAGGTTCTACTGTCTTGATTTATTTATTTAGATTGTTGAATTGTTACTATCTCTCGTATTAACGTAATATAAAACCTTCATGTAATATACTATGTGGTTTTTATCAGACATTTAGTATGAATATTATGTTCTGATACATCTGCACATGTGGCTTCCCTGGAACCTCTGTTAAATGTGTAAGTCTATTAACCACCACGTTTTTGACGTGATACTTACATCTAATTCCGTAAATCTTGGTGACAAGTTTTGTCAGTTGCTTTATATAGTTTATTAGTCACTACTGTTTGTAAATGGGAGAACTGTTTAGAACTTTATTTTATGCCTAGCTGTATTTTATTTAATTGTAATCTTCGCAACATCCCTAAATTGTTCTCTCATGTAAGTATCCAATTTATAATTATTATTGTATCGAACATCATTGTAAACCACTATAATTTAAAAGAGTAACCATGGAGTTTGTTGCCGGTTCTTCTCCATAGGAAACGACCAATTTGGAACCGTGCACCTAGACTCGATATTTCATAAGTGCCTGTATAATGGTTTATATGAAAATAAAACTATTTTGATTTTTGATTTGATTGTTTTTTGAATTTACAAAAAAAAAGTATATAAGTATTATATCTATTGTCTAGTACCTACCCATAGCATAGTACAATTTCTGCTTAGTTTGGGACTAGATGCTGGCGGGGTGCTGTGTAAAAATGTCCCAAAAATATTTATTTATTTTATTTTTACCAATACCAAGGAAGGAGTTCTTAGTTTGGTCGTGGCTAATTTCGCGGATCCCGTGGCCTATTGGGCGAGTGAAGCAAGTGCGGTTTTTAGGCGGTACGAGTCTGACATACCCTGCCTCCTCCTCGAGTGGCGGAGGATCCATGAGTATTTTCCGTACTATAAAAAAAGGAGTCTATCCTCAGGATATCGGTATTAACCAAAAAAAAAGAGCGAAGGTCTGATGGCAGTCGCTTCGTATAAAATACTGATGTTCAGCCGCATCTGGTTAGACTTGAAGCCGACCCCAATAGAGTTGACACGTAGGATGATGAGAATCTTATAACACTTGGACAGACGAACATCGTACAACATCTCCGAGAAAGGCTCGGAGAAAGAAGATTTAACATCCCGGTGTTAGTCTCTGTAGGTTGGTATTTATCTGGGGTGTGTTGGTATTGGAACATTGATTTCGAAGACAATTAGTAATGCACAATAATAAAAGAAAAAAAGCCTTTTATTTCCAGTAAATTTACATTTCTTACAATCTATGTATGTGTTAGTTTTATTTAGTTTATTCTATGTTTCCTTTTGTATTTTTTTTGGCATTTTCCATGCCGTCAACATAAAGACGTAAATTCTGAATGTGAAGGCAAAATTCATCATAGCGGGTGGGTCTCGCGGTGGCTTAGCGGTCATAGCGTCTGGTGTACCTAACCAGAAGGCGCAGGTTCGAATCCTGCCCGCGGTCGAACTTTTCCTTCGCTAAATAACTTTATTCTATGTTATTTATTTATTTCTTACTTAATTTTTTTTACTATTTTACGTATTTTTTTTTTTTGTATGTACCTATCCTATATATTACTTATATCATAGTATTTATAGTTACTCAATTTAAAAAAAAATACACAATATAGTATCATTAATTGTTTCAATTCGTTTTACCGGAAAAATAAATGAGCAAACCTTAATTTCGGATTTTAAAAAACATTCAACTTGATAAAAAAAAGCAGTGATAGACTTGATTTGAGTTACAGCTGGAATCGTTCTTAGCATGGTGTTGTATGATTTGGGAATACACCAGTATTTCGAGTGATCAAACTTTACAGTACCACACAATAACATAACTTGTTTTGTTGTCCGTACTCTACAACTGCGCGAGCGCATCACGATGTTCAGCAATACGGCGCTAATTACTGTCTATAACAGTCTTTTTTTTTCTACTTTTTCTTTCCCAGTCTATTGCTAAGGTCTGCATCGCTTGGGAATTGACCATCCATGACTTCCTTTAATTTAAAAAAAAGGATAATATTTTTTTAAAGGAGACAGCCCCCGCAATATACAACGTATTACAAAATACCCCGTAAAAATATAATTAAATAAGAAAGCCAAAAATTTTGTCAGCTGTCATGTCAGGGAACCAGATTATTTAACAGAAAGGCCTACGTACATATTTTACCTAGTAATTTTCTACCTTAATAGTTTTTCTATTTATCATTCATAAATGTTGTTGTTTTCCTTTTTTTGGGGTATGTTATACAGCGTTACTACGGTTCTTAAATATTTTGAAGGGACTCGTTATAAGGCCTCATCTAACCTCCTTTTGGATTTACAGGTAGTTTTGTAACACCCTGTAGAACAAGCCCTGTGACTTCACAAAAATACAATTAACGAACACAAATTACATTCAGACTCGAAATAAATATCCATGGAACACAAATTTTTGCTTCTAGCGGGAATTGAACCCATGATACGCGGCGCAATGATAGTGGCGAGGACTACCTTAACTGCTACACCAAACTGCAGTAATTTTGAACACTTTTATATCTATAGTAATATTATATTAGTATAGATATTGAAGTTAGAGGAGTTTTTGTTTGTTTGTGTGAACGCGCTAATATCTGAAACTAACAGTCAGATTTGATAAAATCTTTTGGCATTTGATAGCCCAATTCTTGAGGAAGGTTATAGGAACCTAGCAAAAATCAATTATTCACGGCAGGTGAAACCGCGGGGCAAATTTTTTATATACTTATTGTGGTTCCAGGTTTTACTTCGTACGGCTCCAGTAGGCGGCACGTGTGTTTCCTCGTACACATGTCATGCGAGGGACAAAGCCGCTATGGCTCTTTCTTCTAAAGGCCATTTTAGACATTGCCCTGCATTGTGACACTCACATATTATTATGTCTGGGCTTGAAGAGACCATGGTTCTCCGAGTTTGTTTCGGTGTTTCTTCTCGGTCGTTAGTTAGGAAATTCAGGCGCCATCTAGAATTAAAAATTCAAAACGCTGACGTATAAAAGTGTCTTTCAAAGATCTAGTTACAGAAAATAAATATCATTTCATTTCTTATGTAAAAATAACAATATCACCTCCTATTTACTTTAACAAGCCTCAAAGATGAGAATTTTTTCCGCCACCGTCTGACGCCCATTCGGAGCTAGTTATAAAAATCAGCGCACACCGCCTCGATACAAATCATCGACATTCCAAGAAGGGCCATAATTGCCCCGATATTGGCCCAAATAATAGGCTTTAATGCCCAAATTTGGGGCCCATAAAATAATGATCTAATGAAATGCCCCAAGGCGTGTATCATGAGTTATTTTCTTCTTGTTAACATCGAGGTCGGTTTGGTTTATTACAGTTTTAAAAGGGATAAGCAGAGTGCCAGGCGTCTCTTCAAATGTAATATAATAATATTTTATTAAAACATTTTGAATATTGTTATTTTACATTGAGATAAAACTACTTTTTACCGCGCTCTTTACAGCTTCCATGGTCACGGGTAGACAGTCTACCCGTCTACCTGTGACCTCTCGTTTAATAATATCAATATAACGCGATAAAATCCGTAAAAAGTAGTTTTATTTCAATGTGTAATATTCGCGTAAATGTCAGAAATCAATATATTGTTATTTTAATAAAGGAAATTCGACTGCGGGCAGGATTGCTTGGAAAATGCAATGCAATAATTTTGAATTTTATTTGTTAGAGTATTATTTGTGTGCGGATCAAATAACCATAGGCATCGTTCCCACAAATAGCACCTACCATGCAGTCACTCCGGAACGCTCGCTGTGTTTACACTATTGTAGGAGTATTCCTTTTTCAGCACGAAATTATTCCACTTCTATGGTGCTGAAAAAATAGGTGCCAAAAGAGGAACACTCCCTATTGTAAACCTAAAATATATTGTTTAATAAAAGTAATTAGTGTTTCAGCCTTCAATCATTACATGCCAAGGACTTAGATATATCAGATCACCGGGACAGACTACCTAAATTTATAATGGGAATATGCTCGCCACTTATTAAATGAGACCCAAACAAACCGGCGAAGTTTGGGTTTAGATTAGTAACCTCTGTTATTAAGCAAAGGAAAAACTCGACCGCGGGCCGGATTCAACCTGCGTCTTCTGGTTAGGTACACTAGACGCTATGACCACTAAGCCACCGCGAGAACTACCCGCCACGCCTTAGAAGACGAGGTTCGAATCCTGCTGGCGGTCGAATTTTTCCTTCGCTAAAAATAACTTTAAAATTATTTAGACTAGCGATTTGAACATTGGACTGCCAAGTTAAAGGTCTGAGTTCGATTCCAAGGCGAATCCAATAACACTTTTCTCAACCTGGAAATCAAACCCAGGACTTCAAGCATAGCGACCACTAAGCTAATTTATTTATTTATTAACGAGAGAGTCGGTTAATATTTTCACAATAATAAACAATGTCTTCAGAAGCTATGTGGGGGCTTCGTGTGGACCTACTCCTCTTCTATTCCATATTCTTACTGAAAATGTGTCCGATTATCTTCTTGTTTACTCAATATTTTACTTCCTTTCTGGTAAAATTAATCAATGCTCCTCTATAAGGGAGGATAATTTACTAACCAATGTAAATTAAACCAACACAAGCCGAAGTTATGGTCCCTCGGCATATTTATTGAAATTATTGACGGCGCCCGTGCATATTTAACCGATATCTTTAAATTTAACGTCAGTTAACCAACTTGTTGGACAAACTGGTATTGTGTTTGTGCAGTGTTTTGTTAAATTGTACGGTCAACAAGTAAAACACTAAATATTTAAAAAAAAATACTTTACAAAACAATTAAAGTTAAATCAACTCGAAACAATAATTATATTATTTATTTAATACTGGCTGTTGTTGTCCCCAGCTTCATCCGTCCTTCTCTAAGGTGTAATCTATCTCTGTACCAAATTTTATTAAAATCGGTTTAGCAAATCTAATATAAATAAAGATTGCCATTGATACTAAGAGCTGACCAGCCCCGACAGACCGCACCCGTCCACGAGTATGACGTGCGTATCGGCGTCGTTCGACTCAACCATGTTGCAGGGAATAAAACGACCCGACACACAACGCCACTATCAGCAGGACATAAAAAAACTATAAAGGCACGAGTGCCTGTAACTACTGAACGTAGGTACTTAGTTTGAAAACATGATAACTTTTAAACTAAGTATTGATTTTGAATCCATACATAAACACTCTCATAAAATGTGTTCTTATAAGCTTCTTCTTTTGTACAGAAATAAGTATGCATGTTTGTATGTGTGAGTGGTGTTGAGCTCAAATTGGCTCCCACTTCGCCTCTGAGCATGAGCTGAGGAACTAATAGGCGGGGCTATGCCACAGGGCTGACACCTGCAAGTTATTTATATAATAATTTATTGTATTTTAAAATTATGGGACTGCAAAATGTAGTTCAATATAAAATTATTTTAAAATATTATTTTCATGTAGTTTTCGTGCAGAATAAAAAAAAATCTCAATAAAACTAAACAACCTGTTGCCCTCGACTTCACTTTCTCCAAGGGAAAATTTATCTCATCATTTGTGAAAACGTGACAAACGGAATTACTACAATAAAAAAAAATCAAAATAGCTTTATTTTCATATAAACCATATACAGGCACTTATGAAATGTCGAGTCTAGGTGCACGGAGCACGGTTCCAAAGTAGTCGTTTATTTATCGAACGTAAGATTTCTCTGTGCTTTGATTATAAAATCAATATAAGTTATACAAGTTTAGATTCCCTGTTAAATCGACTAGTTAATCATGTTAGTTATAATTGATGATGTAATAAACATGTCACCTGCTACCAGTTATGAATGATCGCGATCTTACTTCGCGCGTGTTAACTACTAATTACCTACGGTTACTTGCTGTTGATGTTACTTCGCGTAAAATACCGATATTCAGCTGCATTGTAGGGCAATGTGACGATGACATCTGTGGTTTAGTGGTTCACGTGTCGGACGGCTGATCACGAGGACGACCTCGTGATCAGCCGTCCGACACGTTTAATATTTGTGTGATGAATGTAGGTGTTTGTGTTTGTCTGGGTGTTTCTTATGTATTATAAGTAGGTATGTCTTTACATAAAATAAATGAAATCTCAGTAGCAGCTCGGAGTTTGGATTTGGGCCCGGTTAGTGAGACAATAGGCTCGCCTCCCATTACATGGGATTTAAACATACCAGCGAACAAACGGTGTACAATCAGTACACCTTCAATTCAATTAATTTATTAAACAGACAACTTTAGTCCACAATCATTGTTAGTAACACTTAAACTATGTTAGTACAAATCTTAATAATTGTAGTCCGAGAGCTGGCACCAATTTTTGGGTAGGTATTTGAGGCAAGCCCACTTGTCTAATACTTACCTCTCCTATTATACCCCAACATGGAGCTGCAGACCTGGCTGGTGACTAGCGGGACTATATCAACCCCAAATTTTTTTTTTTTTTTTTTTATAGGTATATGTTACAGGCACTATGCAATTTTATGTTGTAATGTAATGTTTAAAGAATTAAAAAAAAACATATAAGCCAGACGATTTACTTAGTCGGGGTTTAAACATTGCCAGACGCGTGCAAAAATATTTTGCAAAAAACTATAAAAAATGTATTTGAGGCAACTTGAAATTTTAGTAGGTTATTATTTATAAGTAAAAAATAAGATTTGTATCATAAAGACATCATTTTTATGGCTTTCTAAAAAAAAAAAGTTTAGTGGTTGATTTAGCCCCTCTACTCACCAGCCAGGTCTGCAGCTCCGTATTGGGGTAGAATAGGAGAGGTATGGGCAAGTTTTCAGCTTGCCTCAAATACCTACCCAAATATTGGTGCCAACTCTCCTACTATTAAGATAATTATTTTTTCACTGTATTTTGAAATTAGAATTAATTTAAAATTTCATTCAAATATAATACAGGCGTCATTACACATTATGTTGTTTATAAGTACTTTAGTGAATTGTTTTTATTTTTGGGAAATAAATGTTTATAACTTAAAAAGGCTACGAGTCAACCCTACCCTCCGCCCAGCCGCGGGCCCATCAATATAACAATTTAACAGGGCTGTTTCAACAGCTATAAATTAAATGAGTTAACAGCCAGCAAATACTCGCGGTTGAACGTAACAAAACCGTACATTTAAATACCTATATCAACATTATTATGGTCATGAATTTGTGAAAAAAAAGAGAGGTTTTTTTGGAGTATAATCAGTAGTAAGAGCAGTTATAGCCTAGTGGTATTACCATTGGACTGCCAAGTCGGAGGTCTCGAGTTCGAAACCAAAGTACGCACCTCTGAATTTTCAAATTCATGTGCGTATTAATAATTAATTATGACTCTCTTAAAAGGTGAAGGAAAACATCGTGAGGAAATCTGCATACCTCAGAGATTTTTCTCGACGGTGTGTGAAGTCTGCCAACCCGCAGTAGGCTAGCATGGTGAAGCCTAAACCCTCTCAATATACCCGGAGACCCGTGCCCAGCACTGGGACAGTATATGGGTTGATGAATTAGTAGAAAAACTGCGTAAGAGCGACTGCAATGCAGTAGGCCCTGGACTCGATTCGAATTCTAGCTTAAGCAAAATGTTATTTGGTTTTTAGATGTTGCCTGCGGTTTCAACCACATCCCAAAGGCCTTTTTAAGACAAAAGTAGCCCATGACATTATCCAAGGTCTAATCTATCTCTGTATCAAATTTCATCAAAATTGGTTCAGCAGTTTAGGCGTGAAAGCGAACACAATAACAGACAGAGATACTGTCGCATTTATAATATTAGTAGAGATTTAGTAGGTATTTACGGTGGCAGGTTGTGTGCTCCATCGTCGACTGCATCATTACTTAACATCAGGTGAGATAGGGGTCAAACACGAGCTTACTTAACTATGCAAAAAAAATAGGCTCGCCCCTTATTACATTGAACCCAAATACATTCCCACTGCTGGGCACGGGTCTCCTCTCACAGAATGAGAGGGATCAGGCTATAGTCCACCACGCTGGCCTAATGCGGGTTGACAGACTTCACACACCGTCGAGAAAATTTCTAAGGCATGCAGGTTTCCTCACGATATTTTCCTTCACCGTTTAAGCGATTGATCATTAATTGTATAATAAATAAATATTCCTGGACAATTTCACATAACACCATCTAGTCCCAAACTAAGCAGAGCTTGTACTATGGATACTAGACAATAGATATAATACTTATATACTTGTTTTTTGTAAATACATACTTAAATGATATAACAAACACCCAGACAAACACGAACACTTAATGTTCGTCACATAAATATTTGTGCTCTGTGGGAATCGAACCCACGACTTCGTGATCAGCAGATACGTGGACCACTAGACCACAGTCGTCGTCAAACAAGTATAAACAGAACAACTCTGCCTAAACTTGCTGCTCGTTATGTTCTTTAAAAAGTCAATTGCTAAACCCATATGTCCCTTCCCATACAACCAATACTTCACCACTGTCCATACAACAGAGCCAGTTAATGTTTGTTTATAACAACTCATCGCTTCCGGTTGTCCGTCTGTTTGTAAAATCATGTTTTCATCACAAATATTTAATTTCCGTGCTGATCAATTGGAGTATAAGAAAAATATGTTTTTGGAAAGCTTAAATGATAAATGATATATTTATTTCTGTAAATACATCTTTTAAATACACTTTTACAAGTCAATATTTTACATATTTTTTTAAGCTCTGGCGTTTCCTAACTGACGACCTCTGAGAAGAAACGCCGAAACAAACTCAGAGAATCATAGTCTCTTTTAAAATTCAGACATAGAATAGTAACAAATATGTGTCTTACAATGTAGGGCAAAGTCTGAAATGGCCTTTTGAAGAAAGAGCCATAGCGGCTTTGAGTAGACCAGTCCCAACCGACGGCACGCATGCATCAGTCATTGTGTAGCTCAACCATAATTTAGGGAGCTCAACAACCTGTCGCACGATGATACCAGATCAGAGGAATATTTGCGTAGGCCACATAACAAGGCCACTTAATTTTTACGAATTCTTCCATTAAGATATGCTTTTCTTCTAAAGAGTTAAGCAGAAGTTACAGGGGCCTTACCACGAAGTGATAATGCAATAATCTTTAGTTTGTGTGAAAGGGATGGCGCTATTTGCTGTGTAGAGCGGTATCCCTCCCTCTCAATTGCAAAACGGTCGCAATAACACGTTGTGGTACTGCCTCAGGACGCTAGTTAATATAATAATATAATATAATAATAATATAATATTTTTGGGACATTTTACACAACACCATCTAGTCCCAAACTAAGCAGAACTTGAACTATGGGTACTAGACAATGGATATAATACTTATATACTTTTTTTTTTGTAAATACATACTTATAATACATAAGAAACACCCAGACAAACACAAATACTCATGTTTTATCCACACAAATATTTGTGTCCTGTGGGAATCGAACCCACGACCCCATGATCAGCAGTTCGGTACTCGAACCGCTAGACCACAGAGGTCGTCATTAGTCATTAGTCTAGTGATTGAAAGCGTGACTCCTACGCTAGAGGTCCTCGGTTCAATTCCCAGGTAGAGCAGTTTTATTTGGTTTTTGTATGAAATTATCTGTAGCAACTCGGAGTTCAGTTGTACCTGGCTTGCCCGGTATTACATGGTACTACATGGGACTTAAACATACCAAACTGTGAATATATATAATTAAGTAACTGAATAATTGGGAAACTGGTACTGGTCACGGGTAGACTGGACCATGTACGCTGTAAAGGGTCCGAAACGTCGGGATTAATAATAATTATCAATATACGCGATAAAATCCGTAAAAAGTAGTTTTATTTCAATGTATAATATTCGCGTAAATGTCAGAAATCAATAAGTATATAAGTAATATAATCATTGTCTGGTATTCGTAGTACAAGCTCTGCTTAGTTTGGGACTAGATGGTGCTGTGTAAAATGTCCCAACTTAACCCACTACACTCGGTACAACGGTAGCGGAGAGGTGACCATTTGACTGTTATACTCATACAAAACATGCAGGTACTTTTAAAAATAGAACAGATCCTTACCAACTTGGGAGTCAAGCCAACAAACTAACCTTGCGGTGAGCATGGTTGCCAGTGCTCTGCGAGGAAACGTTTTGTTGGACGTAGACTTTGACCATTTTACTGCCAACCCAACTATTCCTCTTTCGTTTTACAGGGTCGGCAACGCGCTAATAATACCCCTGGTGTTGCAAGCGTCTATAGGCTACGGTAACCGCTTACCATCAGGTGGGCCGTATACTTGTTTGCAACCTTAGTGGTATAAAAAAAAGCAATGATAACCTAGTGATTTTTGACTACCAAGTCAAACGTTCGCATCCAATGCATGTACCTCTGACTTTTCGAAATCATGTGCGTATTAAAAGCTAAAAAAAACAGCTATAACTGTGCTTACCACGCGACAGCCCATCCCACTCACTGCACCGGTTAATATATTGACAGACAAACACACAGACATCCGTTTCCGCTGTTTACTTAGTGACCACCTACCTGATTAGACATACACGAATGTCACCGCAGCATCCAGCATTCCCATTTAAGATAAACATAATTAATTTAATAGTTCTCTACCATTAGAAACGATAATATTGGTTGTGTCCTCGATTTGGGAAACTAGAATGACCATAATTTACCATTATGACGTCGTGGTCTAGTGGTTCTAGTGTTGACTACTGATCACGAGGTCATGGGTTTGATTCCCACAAGACCCAAATATTTATGTGATAGAGTGTTTGTGTTTGTCTGGGTGTTACTTATGTATTATAAGTATAAGAAGCAGTGATAACCTAGTGACATGACTGTTGGACTGCCACATCAAAGGTCCCGAGTTCGAATCTAAGGCACGCACCTCTGACTTTTCGAATTCATGTGCGTATTGATAATTAATTATCACTCGCTTAAACGGTGAAGCAAATCATCATGAAGAAAACCTGCATGCCTTAGAGATTCTTCTCGACGGTGAAGTCTGCCAACCCGCACTAGGCCAGCGTGGTGGACTAATAGCCTAATCCCTCTCAATATGAGAGGAGACCCGTGCCCAGCAGTGGGACAGTATATGGATTGATGATGTGTGAAGTCTGCCAACCCGCACTAGGCCGCCGGCCGGCGTGGTGGGCTGTGGCCTGGTCCCTCTCAATCTGTGAGGAGGCCCGTGCCCAGCAGAGGGACAGTACCTATATGGGTTGATGATATTATTATTATCGTATTTATTTATTTTCTTATTTACATTATATTTTGAAATATCTTTCCAAGAACACATACATAGTAACATTTAAAAATATTAAAAAAAAATTATACCAAGTAGAATGTCAAGAAAAAGAGTTTGATGGATATATTGTTACAGAATTCCCTTGAATTATAGTTCTCTAATAGTTCTAAACAGAGAGTTTATTTCACTCCACCCAATGGTCCTGATAGTACCTACCAATTAGCTGCAGTACTGCCTATCTCCAAGGCGTTCAGTCGTGAATGTCGTGATGTTCAGTGAGCTCGGCTGCGGCCGTGGCGCGGAAACACACAATACTTTATATTAATTGTCTAGATAGTCGGCTAACACGTGGTGCACTACTAACTAGGGAGATTTTAATTGGGAAACTGGATTTATTTTAAGGGCTGTAAATACCTATGAAAATCGTTGGTGAAGGTTAGGCAGAAACGTACCAATGTACAGACGCCAGCAGGTCAAGCTACACAAAACTATAAAATTTTCCCAATTGAATATGAACCTTATTATTTTGTATTAAAGTTGAAAATCAATCAAAGAAATTTGTCAGATTGTGGTAGCTTGATGTGCTGGCCTCTGTACACCCACAGTTTTCCGGTATATTAACCTTTTGACCGCCACGGACGTGTATAGACGCCAAATGAAAACTTGCTCACGACGCCAACGACGGCATGGCACGTCAAAAATAACACTTTTTTTTTAGTTCAAAACAAATGCTTATACAAATTTTTTTTGTTTTTTTTTTACCATTATTAGATACTAGAATTTTTCGCTTGGCGTAGAGAACGCGGATTTTCGTTATTGACGTGGCGGTCAAAAGGTTAAGGTCTCAAGTAATACGTGACATACCTATTGCTATTAACCGGTCACAAATCGAAACTCCTGAGAATTTTGCAGGAAAACCTACTTAATAATACTTTTCTCGACCTGGGCATTCGAGCCCAAGTTATTTATCGTAGCTATCGCGCTAGCTATCTTAGCCATTACGTCCACTAAAGATTAATAAGGCAGATTTTAGACCTTATGGATTCCCAAATCGAAATCGCCTATACAGTACGAACCCATGTCGCGGGGGCGTTCCGCTATTAAATATTGCTTTTAATTAGCTATCAGACGCGACCATTTTGTCGGGCGCCTCACTGACCGTAACTCAATGTTCACTGATTTTAATTATTAACCTGGCACTCTGTTAAAATAGTGCTTGTTAACAAACGATGTGTGGAAAGTGACGGGGAAAGGAATTCAATTTGAAGATTTAAGATATATTAGTGAATCAATACCTACATTGTAAAACACACTTTAATAAGCATGGAATACTGTTACTGTACAAACAGTGATGGCCTAGTGGTATGACCATTGGACTGCCAAGTCATAGGTCTTGAGTACGAATCCAAGGCACGCACCTCTGTCTTTTCGAATTAATGTGCGTATTAATAAATAATTATCATTCTATCTTTGTGTATTTTTTTGGCATTTTCCATGCTAAGATTTTAAAGTTATTAAGCGTAGGCAAAAATCGACCGCGGGCAGGATTCGAACCTGCGTCTCCTGGTTAGATACACCAGACGCTATGACCACTAAGCCACCGCGCACACGCAGGAGACGCAGGTTCGAATCTTGCCTGCGATCGAATTTTTGCTTTGCTTATTAACTAATTATCATTCGCTTAAACGGTGAAGGAAAACATCGTGAGGAAACCTACAGCCTTACGAGATTTTCTCGAAGGCGTGTGAAGTCTGCCAACCCGCACTAGGCCAGTGTGGTGGACTAAAGCTTCATTCCTCTTCATCTGAGAGGAGACCCATGCACAGCAGTGGAACAGTATATGGGTTGATGATGCTGACTGTTACTGTCTGGACTTTAATAGAGACCATGATTCTCTGAGTTTGTTTCGGCGTTTCTTCCAAAACTAAGCATAGCTTGTAGGTACTATCGGAACTAGACAATAGATATAATACATAAATACTTTTTTTTGTACATAAATACATACTTATAAAACATAAGAAACACCCAAACAAACACAAACACTTAGATTCATCACATAAATATTTGTGTCCTTGTGAACTCTTGTGGGAATCGAAGTCATTACTTAGCCACGAGCCCCTCTCAAGAGACCTTTTGTCAATATACGTAATTAAAATTATCATATTTCGTGTTCCCGTTAAAATCTGCACTGTCCATATCCTGGTCAGTATTTAAATGCAGAATGTTACGTGTGAGTCCAAAACAAAAAACAAATGAGTGCAGTGGCAGTGTTAATCAATGCAAATTAAAAAGTGTTTGTCTCACTTTGTCTTTAAAGGACTGGCCCAAGCAACAAGCGAACGCGTTGAAAGCGGGGGGTTAAGTACCGTCCGTACCATCATGCCTGTATTAATTTAAGGGTTAGTTCGAATGTCAACCGGGAGCGACTAGATATTATCACCATCATCGACCCTTTATTTGGCTCTTGTAACACAAGTTTATCACTTAGCACGGGACTTCATACAAAATGTAACAATATTTATGTCAATAGAGATTATTATTAATATTCCCACTGCTGGGAACGGATCTCTTCTCAAAATAAGAATAAAGGTTAGTTCTAGTTCCCCCCCAAGGGGTTTTCACCTTGTCGCGGCGTGGGGGCTTAGTAACCGTGGATTGGACGCCCACGGTGAAGCAAAGTAGAACCTCAGGGAGGGGCTGCTCCTGCGGGCTTGGAACGGGAAGCCCGCACTGGAGCGGCCAATGTAGGTTGCGGTGTTGTATGGGAGGCACCACAACTGAGGCGGGCCGCGGTGTTGTATGGGCGACACTGCGGATGAAGGGTTACGGGGCCGCGGCGGGAGAGGAGTGCCGGTATTACGGTGTGCCGTTCTCCCTGCCTTGCGCGGCCTCGGCGGGGTCGCAGGGGGAGAGGAATGTCGGTATTACGATACGCCGCTTTCTTTACCCTCTGCGGCCGAGGTGTGGACGGCGGGACCACATATCTTTCCCGCCGGAAAGAGGGCCATGGGCGGCGGATTCGGGGTCGTCAGTCGTCCATTGCACTTGGTCCTCCGGGAGGGTCCACCAATGGACGTCCGCGATGGGATCGCGGATAATGCGAGAGCGATTTCCGTGGTCCCACCACTATGCGGAAGGTGGCGGTGGTAGTGGTTTTAGTCGGTATGCTGGCCACCTAGCTGGAGAGCCCGACATAATCGTGCGGGGCGGCATGCATATCCCCACCCGAAAAAAAGAAAGAAAAGGTTAGTTCTAGTTCCTGCGGAAGAATGCTATACAGTGCTCCCGTAGTCCCGGCACTAAAGTGGTGACGCGAAACGCCGAGGTTGGTTTTAGTCGGTAGCTCGCTTTCAGAGCGGAATCCGTTACACCCCATCGCTTTTCCCGGAGCGAGCGGTGGGTAATGCATAAAGCATTTCCAATCCCGTCAAAAAAAAAAAAATTAGCACTAGTCTACCACGCTGGTTAGACATAGAACATAAAAACGAAAAAATAGCTCTTCGAAAAAATCGCTCTAAGCTTATCACATAACCCCAACCAATTCATTCCAGCGATTAATTTGGCGAGAAGTGTAATCGATTTTTTCGTTCAACTGCCTCCGATCCAATAATGGAAATGACGTCTGATGATAACTGTGCGAATAAGTGAATACCTTTTAAAAATTCATTTAATTATTTAATTTGATGTTGGTAACTTAAGTACATTCGTTCTGATTTTTTCCAAAGGGATGGGTGAAAAAAATACATACTAAATGGTGATGAAGGGTTAATTTATGGAAAAAGGAAACCGTAGCAAGAGATAGTAAAAAATATTTTAGGACAACTCTACAGAAGCCATCCAGTCTCAAACTAAATAGAGCTTGTACTATGGGTACTAAATAAAGGATATAATACCTATACAAGAGAGGTCTGGCATAGTGGGAGTCTCCTCCGCCTTGCAGAAAATCAAAGTAAAATAACACTGATTTGAGCTGTGTTGTGTTTCTTACGGTGAGCAAGGTTGCCAGTGCTCCACCAGGAACGTTGTGTTGGCAGTGGGGGGGACTTTGGACCTTATACTGCCAACCCAACTATTCCTCTTTCAATACAGGGTCGGCAACGCGCAAGATAAACTCCTGGTGTTGCAAGCGTCTATAGGCTACGGTAACCGCTTACCATCAGGTGGGCCGTATGCTTGTTTGCCAACTGAGTAGAATAAAAAATATAAACTTTTTTTGTAAATACTATACTTATACATAAGAAAAATAATATATTTGTGTCATATGGGAATCGAACTCATGACCTCGTGATCAGCAGATTATGCTCAACATTGTAAAACTTACATGTCTGATAAATACGAATGCTGTTACTGTCTGGACTTTAAAAGAGACCATGGTTCTTTCTTCATCCATGCTAAATACTAGGAATCGGTGAAACGCGGACGTTTTGGGGGTTGTCTTACTCGTAAATTGAAATAAAACTTGGATTTTATCGTATAATATTGATATTATTAATGTTTCGGAGCCTTTACAGCGTCCATGGTGTAAGGTCAATATAACGCGATAAAATCCGTAAAAAGTAGTTTTATTTCAATGTATAATATTCGCGCAAATGTCAGAAATTAATATGTTACTCGTAATTGTAAAAATAACGTTCAAAAGCTAATAACTAGATGTCAATCTTGAATAAATTAAGTATTTTGACTTTAGACTTTTGGCTTTTGACAATAGAAAGGAAGAACTTATTTTCTTATTTATATTTTGACAATCACCATCATCATTAACCCATATACTGTCCCACTGCTGGGCACGGGTCTCCTCTCATATTGAGAGGGATTAGGCTGAAGGCCATCACGCTAGCTTACAGCGGGTTGGCAGACTTCAAAAACCGTGGCGAAAAATCTCTAAGGTATGCAGTTGTTACCTCACGATGTTTTCCTTCACCGTTTACCGTATTTTGACAATAGTAGATACTAATAGCGACTGTTCAAGATGGAAGTTATTAGGAATGAAGTTGAATAGAGCCTCCGCAGCTACCAGATGGCCTTGGCATATCGTGATAATCGTAGTCTTAATAAAAAATTGGAAAGTCAGCGCGGAAGAAATGTCTAACAACGTGTTCCGTTATCATCAAAACTGAATTTAGATATTGACGATTGATTGACGATACGTTTGGTACAGCGGCTGAGCGATACGGTTTCTGAGCCACAGGTTGTGGGTTCGATCCCCACACTGAACAAATATTTGTATGATTTGTATGTGAAAGTTTGTTTTTGTAAACGGAGAAGGGGAGGAAAGTTTTTTAGAAAAAAATATTTTATGCCACTTATGTGGCAAACAAGCATACGGCCCACCTGAAGATAAGAGGTTAACGTAGCCTATAGACGCTTGTAACACCAGAGATATCAATTGCGCGTTGCGACCCTGTAAAAGGAAAGAGGAATAGTTGGGTTGGCAGTATAAGGGTCAAATTCCCCCCACTGCCAACACAACGTTTCCTCGCGGAGCACTGGCAACTTTGCTCACGATAAGTCCATAAGCAACACAGCACAGCTTAATGCAGTGTTATTTCACTTTAATTTTCTGCAAGGTGGAGGTACTTCCCCAGTCAGGCAACTCCAATTTGAGTGATATTACTCCCACTACCTCTCTTGAAAGAAAAATTGAAGAATAATAAGTGTAACAATTAATACACTACGTGCATTTGCTTTGCTGTTCGACATCCGTATGTCATAACCCAGGTCCAGCAGAATACCAGCGCCAGGTATCATAACCTGGCATATGCTGAACTGGTACCCATTTGCTACTGCTGAACGATGTGCGTTCAGCCGACCTATCAAAATTGAAAATTATTTATTTCTTTGATGAAATTACTTATCACATTGTAAATTTCTTTATTCCACTAAGGTGGCAAACAAGCATACGGCCCACCTGATGCTAAGCGGTTACCGTAGCTTGCAACACCAAGGGTATCACACAGAGTTACTTTCGCATTTATAATATTAGTTGGTAGGTATAATAAAAAAAATGATTTATATTAACATAGTAGGGAACTAGAGTTTCAATCTTTGAATGTGTAACATAATAAAATGAGGGTAGAACTAAAAATCTTCGCTTCACAGGGATAATGGTACGCCAAACTGTCAGTCTGCGCGAGACCGCGGCCGGTGCGCGTGAAAATCGTGAAGCATAAAATTATTTTTTTCTTGGAATCATTACAACGCGTAGTGACAATTGGTGCTTGTGGTTATATTTAATTCATGTCAATGTCATCATTAGTTCTGTGTGTGTGTGTGTATGGGTGTACCATTCAAGAAACACTTCGAGTTGGTGATGGATTTTCAAGAACTTCATAATTTTGTGAGACATACAATACTTTATTACGCATAAAAAACCATGCAGACCTATTTTAGCTTCCAAGAAAATATCTTGTTTAAGCCAATTACTAAACTGTCTAATTACAGTAAGACCAATTTATCTTGACATCTCACTGTGGCGCTACTCGTAAAGACAATCTTGTTTAACTCGGTACTTTCAGTTTTAGTTTTCGAGTTCGTCGCGGCTCAGGTTATACTGGATATTTCGTTAACATGTTTTTCGAAGTGCCATGTTTATGACGTCATTCATTAACCTCAGGTGCTCAGGTCAGGAGCTAGGAAGAATTGGTCGTACGTTATGATGGACAAGTCAAGGAGGCCGGTACTATTTATTTGAGATTTCGTACGATTTGAAGTGGAGTTCATAAATATTACCTACTGAGTAATTTGAGAATATAAATCATAAAGATAACATATTGATTTGTGACACTTACGCGAATATTATACATTGAAATAAAACTCCTTTTTACGAATTTTTTCGCGTTGTATTGAAATTATCCAGGATCTCAAGTGTAGTAGTCGCCTTTACGACTATTAGGCTAATGAGGCAGTTTGAATAACAGTATTTTACACGAAACGACTGCTATCAGACCTCCACAACTCAATACCTGGGTAATACTGATATCTTGAAGATAGACCGGTTCTTACGATCAGGCTTCTTAACCGGGAACAAATTCAGTAAGCATTCCCTAATTGAAAAATCCAATAAAACTGCTCGGCTTTAGAATCGAACCTGAGACCTCATGCTAACAAGGCGCATTTGTGACTACTAGATGAACGAGGCAGAATAGGAAAAATTCGAGATCAATATTCCAATAAAACAATTTCATGCAAATTTAAACTTGTAAAAGAATTTCCACATACACCTCAGTAGGGGCAAAATAAACTCGAAACGGAACATATTCCCACTCTTTTTAGTTCCAAACAATCAAACAAACAAACATGATTTTTTACGACCAACACTCACCTAACATAAACCATTGTGATTTAAAAGTAAAATAGCAGATGGACAGACGGACGGACGCCGAGACATTGACACACGACCTGGCTCCCAAAATCCAGGGTCCAGTGAGAATAAAAGGATTGTTTTGGGGTCTGGACGCCGACGGATGCCGCGCATAGCTGGGACCCCAATTAAGATCCCGAAAGATTGTCGTCCCGTGTTTTTGGTGGTGTAGAGTGAGTATGTTGTGAGAATTCTGAGGATATTCTATTGTTAGTATATCAATAAAATTTGTGGTTCAGTATGATGAGTCGTAGGTTGTTGATTTAATAGGCATCTGTCATCGTCTATGGGTGGGATTAATTTGTGTTGATTGTTAAATTTGAAACATGATTTAATAAGACTTTTTTATTATTTGGTTCTTATAATAATATGTTGTTTAACTAAACTCAAATAAGAATACAAGATAAACCCCTATTATAAGCTAGATCTTGAGCATCAGAGCAAGGCAGGCTAGAGCTTAAATCTAAAAATAACCTATCACTTACAGTCTTATACCATGTATCATAATTATAATCTTCTTAATGAAATCTGTCAAATACCTACGCGGCTTTCAAAAAGTTTTTACCATTCTGCACTAAACAAAGTGGAGAAAAAAAAGTAATTATTATTTTTGTAAAAAGATGTTTGAAGTATCATTGTATTGGTTTATTTTTTATAAGTCGGTACTGTTTATATTGTTGGCTCCACTCATGCTGCAGAGTCCCTCAGGAATCAACGTATTTCTAATATTCTCTAAGCAATAATATGCAGAATGTGCTAACACTATTGTGTTCCGGTTTGAAGGGCCAATGTAAACAGTGAAATTACTGGGCTTAGGAGCCTTAACAACTGAGGTCTCAAGATGACAACGCTAGTGATACCACTGGTGTTGCTGGCGTCTATAAGCTGCAGTTGCTCATCAGGCAGCCCATATACTTGTATTGGTTTATTTTATTACAATAAAACAAAGACTGTCTCTTGTTTCTCAATTCGACATAGCCACCCTACATTCGAACACTTTTTCAACGTTTTTATTTGCTCCAATCGGTTTTTAACACCTCCCGGCGTTGTTGAGATGTAGTGATAATTTCAACACACAATATAATGAGTTTGTTTCTGATTTCACTAATCGAGATTACAGTGATTCATAACTAACAGGGTTGTGAGCTAACCACTATCTCTCTTGCATTCCTTGGGATAGGCAGAGTCGATGTTGTGCTAATTTTTAATTCCATCATTGTCAGTTAACACATAATAGGTATACTGTTCCATTGCTGGGCACGGGTCTCCTCTCAGAGAGAAAGGGATTAGGCTATAGTCCACTTCTGACTACCACTAACGATTGTCATGTGTTCGTATGACAACCGCGACCGACGGTTTTACGTGCTCTTTGAGGCACAGAGGGGTCTTGAAGTGTTAAGAATGGTCACCCATCCCCAGACTGACCGCGACTAGCGGAGCTTAACCTTGCAGATCGGTTGATCAGCTTAGTTATTACTTAGCCACGAGCCCCTTAGTGGTATATCAAAAAATCTACCTTGCCAAAAAGCGATCTGATTCATAAAATATCCTTTTCACTATTAATATTCGCGTAAATGTCAGAAACTTTAGTTTTAATGTTACAGAAGCTCTTTTTTCGTATTTAAAAAACCAATTGACGTGTTCACAATTTATAAGTAGATAGGTATGTTTGACATTGACAGCTCGAATAAACAATGAATATTTTATTTTATTGAATTTAAGGAATTTGTAACATTTAATAAACAAAAATGTTAGCTTTCTGCACTCCTTCTCTATGTAATTTTTAACTATGCCAAATCTCACACTCCGTGCGCGCAATATTCCTTCGTCGGGTCGATCCTGTAAGGCTGATAAGTAAATTTAGCGTATTCACTGGCTCACTACCACACCAAGTTCCTGAGCTGTGTAGCCACACTTTTTCTCACAGTCAGCTACTTTCCCGCCATTCGCAGTGACTTACAGTTGACATTCACTAATGTCAACTGTCAAATGTCACTACATTAGCTACCTCACCACTTGAATGTGTGAGACAGTGTTTACATATCTATTTAATAGATACACTACAAGGGGTACAAAGTTTTTGCTTCATGTATCAATATATAGATTGTGGGTAGGATGGATACTGCCTCCACTAAAAACCATCTCCCAAAAGGGGGCGTTATCGCCTACTTCGAGAGAGCCTGATCTATAGCTAGTAAAAAACCAAATTGGTCTAATAAAATACTCTAATATATTTATGTTCAAACTAAAACGATTTCATAAGAACCGTTGTTAATCAATCAGTTAGTAATTATACTAAACATTTAAACAGTTAATGGTCATATAGGTGTCTAATGAATTCCGAGTAGGTCGGCTTTATGGTCGTGTACCAATGCCTGGTTGATTGTGACCAATATATTAATGTTGACTACTTATTTAAGCGGAGAGTGGTGCACACCGAAGCGAACGCGTTCGATTTTAAACATTCATTGTGGCAATATTTTGGTGTGTTTGCTTGTACCTACCTACCTACTAATACAAACACTGCACTTTAGACTATACCTTTGGCGTAGCGGTTAAAGTGGTGATTTCACCACTAGCGTTGCACCGCGTGTCGTGTGTTTGATTTCCACTCGAGGCCAATCTTTGTGTGATACACAAATATTTATTTCGAGTCTGGTCGTACTTTGTATCCATAAATAACTACCATTAATAAAAAAAACAGCTATCTTTACCACTTTTCTGAATGCGAATTTTTTTTACCTTTTTCTACCTTTCAAGTAATAATTGGCAGACATAATAGAAAAACAATATAGCGCGTTACCTCTTATCATCCTAACATATGGCCCCGTATAAGACCACCTGCATTCCATTACCAAGACCCACAATTTGGAACCGTACCTACAAAGGTATGGTTCCAAATTGTGGGTCTTGTGGAGAAGAATAAGTCACTTCATAGTTATAACTGCAATAATGTAATTGTTTACTGACAGTTCAAAAATACCTGCAATAATGGTCTAAATGAAATAAATCATTTGACGTTTATTTTTATTACATGTATTGTCACATCAATGTAACCTACCTATGTTTATACAAATAAATGAATCTGAACGTTAATTATTTGGTGCGGAGTGAGCTTCGGTGTAAACGCAGCCTGTTTAACAAGGCTCCTGGCGTATGGAGTTAACAAGGTGATAGTAAACCAATTATTAAGGGTAGTAAACAGTTCGCAGTAAAAGTGGTCACAAATAAAAACTATAATGACTACAGCTTGTGAAACGTTCGCTGAAATTCGGTGAAACATGCGTTTTGTGCCTTTATTGAACTTAATTTTTTATTTTCATTTGTGTTGGTGAATTAATTTCTTCGGCTTATATGGCCCGTTCACCCCATTTTTTCTAATGACTAGGGCCACATAGACAACCTGAGTACGTTCCTAAATGTAGGTTAAATGTAGGCTCTGTCGTCATCATCAACCCATTTATTATCCCACTACTGGACACGGGTCTCCTCTTAGATTGAGACTGGATAGGCTATAGTGCATCATACTGGCCTAATGTGGGTTAGCAGACTTCGCACGCCGTCGAGAAAGTCTCTCAGGCATGCAAGGTTTTCAAGATGTTTTCTTTCACCGTTTAAGTGAGTGATAATTAATACGGACATCATTTTGAAAAATCCGAGTTGCGTGCCTTGGATTTGAATCGAACTTGGGCGGATTGGTTATTAATTCTTCTTCTTCTTTTCGTGTCGATGGTAAATACATTATTTATATTACTTGAGCCCAGTAGGTGGCCACGTTAATTGCGGAATCAGTGGCGTTCTCTAGATCTTCAAAGGTGCAGGGGTACGGGCATTTTGGGCACTCCAGCAAGTGTAGCATTGGTTATTACTGATCTAGGTATTCTACTGTGTCATTGTCAAAATCATTCATTATTCAAGAAACAGGGTCATGATTAAACAATAATCAAACCTAACACCCCGCCTATTATCACTAAACCAATAGACTATTAGTTACCATCTAAAATTGAGAAAATGAATTTCCCTTATAATTTAAATCCTTATCTCCGACCGAGAGCAGTACTTATTAGTCCTTATAGCTAATTATAAGAACAAGGGAAAATTAATTAGTTTTTCGTTAAGCAGTTATCGAGTGTTTAATTAATTACTGCACCTTGCAATACAGATTAGTTTTTAATTAGGAATTAATTTCTTTCCATAATAGGAAGGCAATTTTCAAAATGGCGAATAATTTGTTTAGAGATTTACCTCCTAGTCTTGTCAGTTTGTTCGTTCCTGGGCAATACCGATATCCGGAGAATAGACTGTTATCAGGACTTATGGGTTTCCGACTTCGACAAACGATTAACAACAGGAACCGTCGGCGTTATGTGCGCTCCGAGGCACGGAGCAGTCTCGATGTGTTGAGAATTGTCACCCATCGATATTATTACTTAACCACGATCCCCTCAGAGGATACAGAGATCACTCCTGTCAAGGAATGAAGAAAAGAAAAGAACGACACTCGCTGGAAGAAACTAGCTTGCTCTTTCTTAAGTACAGTCAACAAAAGAGACAGGTATATATGCATCTAACGACATTTTGTGCTTTGACAAAGATTGTATAATAATATAGATACATATTTTTTTTACACCACTAATGTGTCAAACAAGCAGACGGCCCACCTGATGATAAACGGTTACCGTAGCCTATAGACGCTTGTTACACCAGGGGTATCACTTGCGCGTTGCCAACCCTGTAAAACGAAAGAGGAATAGTTGTGTTGGCAGTATAAGAGTCAAAGTCGACTGCCAACACAACGATTCCTTTCCGAGCACGGTTGCTGTACCGTGGTGTTGTTATATGCCAAAGGATTTGGGTGATTTGCATATCCTTTGACGGATAGTCTACCTTTTTGTCCAATATAGTTCTTTGTAATATCCAGGATGAAACTGCGGAACAACATCTGCCAGTTATTTATAAAGCAATCTACGTCAAGAGGCTGATCTCGCTGTCTGCCTACATACCTAATTCTTCCGTCGACTGTACCTACTTACTTCTTATAATGTGGGAACATTCTTACAACAGTACATGAACGCATGGAAAGGTGCCAGTAATTATAACATGGTAACATACAAACTGTCTTGTTACTCGCAAACAACAATAAACAAAGATGTAATGTTGTGTGTTTCCGGTGGAAAATGTATATCTAACTAGCCGGTAAATATCTGCTATACATACAGTTTTAAATTGTGACGAGCTCTTTGTATCATGGGTAAACAAACACACACGATACTCATAATACACACGTATCATATTGATATTCATAAAATATACAATACCCAGGCTCGGATCAAAAAAGTACTTGTAAGTCGACTGCTGGACGGACATGTGTCTCCTCTCAAACTGAGAGGGAGCAGGCTACAGTCCACCACACTAGCCTAATGCGGGTTGGCAGACTCACACGCCGTCGAGAAAATCTCTAAGGCAAGTAGGTATAAGGTATAAGCAAGTGATAAATAATAATAATATTCTTGCACAATTTTTTAAAGCACCATCTAGTCCCAAACAATAATTTTAATATAAATAATTTAATAATACCTATGGGAGCTTCGTCGAGTTGCTAACAAACTGCTCTGCAGTTTGGCAGAAGTATTATATTTTTAACACCAATGCTGCAAAATTAAAAAAGACACTGTGTGTGAATTATTTTTCATAATTGTTGTGCTGAAAATTTGTTAAAAAAAAAAAATTGTAGTCTTGCCCTTTTTTCTTTAATATTGTATATTTATGTTTTGATAAATCGTAGATATGCTTATTATAGTGCAAGTTTACACAGAATTGTTAAAAGTGGAAACTTTTTATTGGCCATTATTTTACTATATTTTCATTACTACTATTGTTTAATTAGCTGTAAGTTTTCTAAATCTGAAAATAAAATAAAATAAAATAAAGGAATAAATTATAGGAATATGTTTTGTAAATCCTAAATAAATAATTTTTCATTTTTAATTTCATTCAAGCAGAGTTTGTACTATGGGTACTAGACAATGGATAAAATACTTGTATATATTTTTTTATAAATACTTATTTATAAAAGAAACACCCAGACAAACACAAACACTTACGTTCATCACATAGGTAAATATTTGTGTGGAATCGAACCCACAGCCTCGTGATCAGCAGTCCTACACTGGAACCACTAGACCACAGACGTCGTCATAATTAAAATAATCAAAATACTTACACACATGATTTTGAAAAAGGAGAGGTGCCTAGGATTTGAACTCGAGACCTTCGACTTGGCAGTCCAATGTTCATATCACTAGGCGATCATTGCAACAGAAACACATATCAGAATAATGTCTGTTGGATTTGTTCTCTGGTCTGTGTATCCGTATGTCCCATCATTGCTTCGGAACGTTCTCGTTCATTTCATTAGCGATCGTGAGCAGATATCGTTACTGCGTGCCGAGCTCACTGTCGCAGTATACGCAAAACATACAGATAAATTGCTAAGAGTAATTGGCGTGAAAGTAATGTCTTTCTATTAAGAAACTTTAATATCGTTGTGTTGTTTGACCTAGGGATGTTACTAGAGAAATTTTAATGCAGAAAATATATTAGGATTGATTATTGGGTGAGGGATTGGCTTTCTGCGCCACGGGTTTTGGCTTCGATCCCCTCACGGAACAAATATTTGTATAACTTATAAAAACAATTGTTCCAGTTTGTAAACGTACAAACGATACAGGAGAAAATCCCAACGTTTTTTAAAAACGAAGAAAATAATTAACAGATTAATTAGGTACATAATACATTTCATACAGCCTTTAATATACTAGTAATTAATGTTCTTTTAGACCTTCATTTATGGTAAAAAATAAGACAAGATACATTCTCTACTGTATTTATTCTCAACATGTATATAACAGGATTACACCAGTAGCCAGTCTATGGATCCAGTTTTAACTTATTTTGAGTATCTGAGTGCCATTCTGAATTTTACCGAGGTTGAAATTGTTCATTTAACTTCTTGTGATTAGAAGAGTGTTTTCTTATTAAAGGCAGTCGAGTAGTACTTAAGTAGCTCTTTGACATTTAAATATTTTTCCATAATATCATAATGAAGATTCTAAAAAAAAATCACAAAATTCTTAAAAAACCGTAAGCAAAGAGAATAGTGCCTTTCTACAACAGCTTAATTAAACCCAGTTCCATCCAAACCTTAAATGTTTACAAAAGTGAAAAACTTAGTTAACAAGTTTGGCGCAGCGGCCGACCGACCGACTTCTGTGCCATTGTATGTGGGTTCTGTCTTTGTACGGCACAATCATTTGTATGACCTACAGGAAGTTGGTCTATTTGTATGATAAAGTTTGTGTTTGTAAACGCACCCACGATACAGGAAAAAACCGTAGCCTGGGCAATGTAAAAAAGAAAAGAAAACCCACTAATAAATATCTGAAAACTTTAAATATACGACGTACAAAACCCACTCCAGTCTCAAACATAAATAAATAATTACATGATTATGTTGAATGAACCTTAATCACCTGCTAATCACAGCTCTTGATGTACCAAGCGGGCTAATAACGTAATGACGTGTGAGCGAGACCACGCTATATAGCAGACAGAGATAGACACACGTCCCGCCTCGAATTAACGGAGATGCGTGCACGCAAATTTTAGAAAGTCACTTATTAAAACCTTTTTTGATGTTTGGATAGGTTTTTAATGTGATTCCGAAGGTTACTAGTTTCTAGGACTTAGGATATTGTAGAATCTGTTTGGTTATCATCATATCAGACATAAGAGGAACACAGATGGACGAAGGGTACTTGTTTACAAATGACATATAATAATAGAAAGAAAAAAAATTTTTTTGTACCTCACATGATAAAATATAAATCAATAAAAACAAAAAGCATAAAAAACAACTTAGAGTTACACATACAATTAAATTATTATAATCAAGGTATGTACCTGTGCCATGGTTTATGATAGAAAAATATTTTGATAAGTTAAAGTGATCGTGAATGTCACGCGTTGATGACACTGACATTAATAATATATAATAATAAATCTTTATTTACAGACTACATAGGCCCACATTGTGTTAGTAATTAAAATGATCTTACAAACTATGTTAGTAGGTATACAGGTGATGAGAGCTATACAGGTACTTATATCCACTGATAGTTTCAGCAAGCCCCATGTAATACATGAAGCTTGATAAACCTATCCATGGTAGGCCCATCCAGCCTTTCAGCAAACACCCTTAAGATACTGTTGCTGCTTCCTCCCACTCTGCGCGTAATAGACGCCACTTTCTTACGCATTATTGCAAAATATTCGTCAGTGTGCGCGTCGGCGAACATACCTGGCGCACTACAGTAGGGTGGAAGCCCCAACAGAACCCTAAAGGTGTTATTGTATTGTACTCGCAGGGCATTGTCTGCTTTTTGGGTATGATTAGCCCAAAGGCTGCTGGTGTAAAATGTTTGGCAGTAAGCCTTGAATTGCGTTAATGTGACAATTTACAAATGATCAGTTTTTATTAAATTGTACTTATTGTCTGTTTCAACTGCCTCAATTAGCCTAGTAGTAAGCGCGACTGCTACGCTAGAAGCACTGGATTCGATTTCTAGGTCAAACAGTGTTATTGGGTTTTTCTATGAAATTCAGTAGTAGCTCGGAGTTTAGATTCGAGCTCTTACCGCCATTTTCAATAACCGATCTATATCTTGTTTTCCCGATTACAGATTGAATTTTGACACATTCTGTATAGAGCTTATGTCATATTCCTATCTCTAGTAAGAAAAAAAGATATGGATTGGATATTGAAAGCGGCCTTTAATGGCAATAGGCTCGCCCTAATTAAGTACATGGGACCAAAACATACCGGTGAACCATAAGTGTATAGTTGAGTTAGACATTAGGCAGACCTTATTACTATTGCCATTTCCGTTCGTTGGGAGCAATAAGCAAACGCTAGCGCCAATTGGGATTTATCATCACATCACATTTATCCCCACTGGCGAGTACTGACACTATTTTTTCCCATATCCCCACTGGCAACACTACTGACACTATTTTTTTCCCATTTATCCCCACTGGCAACGACTGGCACTATTTTTTCCCATTTATCCCTACTGACAACGATTGGCACAATTTTTTCCCATTTATCACCACTGGCAACAAATGAGAAAAACAATTCCCATTTGTCACCTGTGACAACGAAATCAGTGGGAATAAGCCCATTAGTGTAGGTACTAATACTACTCTGCCTAATCCTTTGGGAAATACAGGCGTAATGGTGAGCTTTCAATAGCTTTTTTTTAAACTAATTGTTTGATATTGCACACAGCTGACAACGTTCTTCTTGTGAAAGGAGGCTTTGAATATTAAAATTTAACACCTTTGATGATTTGCAAAAGCTATACACATTAGTATTCTATTTAAATATAAATACCCATAAAAAAGTTATGACGCCATCAAAAATATTTCCGCTTATAACCTAAATACCTTATTGGTAACAGCTTACTTTGGCAAATGCAAGCTATTGTCGCCTTTAAGATGAAAAGTGTAATGGTTAGAATTATATGAAAGTTTTCGGAGATGGACTTTTGTGGTTGGCGACTGTTTCTTGTTAGAATGATATCATTACTTATTTTGCGAATGCTTACGTGGGATAAGCAGTACTGTCATCGACAACTTTATTTAGGTTATCTATTATTTAGGTTACCGGTAACTTATCATATCTTTTCTTATAAGATAATATGTGATTTTTACCCGACTGCGCGAGGGAAAGGAGGGTAATATATTTTTTATCAGCCTATTTAAGTATGTATCTATGTTTGTTCCTTTACGGCACTCTATAAACCAAACGCATGGGACGATTTTAATAACTCGTACGTCAATCGATTTGTCTTAATATTGCGATTAAGAATAAATTCTCGATGTTTGACTCGAAATATCACTCGAATTTTAATTACATGACAAATAACAAAATTCGAAATATGGTGACTACCAGACGCCATATTGTTAAAAAAGTAAATGAAAGTTGACGAACTATGTTTTAAGTAGAGTATCATTGAGAGACTTAGATAAAGCGATTTGTCTCCAATTAGAAAAAAAACAATAGCCTACTTTACCGGTCAATTCAACCATTTTCCGACGACATGACAACAGTGAATAGCAAACTTATGACGTAATAGTGGAAAAGTCGTGATCACATTAGAAACTTCTTTGTAACGTCCATTTAATTTAAATCACACTGTCCATTTCATCAGACCTGGCAGGAAGCCAGAAGATGCTATAAAACGCACCAAGATGTTGATGAAACCTTTGCTCAGGTTTGTGAACCAATTTCAACAAATTGTTACAATACAATTTGCGAGGTTGGGTAAAACAAGTAAAATTTGAACGGGGTCGGAGTATAGAGACCAATTAAATTAAGGTGATAGGCTCTGCTGATACCGTAGAGTTCGTCTGGAGTGGGATCACCGCATTGCCAAATATTATTAAGAGCAATAAGCGTATTAAGAGCAAGGCATAGTGGGAGTAAATGTCCACTCAAATTGGAGCTGCCCGACTGGGAAAATACCTCCATCTTGCAGAAAAACGAAGTGCTGTTTTCCTTACGGTGAGTAAGTTTACCCTAATATAGTTGTGGAAAAGGATAGAGAAGATAATCGCCTGGAGTTTTTAGTCTTGTCAAATTACAAATGTCGTACATTTCTGATATAGTAAGATTGCGATGCACCTTTTTGTCTCCTGAAGACGACGATGTAAGGCCTCGCCTTTTCATGGGGTTTGAGTTAATATCGGACCACAGCCATGATGGTCATTTCCAATTTGAGTGGAATCACTCCCACTATGCCCTAGCTCTCTTAAAACCTAGTGATATGACTATTAGACTGACAGGACTCATGATCAAATCCCAGACTATTCCTAAACAGTCGCGTAACAATTAATTACTAGTCGCTTTAAACGGTGGAGGAAAACATTGTGAGGACCTGACCTAACCTGCATGCTTGAGAAAATTTCATGACTATACTTTTTTAATCAAAAATGGGCTTGCTCTTGACTTCAGTCTTGCTTCCGGGGCAAAAATGAGGTCAACGGAGGAGCGAGCACACCCAGTAAATGCCTGTTCACCCTTTTAAATAGATTCGGGTTATACGTACTCGGAAATACAGACGCAGGAAGGGAGTTCCACTCCATGTGAAGTCCAACCCGCTTTAGGCTAGCACAACTAGCACAGACAGTCCGCTTTAGGTAGACTGTAGCCTAACCGCTCTGATTCTGAGACAAAACCCATATCCAGCAGTGGGACAGTTAATAGATTGATGAAAAAAATAAACGTTTGAGAGGCTCTCGTTTGACACGTTCATGTTTCATCCATCATTTTGTTATTTACACTTTTCTTATTTCCTCACAAGTCTTCTCCAGTCTTCCTTGTTCCTGGTGACCTCAGTCCACTCTACATACACCAAGCTTGAAGTTATTCCTTCGTAATATCAGTTGCATCACAATGTGGCCACGTACGATGACTTAACGACCATACATTAACAGACAGGGACGCGTTGGGAGAATGCCTAATTGTAGAGGGTAAGACAATAGGGTTGCTTGATTGTTGAGATTTGATTAAACTGTATATACAAATAAATGGTAATTTGGCTACGTTATTACACAAAGAAATGGATAAGAGTAGCCCAGAGTAGGAGAGAATGGAAGATGCATGGAGAGCTTCAATACGCGATTTGGGGTATCTAATATTTAAGGGGCGAGTAGATACAATTAGGCAATTAGGAGCAAGTTTCAAGGGGCGAGCGGAGCCCAAACCACACAGTTATAATACAAATGTTAGCTTTTAAATTTATATTTGAACTAAGTACCTGTTGCCCACGGCCTGCATCCCAAAGGGCTAGTTTTTTGAGATAAAAGATCTAGGACAAATGATTATGTCCTTTTCCAAGGTCTAATCTATCTATGTGCCAAATGTCATCAAAATTGGTTCGGCGATTTAGGCGTGAAAGCGTAACAGACAGACACATACAGTTACTTTTACATAATTCAAGTAGGAATCTGAAAACCTTTTCTAATAATAGGAGTTCCAGAATTACGTGTGCCGTTTCCATAGAGAAATCCAAAAAAAAATATTTTTGGGTACTAATTTATGTCAATGGTAGCACAAAGAAAAGATTTTTTACTGGCAACCCTAACAGGAGACAGAACCAATGAGTGACAAATGAATGTTTTCCAATAATGTAGTTCGGTCGCGTAACTGATGCAACTGTGTTAGTAGTTACTTACAGTGTAGTCGATAGTCAATATACTGACTATTAATAGAATCTTACAGGAATTGCAAGCACTATTCCTATTAATAGCAATAGCCACTGTCAGTACTATCGCTGGTTACTTAATTGATACGTAATCGATATTTATAGTTGTGATTACGCAATATTAATCAGTACTAGGAATGGTAAGCGGTAAGCAACGTATATATTTTATCATAATTTATTGATAAATGATTTCAGGACACCTTTTTATGGTCCAATATTTTGTGTACATACCGTTTACCATAACTGATCTAGTGGTTCAAGTTTAGGACTGTTGTCCACGAGGTCATGGGTTCGATTCCCATAGGACACAATAATGTTTAATGAACATAACTGTATGTATTTACAAAGTATATATAAGTATAATATCCATTGTCTACTACCCGTAGTACAAGCTCTGCTTAGTATGGGGCTTTGTAAGATGTCCCAAAAGAAACATTTCATTGAACACTATTGCCGGTGTTGACCATCTTTCAGTAAATTCAACGATTTGCTCTCCTGTATCTCCCCAGCTATCAATTGCCAAATGCTGGTGTAAGCTACATAGATATTAAAAAGGTAGAAACAGACGTCAAACACGACATGCGATGTCCCTGGTTTTCGACAGTCGGCCAATAATAGGGTCTAAGAAATTGGTCATGGCTTCACTGCCATATATTGTCTTTTCCCTTCATGTACACTATAATGAGAACTGTATGGAATGTATTATTCCGAAAAAAAGAACCAGGCTCTTCAGAAATTACGGATGATAGCCTCCAATAGTTAGTGTGAAAAAATCTTCTCTTGTAAATTTTTTAGGGGATTCCACAACAATATAAAGATTTTACGTTGTAACACATGTATGCACAATGATGAAAAATAACAGAACAGACTTTTTCATCTTTCACCATCATAATCGTTTTATAAATATTTTATATTAATGATTAACTTGATATTGGCAAATAGTCGCCATCGACTCAATTGCCATAAGGAGAAGAGAAAAGAACGTAAGATAGAATTAAAATGTTAAATTAGGAAAAGGTTAAATAAACTGATAGGCAGTAACAGTAGAATTCAAAGGTATTTTGATTAACGTCGTGTAGAAATGGCGAGATAGAGAAATGATTTATTTAATCATGAGTATGTAACATGACCCATCACTATTTAGTTATAATAACTGATAGGCAGCGCCCTGCGCCAATAAATCAAAACAAAATAAAAACCTGACAGCTGTCAAAACTCCCGCCAACCGTGCGTTTTGTTGCTGCATCACTTGCATTCTACACGAAATTAATTCTAAACGCATAACACGAATTAGTTATGTTTAAATGCGTCTTGTTGCGTTGCCACGCATAGTTATACGCACTTGACCACACCGTGTGTTCCTGTAACGTTTTGAATTGAATGCAACGTTGTTTATTGAATGTGTACGGGTTGAATATCATATTTTTTTAAAGGTGTGGAGTTGATTCGTTTTGTTTTATTGTTACAATTTCTTGGGAAGTACATTATGAACAAGGTAGGTGCATACTAGTTTGGGTAACTACTTTGTGTTTTTGATTTAAGTCTTCTATTTGGGCAGTTTAGTTTTAAAAGATACAGTCTGACTTATGACCATTAGCGTAGATTTTTAATAAGAATAAGATAGGCTGGCACAATTTTTGAAATTCATAAGCCTCTAAATATACTTTTTTCTCCAATAAAGATAAAAATAAAAAAAATGGATAACATTTCGAAAGAGAATAAAGAAAACATTTAAATATCGAAATAAATTCAATTAATTTTAACAGTTTTATACAAATTTATCATTCCATCTTCATCAAATAATGTTTTAAAAGGATCTCAAGAGAAATATCAAGTAAAATACAAAGTTTGGATACTTATTAATTTCTAATATGAACTTTATTCGAAGTAGAAAATATCTTGTAACGATAAACTTTTACTCACAAAGAAAGTTTTCTTATTGGATAATCTAACATTTTTAAATTTAAATCCTTCAGTCAATGATCCTTGTTCAATCTTTTGCGATGTGGGTAGAGATCTAAATCATGGAAAAAACCTTATCCTTACTAATTATAAATGCGATATCTGTTACGCTTTCACGCTTAAACCACTGAACCGATTTAGAGGAGATTTGGTACCGAGATAGATTGAAACTTGGAGAAGGACATTGGCTACCTTTTTTCTCAAAAAATCGTTTGAGATGCGAGTGAAATAGCGGACAATAGCTAGTACAAAATAAGCGTGAAAGTAGGTTTAGAACTCTTTTTCCTTATTTTCCCAACCTTATTTTAGTGAGACATAAACATTATCATATTTATCAAAAAGCAGTGATAGCCTAGCGGTATGACCATTGGACTGCCAAGTCGAAGGTCTCGAGTTTGAACCCAAAGCACGCACCTCTGACTTTTCGAATTCATGTGCGTATTAATAATTAATGATCACTCGCTTAAACGGTGAAGGAAAACATCGTGAGGAAACCTGCATACCTTAGAGATTTTTCTCGACGGTTTGTGAAGTCTGCCAACCTGCACTAGGCCAGCGTGGGGGACTATAGCCTAATCCCTCTCAATATGAGAGGAGACCCGTGCCCAGCAGTGGGACAGTATATGGGTTGATGATGATAAAAATTACAAGAAAAAATTGAAAAAAAAAATCACAATCACGCACTACGCAACGTCAGTGTTGTTCCGCAATCTTTACGTGTCCACGTTATTTTCGCGATCGCAGTATGGTGTATTTGATTGTTA
This sequence comes from Acronicta alni, assembly GCA_964056405.1. Taxonomy (NCBI): domain Eukaryota; kingdom Metazoa; phylum Arthropoda; class Insecta; order Lepidoptera; family Noctuidae; genus Acronicta; species Acronicta alni. Next base: position 1,735,029 of record OZ043937.1, read on the forward strand.
TAAACTTTTAAGTTGCCATCAATATGCAATGCACATTCGCTTATAATTCCAAACAAAACATTAAAACATAAGTTTATTATAAACGCCTGTGAAATCTGAAAGGGTTTGCTCAGGTGGTCTTAGATTTCAATGGATTGTTTCTCTTTGACACAGTCAAGCATGAATCATCATCAATGTCCATATTCGTCCACTTCTGGACGTAGATCTCTTCCAGTAGGTAAATGATAAATGAGATTCATTTCTGTAAGTAGATCTTTTAAAGACACTTTTACAAGTTTTTTTTTATTATTTTACTAAGGTGGCAAACAAGCATACGGCCCACCTGATGGTAAGCGGTTACCGTAGTCTATAGACGCTCGCAATACCAGGAGTATCACTTGCGCGTTGCCGACCCTGTATTGAAAGAGGAATAGTTGGGTTGGCAGTATAAGGGTCAAAGTCTCCCCACTATCCGTAAAAAGTATCCCCCACATCGCGATACTTTTTACGGATCTTATTGCGTTGTATTGGTATTATTAATCCCGACGTTTCGGACCCTCTACAGACTCCATGGTTACGGATAGACTGAGAGGTTGGGCGCCTGTAGGCTAGTACGGTAAAAATATCAATATAACGCGATAAAATCCGTAAAAAGTAGTTTTATTTCAATAAATGTAGGTAATATTCGCGTAAATGTCAGAAACCAAATAAATATTTTTTTTATTGTATGAGTATGACAAACAACGCTAGCATACGGTATGATGGTAAGCGTCAGCCAAAGCCTATAGACGCCAACAACACCAGTGGTATCACTAGCGCGTTGTCATCTTGACACTTCAGTTGTCAAGTCTCATATGCCGAGTAATTTCACTGGCTACATTGTTACCATAGTTATTGTTTAGCGGAAGAAAATATTTGGCAATGGTGGTACCCCAGATGAACTCTCTGGCACGCTCAGAGCCTACCTTGAAATTTGTCCTCACAATTTGCACCAACGACACTGTTTTATATCTTCTATCTTCATATTATAAGTAGTTGTAATGATTACGTAATAGTTTTATCAGTTGGGCTAGTAACACATAATGAAAACGACTGCGCTTTGAACTTTTTTTACAACAGCTTTTGATCCACTTACCATTTTCCGATATGCTCAAATCGGCATTGGTGAAGCACGATTAATAGACAATCATTAGGATCAGCATCATCATGGTTGATGAAACTATTTTGAATCCTATAATAACCATTCAATTAGTCTTTTTGTCCACGTAAGATCAATATTTTCTAAGTCATGACTTGAAAAGAAATATTATTTACCCAAAATTCTTATTACAATTTCGTTAAATATGAAATGACGTTTTGTGAAATGGGCCAACCAGACTTACCTTTAGGAGTAGCGTTGTTCATGCATAGTTGTAGACCCTATTGATTATGCATGTCTCACAGATATTCAAAACGACTTCAAATAAAATTATGACGGCATCGTTGCGCCATTTGATCTATTCCATGGCATTGCGTCACCGTCATTGTACCGCATCCTTTGACGCTTGTCGCTCTGCCTACAGAGGAGAACTAATTCGTTTAATACCATAGTTAGCGTACAGATCACATCCCTACAAGTCCATTCTTTGCCAATAGTGACAGGGTTTAGTAAAAATATGTATCAGTGCATTAAATGCTTACGAAATAATGTCTTACTTAAGCTCAGTATTTTCTCAATTACATAAGAGCCAGTATTTTATTTCTGCTGAAATATCTAAGTAGGTAACGTAATGAATGTCATAGCCAGATTCTAGGTTTAAAAGTTTTGACAGGTTAAAAAGAAATCAATCAATTTGACATGTGTCAAAGGTAAACCGACGTTTAACGCAAGTACTCTGAGCATGGAAAATATGGAAAATGGTTCTCTACTCTTTATCGGTCTGTACTTCTGTAGCTGTACCTACAATGAGATCATTTTTAAGTTGTGAGAAAGGGATGGCGCTATTGAATGTGGAGAGCGGCAACCCTCTCTTTCAATGACATATACACGTCGATACAGCCTCTGAAACTGCTTTTGCGAGCAATAAGTGGTCGAAAATGTATGTATCCAGTAATTTGCTTTGTCTACCTCGCCTTGTATACTCGACATTTCAGAACGTGTTGACATGTCCTCATATAAATGTGTCTTATACAACATTTTATCGCCTCCCCGAAATTTAGTGAGGGGCTCACCTAATGACACATTCTCCACACAAAATAAATTTCATTCTAACACCAATTTCGAGGTAAATTAGTCAATTTAACATCAACAGGAGCTACAATTTTTAACTACATTGTCGTTTACACGTATCACGTCACGAGTCAAAGACAATCAGGATTCACGTCGGGTATCATAGTAATAATTTAATGGGTGCGTCAAACGCGCTAGCTTCCTGCGACTAGGGTGGGGTGTGTAATGCATTGTGATGCATCCCGGCGCTTGACGTTTTTAATCTACAATGCAATGACGTTTTGGAATACTGAAGATGGCCATTAGAATTGGTGGAGACGTGGAATGGCTTCACACAATGGACGATATTGGAGACAGTTTGAAGTTCGTTGGTAGACTGTTAACTGCATATTTCGATACCGGAAGAAGCAATGAAATAGATGGTGATTTTAATACAACATAGGTACCTACTATTCAAGGGCCTTAGGATATGAAGACACTAATATTAAATTTGATTCTATCCTGTATGGTAGAAGGGACAATACGCATAAATCATTACGACACAGCATTCTGAATATTAATTAAATGATATATAGGCAAGCAGTGATAGCCTAGTGGTATGACCATTGGACTGCCAAGTCGAAGGTCTCGAGTTCGAACCCAGGGCACGCACCTCTGACTTTTCGAAATCATGTGCGTATTAATAATTAATTATCACTAGCTTAAACGGTGAAGGAAAACATCTTAAGGAAACCTGCATGCCTTAGAGATTTTCTCGACAGCGTAAGCCAATCCAAGGGCTTAGGCTATCCTAAGCCATCTTATTCTGTGAGAGGAGACCCATACCCAACAGTAGGACAGTATGGGTTGATAATGATTTGTTATGTAGGCTAAGAACAAATAAATAAAGCATCAACTTCCTAGTCTATTCCCTAATGTGTTGGGGTTGGCTTTTAATCTAACCAGATGCGACTAAACATATTTTACACGAACTGACTGTTATCAGACGTCTCCAAACCAATTTATGAGCAATACCGATATTCGATATTATACCTGCATGCCTTAGAGATGTTCTCGACGGTATGCGAAGTCTGCCAACCCGCACTAGGCCAGCGTGGTGGCCAGCCTAATGCCTCTCAGTAAGAGAGGAGACCCGTGCCCAGCAGTGGGACAGTATATATGGGTTGATGATAACCGATATTCGAAGGATAGAATTGTTGTCAGGCTTTTGACTATTACTAATCATTCGTTAGTAATAGGTACTCAAATGCCCGGCACGGAAGGGCCTCGATGTGTTAATAATTGTCACCCATCCATACTGATCGCGGTAAGCCCAGTTTAACCTTGCAGGTAAGTTGATCAGCGTAGTTATTAATGTAGCGCAGGCTATCTATGTATTCCATTTTACTGCTTACAAACTAACATAGAAATTCCGTTTCGTAATATATACTTATATAGGTACGTGCATACTGCATTCACAAAGATCTTTTCTGCATTTTGAAAATAATTTTAGTCCGATTCACCTAATAGGTGAATCGGCCTCCTAAAATTAGATATAGAAAATGTATGAACTTTTTTCAGGAACTTGACATTAATTGAACAGTGAAGAGTATTTCTTGTAATTGAAATTTTAAAAATAGTCTAATGACTATTTCTGAAATTATACATAAGTAATGTGATACCGTACCTAAGTTGTCAATATTTGAATAAAATTAACAACATTCCCTAAATTATGGTTGAGCTACACAATGACTGATGCATGCGTGCCGTCAGTTGGGACTGGTCTACTCAAAGCCGCTATGGCTCTTTCTTCAAAAGGCCATTTCAGACTTTGCCCTACATTGTAAGACACATATTTTGTTACTATACATTGTCTGGACTTTAAAAGAGACTATGATTCTCTGAGTTTGTTTCGGCGTTTCTTCTCAGAGGTCGTCAGCTAGGAAATGCCGGAGCCATCTAGCTTAAAAAAAAAATGTAATATATTGACTTGTAAAAGTGTCTTTAAAAGATCTATTTACAGAAATAAATATCATTATCATAATATCATTATCATTATCATGATAATGATAATTAACAATAATATGTAAAATATGGTGGACTTTGACAGTTGCACCGTATTTTTCTTAATCATCCCAATACCATAACCAATTCACAGACGAAACATTTTTATAAATCTCTACACAAACAAAAAAAAAAATATTATGAAGGGCAACAAAAAACTTTTTTTAGAAGCCTTTGTAATGTGATCCACCGTCATACAACGGACAAAAACTGTTATTTTTAAAAATTAAAATGGGCGTTCTAACGCTGTCGGGAGCGATGCTAGCAAATTGCCATTTTAATTGGCCGTTTAAACATGTTTGGATTCGATTTTCGAAACACGTTTCGTTGCAAAAAGTTTGAAAAAGGAACACATCTGTCTATTTGTTGAGTGATCGATTTGAAATGAGAGAATGTTTGTGATAATCATAGGTTAGAACGAATGAGGTGTTCTAGCGAATTTAACATAGGATAGTGAATTCCAAGAAGAAAGAAATATTAATATTAATTGTCATGAGATTCTCCGAGACTCAATATTAATTTAAATAACTGAAGTTTTTACTGAAATTATGTTATCGTCATCGTCAACCCAATATACTGTCCCACTTCTAGGCACGGGACTCCTCCCAGATTGAAAGGGGTTACGCTATAGTCCATCACGCTGACCTATTGTGGGTTAGCAGACTTCACACACCGCCGAGAAAATCTTAGAGATTAGACTAGATCTCGGCGGTGTGTGAATGGAGGTATGGCAATGCAATGCAATGCAGGCAAGGCAATGTCATGTTTCCTCATAATGTTTTTACCGTTTAAGCAAGTGAGAGAGATAGCTAATTATCCCTTGGGTTCAAACTCCAGACCTCTGACTTGGTAGTTCAGTTTTGCATACGCATAAAATATTAAAACAAGTTCTAATAGCCTTCAAGCTAATTTATTCAAGCTATAAAATTGATTCACGCTAACCACTATTAACTAGTATTCATTCATAAGGCTGAACCATAAATGAAATCGTAAAATTTAAATTTAGAACTATCTGTAGTGACCTTTATTGAAGTCTGCTACACAAGGACTTAAGATTTGATCACATTTACGACTTGTAGTGCGACTTTTTTCAAAGCATGAATCGGTTAAATATCATATCATATCGATATGGCATAGAAATAATGTTTTTCTTTTATATTGAATTATTTGTTATTATAAAATGTGCAAATTTTGAGAACATGCTCACGTTGCGTAGGTCGTGGTACCAACGCTTTGCTTAATATTCTGCCGTTAAGTAAGTACTAATGTGTTAACATTATTGTGTTCCGGTTTGAAGGGCAATGTAGCCAGTGAAATTATTGGGTACTTACATAAGACTTAACAACTCAGGTCTCAAGATGACAACGCACGAGTGTTATCATTGGCAATAGAAAAAGAAAAAAGAGAAAATTATTAACGTAGATTTCATTTTAATCATTCTTTATGACACTACATCCGATAGCACCGCGTCCCTGTGTCCTCTATCTCCTCATTATAAACTTACCTTTTCGCCTGCTGTACGACAAATCAGTCGCATAACAATCGCAAGCGCGCACCAAACCTTCCTGCTCAATATGTATCGCTGAAAGATCTACGAAATCGCTAATTCAATAAGCTGTCAACTAAACTTTAGCCTTAGTAAAATGTTAATAGAGTTAAATATTGCATATCAATTTCTGTAAAAGAATTCATAACAGCTATCTAATAAAGATGTATCGATAAGCTTCAATTGTCACAGTTTAAACGATAGGGTCGTGGTTAGGCTTAATAAATAATCTCATGGATGGGTCAGTCTGCTACGTTAAGCTGCATATGCCTGTCAGTGATTTGTGTATCAAATTGACAATTGGGTCTAATTGATTTTGACAATGATGTTTGTTTGGGTGTTTTTTAAGTATCTTTATAAGTACAGAGGCCAGAACATCTAAGCTACCACGATCTGTCAAACTTCTTTGATTGATATTAAAGTTATTAAGCAAAGGAAAAAATCGACCGCGGGCAGGATTCGAACCTGCGTCTTCTGGTTAGGTGCACCAGATGCTATGACCACTAAGCCACCGCGATACCGTAATGTCGAATTTTGCTTTCGCATTGTGAATTTACGTCTTTATGGTGACGTCGCGGTGGTTTAGTGGTCATAGCGTCTGGTATACCTAACCAGAAGACGCAGGTTCGAATCCTGCCCGCGGTCGAATTTTTCCTTTGCTTAATAACTTTAAAATCTTAGCATGGAAAATACCAAAAAAATACAAAAAGATGTTCTTTGATTGATTTTCAACTTTAATACAAATCAGTAAGGTTCATATTCAGTCGGGAAAATTTAACAGTTTTGGATAGCTTGACCTGCTGGCATCTGTACCTAAGTACCTATGTATTTACAAAAAAAGGATATAAGTATCTAACCGTTCTGGATTCGATTCCCAGGTCGAGCAGTGTTACTGGTCTTTTCTATGAAATTCTCAGAAGCAGCTAGAAGTTTGGAGTTAGACAGAGGTGAGAGGTGTAGACACTGATTGTAAGTTTGCTGTTCGCAGGTATTTTAGGTCCCCTGCAAAGGGAGCGACCCTATTGCTATTAACTGACCACAAGTCCAAACTCTTACACACACACACACACACACACACACACTCACACACATTACACTACACTACACACACACCACACACGCTTTTTAGATCTCTTTGTAATAAACGTAACTTTTTAGTATTAGGTGTAATGTAATGTACGGAAGAGCTTCCTACAATGAGTTTGTAAAACATATCTATGCTTAGGAAATAAAGAATTTTTGTATTTGTATTGTAACTGTGGGTGTACATTGGTACACCTTAGCCTAACCCTTCGAGGAGTAGGCGTGATGGTGTATGTATGTGTATATACGTAGTTAAGCAACCAACCAATCTACCATCCATCATGCTCAAATCTCTAACACGTTTGCTTTTCTGAGAACAATATTATACCTCTTGAATTTCACGCTTCTCAATTTTATGACTTCATGTGAAAATTATTTGTCAAACAACCTTTGTGATATAAAAAAAATATTTGCGACAAAAATATTAAATTTATATTTAACACAATCGTGAAAAGGGATTGACAGAATGATAGTATCGTTTTCCACTTCATATGTCCCATTATTGCATTGACAAACTTCTGTTTTGCATTTGAGAAGTTTTACTTTCGCCTCAATGTTTTAAAAATAAAGTTTAAAATCCCGTAGCAACAGTTTTAAGTTCCGAAAGATATGAGAAAGCTATCAATAAACTTACAAAAAGTCAGAAAGGGAAGGAACGTTTGATTTTTTTTTTCCAAACAACTGCCGTGTTCCAAGAAGGTGTAAAGTGATTCTATGGTTATTTATTTTTATTGTATTGTTAATAAGCATGCTAAGGGGAACTTTTCGTAAACTATATTAAACGGTTATATCGAACTAAATAGAATATAATGACCGTGAATAATGTACAATGGTTGACGGCAATCAAAGCGCATTGTTAAATCCTGACTTGACGTCTTTATCCATTGACAACATTAGTACCACCACTGTTAAACCACTGTGCTTCTCAAATACGTGGTGATAAAGTCGAGATTGCTTCGCCAATTGATTTGCGAAGCGTGGCAACCGTTTTATAGACAGATAGATTTCGAATTTGGAAATAATTGTGTCATGGCACTCATGGCGCCTTCTCAGAATGGCCAGTGACAATTTGCTGCAAATAAATTCGTTTTATTGTCGACGAGAAGATCTTCTTACACAATGTAGAGTAGGTTTCCATTGAGTATCAATTGGTTATTGATTTACAAAATGTCTTTAGGTTTTTGACACTGTTGGGAAAGAGGGCTGTCAATTGGTTTGGTTTATGGTGAATGGCGGCAAGATCCACTTAAAATTTTTCAGTTTTTTTAGTTATATAATCTTGTCTATCATTGTCATCTTTTTAAACTATTTTCACAACTATGTTGAAGTCCACTTCCAATCTAACCAGATGCCGCTGAATCAGTTTTTTACACGGAACGACAACCACCAGACGTCCACAACTCAATTTCTGGGGAATGCCAATATTCTAAAGATAAACTGATTACGGTTTTTGGGCATCTGAAGACCACTAACGATTGTCATACTTATTCTTATAACAACCAGGACTGACTGAGTTTACTTGCTCTCCGAGGCACGGAGGGGTCTCGATGGTGCGTCATCCACAATTTCACCGTGCCTAGCGCAGCTTAACCTTGCAGATACGTAGTTATTACTTAGCCACGAGCCCCACCGTCTATCACGATTGTATGTAACTGAAATTATATCTTAGTAGATAAACACCAATCTATTTTGAGATTTTTTCCGCACGCTCCAAGGTTTCGCTCCAACATTGCTAAATGTGGTTTTATTTATTATTTAAATATAAAAGTCCTTGGTAATGAATGTATGGAAAAAATAATTACAGAGTACAATAGATTTAAAATGCAGGGGAATAACCTATTTTATGATAGGTAATTTTATTAGCATGATCTCACAACTTTCATTTCAGACTCATATTACTAAAAAGATTTCAAGAAATTGATTTCTGACATTTACGCGAATAAGTATTATACATTGGAATAAAACTACTTTTTACGGATTTTATCGCGTATATTGATATTATTTATCCCGACGTTTCGGACCCTTTACAGCGTCCATGTCACGGGTAGACTAGTCTACCCGATAAAACACGATCAAATCCGTAAAAAGTAGTTTTATTTCAGTTTTCAAGAAAATTTATGAACCGTCTCGTTAGTCTAGTCTCCTAGCACAACTTCTACGCTAGACCATCGGCAGTCCAGGGTTTGATTCCCAGGTCAAGCAGTGTTATTTTATTTTTCTATTAAATTCTCAGTAGCAGCTCTGAGGATTGGTGCCCGGTGAATGGCAATACGCTCGCCCCCTATTATATGAGAACTAAACATACTGGGGTATTGTGGGTGTACATTGGTACACCTCTGCCAAACCATTCAAGAAATACAGACGCGACGATATGTTGAAAATATATGATGGGAACAAAATATGGTATTGTTCTGTATGCGAATCAAAACTGTCCAAACAACCAAATGAATACCTACTAACTTCAATATAAGTCAAACCAATTAAATTTTGACCAGCTTTCAGTAACAAGAACATACATTATCCACATTAAACCAACGGGAGGGTAGATCACATCATTCCTAATTCAATTTGAGCCAATAAAATGGAAGCTTCGCGAAATTAATTGCGCGCGCGCTTGTAAATTACTTTTAAGTTGCATGGGGGAGGTTGATGGGAATTAAAAGTGAATTGTTATCTGTATTTGTATTATTATAATGTTATTTATTTGTTGAATTATGGGAACTATTTACAATACTTAACAAATTTTAATTACACGTAAGTCGTAGATATCATGATCATCAACCCATTTACTGCCTGTACTGCTGGGCACGGGTCTCCTGAAGAGAGGGATTAGGCTATAGTCCACCAGGCTGGCCTAGTGCGGCTTGGAAGTCTTCACATAACCGTTGAGAAAAATCTCTAAGGTATGCATGTTTCCTCACGATGTTTTCCTTCACCGTTTAAGCGAGTGATAATTAATTATTAATACGCACATGAATTCGAAAAGTCAGAAGTGCGTGCCTTGGGTTCGAGCTGCCTTCGACTTGGCAGTCCAATAGTCATACCACTAGGCGTAGATATAATATTAATTAAGTAAATAAATATTTGGAATAATTTACAGCTATTTACAGCTATTAGCACCTTTTTTTTCTATTCCGTGATTAGCACCATCTAGTAGTCCTAAGCTAAGCACTTGTTATTGTATGAGTGCGTGAGAGCGTGGAAATTGGAACTACAGAAGAGAGGCGATCGAATAGTGGGTGAAGTCGGGCTGCGAATGTTGATAATGAAGGGTCTTTCGGACTTCCGGGATTCCTTACACTCATTTATGCTGAGGAGGACACAGAGAGAGAGCATTTCTACTCCCTATACCCACTTTACTTACCTAAAATCTTTCTCTAGCGTCCGATACGCACTTTACTTGCCTAAAATCATTCTCTAGCGTCCTATACGCACTTTTCTTGCCCAAAATCGTTCTCTAGCGTCCAGTTTACAAAATTCTCTTAACATTTTCATCTGCCATCTTCCCACAAGCTCTCCAACCGTCATAACAGCTTAGAGATACAATCTCACGCTACAATAGAACAGTCTGACGTGCAGGCGTTACGGGATGCCCACCCGCTGGGCCGAACTATTGGGGGCACAGGGACGGACTGGGCATTCATGGGTCCTGTTATTGATTTTTAACACTCGTGAATAGACATTGAAGTGAATTGAATTAGATATGTTATTAATTTGGATTCAAACAGGTTACTTTTAAAACACTAATAACCTCGTTGGATTATATTAGTAACATTATAAACACTTTTGTTGTATGTCCTGATTTTATTTTCATACACATAAACGTTGTGTTGGCAGTGGAGGGACTTTGATCCTTATACTGCCAACCTAAGTAGTCTTTCGACCGCGGGCAGGATTCGAACCTGCGTCTTCTGGTTAGGTACACCAGACGCTATGACTACTAAGACACCGCGATACCTACCCGCCATGTCGAATTTTGCCTTCACATTCTGAATTTACGTCTTTATGGTGACGTCAGTTAGAGGTTCCTTTGCTTAATAACTTTAAAATCTTAGCAAGGAGAATGCCAAAAAATACAAAAAGATAGTCCCCTGTCATTTTACAGGGTCGGCAACGCGCAAGTGATACCCCTGGTGTTGAAAGCGTCTATAGGCTACGGTAACTGCTTACCATCAGGTGGGCCGTACGCTTGTTAGCCACCTGTGGTAGTGGTATAAAAAAAACTCATTGTCATCTTTCCCAAGTTCGACTCTGCGCCACTTCACTCGAAACCCAAAAACATCCAATGCACCAGGATTCCGCTAATTATTGGGAGAATAATGGCTTCAACCAATTTATGGCCCCGAACAAAGATATATGGTCATTTAATGGCCTGTCGCAGCCACAAACGGTCTTTTGTCTTGTTCTATGGTCAAAGGCCCTGTTTTTGTGGTCCTTCGACCATTCAAATTTTGTTTGGGCTACATAATTGGCCATGTTAAATTTTATGAATTAAGTCTTTGTTTGGTGATCATTATTTTAGTGGGATTTATGTTGGTAAGTGATGGTAACAATGTGGTGGAATTATGGTTTTACGGCAACATTAGTGAGATGGAAATAGCACAATGACTATTCTTTGTGTCATGTCTGGGTCCCCCCAGAGGGGGTCTCCTAGTGATTCTAAGCGTGACTGCTAACCTTGAGGTCATTGTGTTTGATTCCTAGGTCGAGCAAAGTATTATGGGGTATGGCATTCATACCAACTCAGAGTTTGGATGTGTACCCGGTTAATGGCCTCCTTCGCCCCCTTAATACATGGGAATACAATAGAATAATCATTAAATGCTAGAATGTACGTTGTATAAAATGAGTGTTTATACTATTTGAGACCTAAACATACCTAAAGGTGAACTGTGGATGTACTTTACTACACCTCTGCCTAACCCTTCGGGGAATACAGGCGTGATGGTGTCCTATGTTAATTAAAATTAAAAAAAGTGTTAGCAACTTTTTTATATTCTATCTATTTAATTCCTCATGGGTCATCTGTCAAGCAGTGATAGCCTAGTGGTATGACCATTGGACTGCCAAGTCGAAGGTGTCGAGTTCAAACCCAAGGCACGCACCTCTGACTGTTCAAATTCATGTGCGTATTAATAAAATTAATTATCCGCTGAAGGAAAACATCGTGAGGAAATCTACATACCTACCTTAGAGATTTTCTCAATGGGTGTGAAGTCTGCCAACCCGCACTAGGCCAGCGTGGTGGACTATAGCCTAATCCCTCTCAATATTAGAGGAGACCCGTGCCCAGCAGTGGGACAGTATATGGGTTGATGATTGGGTCATCTCACACCTGGGGAAGTCGCAGGACATGTCGGACTCCTACCGACTAAAAACTGAACTTTTTTTCTTTTACCTTACATTCTCTATGTGTTTCCAGAAATTCACCACTTTAGACCTATCAGTAAAGTGATAACAGTACATCGTTTATCAACTTGATACACCACAGAATACCACATACATTTAGAGTGGAGGATCCATAAATACTAAACTGTACTACTTAGAAGATTATAGATAGGATTTCTGGGGGTTTAGACAAGTGGCAATCTGACAATCGAATCGACGAACGAATAGAAACAAAATGTATGGGAATGACATCTATGATCGCCCGATTTGTCGAAAGCTTATGTCATTTCCATACTTTTTGTTTCTATTCGTTCGTCGATTCGATTGTCAGATTGCCACTTGTCTACAGGCGCTGAACTACTCTCACAAACAATAGACTTGTAACGTTTAATGTCATTCTACAACCAATGACATGTTTCTTCGATCATATTCCATTTTCAAATATCTATTCTATTCAAATACATCGCGAAAACATCCCTAATAAAAAGCTTGAAGAATGTATTAGAAAAACTCATGTCTTGTTTTAAATCCTACGTAAATACACCTACGTTTGTAAAAAAATGATTGTACAATTTGAAACATGATTCCATTTTCAAAATAAGTCACATGCTTTTTAAAAAAAAACAACCTAACTGTAAAATTCAAATCATTTTCTATTTTCGGAATGTTTGACTTACAATAATTGTTTTTTTAATGCTATCTTTCGTTAAAATGTCTTATTAAAAACATGGATAGTACTGTCAAATTGCATATAAAAAAAACACTGTTCGAGCTGAAAATTGAACTTAATACCTAGTGACCAACAGCCACGGTCGTGAGACAGAACAAGATGTTATACTAATAAAGGTATTAAATATAGCATCAGTCACTAATTTAATTCAAAATTCTATATAGCATAATATAGATACTCCATCACTGCCATAGCAAGATAAATAATTTAAGCATGAATTGCGTTTAAAACTACAAATAAATTAAATCTCCCAAAGGAACAGGGCAAAGAGAACAATGACATAAACCCTCAGATTTTATTCCAAGACAAACATGTTAATCGCGACAAAAAAGTCGTACGCATGTAGTGCCCTATTGTCAAGATGGCTGCCTCCCTAAATAATAGAGACATCAGACACTACAAGACGGCAATAACTTATTCAAATTAGTCGTAATACGATACCTGAGTCGCTGTTGTACGTGCGCCCAATATCTGGGATCTTTGTGGCTTTTTGAGTGGAGATGCTTTAGGTGCTGTGAGTAATGCTAGCGATAGAGAGGACATGGTTGGCGATTAATCCCATTTTAACTTAACTAAGCAGCGATTTAAATTCCTTAATGTAGTATAGATAATACTACATTAAGGAATTTAAATCGCTGCTTAGTTAAGTTAAAATGGGATTAATCGCCATATTGGGCGCACGTACAACAGCGACTCAGTTAAGATATCTATCCTTACGATGTTCGTCTGTCGATGTGTTACAAGATTCTCACTATCCTACGTGCCATCTATGTTGAGGCCGGCTTCCAGCCCAACCAGATGTGGCTGAAGATCATTATTTTACACGAAGCGACTGCCATCAGACCTCCACAACCCAATTTCTGGGCAATACCGATATTCTGAGGATCTACTGGTTGTCAGGCTTCTGAATACCACTAGTGATTGTCATAGATAACTGCATGACAACCGGAACGACAGCTTTACGTGCTCTCCGGCGTACGGAGGGGTCTCGATGTGTTAATAATGATCCCTCATCCACAGGCTGACTGCGATTAGTGGAGCTTAACCGTGCAGTTGATTAGCTTAGTTATATTACTTAGCCACGAGCTCCTCTCATTTATTTTCTTTCTTTGACGTATCATGGTTCCACATGGTGGTTGACTGTAAGCAGACACTAGCGTTCATTAATTGTAATTTTGTCTTTCCAGCGGTTAAGGCTCTGCGTTGATGAATAGGTTAGTCAGTAATATGTATAATTATGTATAGATTAAATTCTCACGATATTCCTCGACATAAAAATCTCAACAAATTGTAACCTTTGTCTAGCTCTAGTAGCTTGCCTTTTCTACAAACATTTTGTCTTATATCGCTTCGCTTTGCATCGCATCGCATTTTATCTGTAGCACCGACCTAACCTCACTCTTTCTTTTACAAAACACGGCGCTTAGTGTCATCTGATTTATTTTAAGTTATTTCGTTAAGAATTATATTACGTACGTGCCTGTAATACCAGCTAATGAGTTATGGTGGTAACAGAGACACAGGTCAACATGCGTAGCATGATGAGTTGTGTATGTGTGTGTGTGGATACTCATGCTGAGCAACTATTGTATGATAGTGTAACCTAATACTGTTTGTTTTAAGAATGACTTCGTTTCTATTTATATTTCATCACGAATAGCACTGCTTTGAGCTATGTCGTGTTCCTTACAGTGAGCAGGGTGCTCCGCTAGGAAACATTGTCTTGGCAGTTCAGATTCGGTATCATTCTGATTTGGTTCGATGTGTGGTCACAGTTCTAACCTAACCTAACCTAACCGATATCTGTACTTTGCTGCTTAATCAGTAATTTTGTCGCTCAATCAGTATTTTTGATGCGCGGTTTATTATATTCCATTTTAAAATCAATTCAACTTTTGGAAAAGAAAACCTACTTTAAGCATTTTATGGTATATTTTCAGAAGCGATAGGCAGCCACTAAATACAGCACCTTATAAAGGACCATCTCAGAGGCATATTCTTCTTTAAAAGATTATGTCTCGTCGGTGGAGCAATTGCCAATGTTCTCTATTCTCTATAATACATAATATACTTGATAGTATAGTCATAACAAAAGCCAAAATCGTTTCACGACCGCGGAATATATCATAAGGTACACATAAAATTACACAATATGACCCGTACGAATACTTCGTACCGTGGTTTTTTAATGGATATAAACTAAAACTTATTTAAACTTATTTTTCATCATTAGAGGGTGAAATAATCGTTAAAAAGGCGTATAAAACATTAATTTTGATATAGGAAAAGGAGAAAGAAGGGAGATATTTCATACCGACAATAAACACCATTAACAAAAATAATACATAGAGATATTTTCGATCTAAACTCAGTGTCCATGTATCATTTATATCACTGACATCTGTTTTTTTTTTAAATATATACTCACGAAAAAAAATTATGATAACTACTACGACTATTGGACTGCCAAGTCAAAGGTCTCGAGCTCGAATCCAGGGCACGCACCTCTGACTTTTCAAATCATGTGCGTATTAATAATTAATTATCACTCGCTTTAAACGCTGTTGGAAAACATCGTGAGGAAACCTGCATGCCTTTTTCTCGACGGTGCGCGGCGTTTGAATACTGCCAATCCGCACTGGGCCAGTGTCAATCTGAGAGGAGACCCGTGCCCAATAGTGGACAGTATATGAGTTGGGGATACACTCACAAATATATAAATTCCACCTGTCTAAAATGATCAAGCCATCACACAAGTATACATTTACATCACCATTTAAAGATGTACCCAGACTTCCGAAAGATATGTGACATCAAAATACAGCATTACAATATATTAAATTATACGAATAGGTGACTTCCCGCAGTTTGATGGCCCGATGTCCATTGTATGGTAGCTCAATAGCTACCTTATACCAGGAAACAAGGAAATCAAAAGGTTCATATAGTTTTTAATACCTACTTCTAAAGGTGGGTTTACACCAAAATAGCGTTTGCACCAACGAGCAAGAATGAGAACCAAGAACTAATTCGCTAGATCACAAGAACACTTTGAAGAGACCACTCCGGGGAGCGAGCACGGCCGAACGTAAGAACGCTCTAAGCCACTGTTCGCGCGCTCTAGTGCCGTTTACATCAAGCGAGCGAGCATTCTTATATTCCGAATATTCCATAGAATCTATGCGAGCTATGATAGAACAACGAAGGAATGTTCTGTCTCTGTTTACACTAAGAGAGTTTGACGAAGAGGGGATAGAATGAGGATTCGCTCGTCTGAGGTAAATTGGCTTAACATACTACACGCCTGTATTCCCCGAAGAGTAACACAGAAGCGTACTATATTATTGTACTAACAGTTCGCCGGTATATTTAGGTCCCATGACACAAATCCAAACTATATGTAGGTATATTCTTTTCGTCTCATATATAAAATTCTCGTCTCACAGTGCTTTAGTTGTCATATTCCTCCGAAACGGCTTGACTGATTTTTATAATTTTTTTTCTGTGTATATTGGGTAGGTCTGAGAATAGGACGTACTTTTCATACCCCTAAGTACGTGATAAGGATGGCCCTGGAGAATATTTTTATTGCAAAACAACGGTAGCCGGGTCAGCTAGTATCTATATAGATTACAAATAATTTACCAATCATCACGAACTAACTGTGAAGTGACTTCCTTTACAGTTAGTTGAAACATGACGGTTGAAGAACATAGTAAAATGTCTTCAATAGATGTCGCTGATGTCACCTATAAGTCGCAGAATGAGGAAGGGAAATTTGACATCACAGCAGTGGTCTCGGTAGCTTAGTTAGCTTAAGCTTCCGGAGGTTCGAACCGTGACGACCCTGAGATCGAATTTTTCTTTCTCTTAAATTTTTGGATCAATTTTTGTTCTGCCTATCATCGCGAATTAGGCGGATTATAATGGAACTTCTGTTTATTTTTTTATAACGAAACGACGGTTATGAAGATATCCTAAGTTTTGAATAAAATTAAATTGAAATTGTTGTCTACTTTATACGATTTATGGTCAATTTTGGATTTTTGCTGTTTTGTTATGTAAAGTTGTTCGGTTTTTTGTGTGCTTGTCTGTATAGAAAATATATGGGTTTATTATGGCATCTGGTTCCGCTCTATGGTGTAGGAAGTCAGGTTCTTTAGCTACGAAGTTGATTGTTAAGCAAATGATAATGTTAACTTAACCATAGTTAAGCCGTGATATGACCTTTGAACTCCCAAGTTAGAGGGCTCGAGTTTCTATCCGAGCCATACAACTCTAACTGTAAAATTATGTACATACGTTTTAAATAATTAATAATCAAATATAATAAATATTAGAAATAATAATATAAGAAATAGTAATATACTAAATATAAGAAAATAAAATATCATCATCAACCCACATACTGTCCCACTGCTGGGCACGGGTCTCCCCTCACAGAATGAGAGGGATTAGGCTATAGTCCACCACGCTGGCCTAGTGCGGGTTGTCAGACTACACACGCCGTATCTAATCAAACGATCTACAAGATTAAGCAACCCTAATTGTGGTCAGTCAGTAAAGTCTTGTGTTGGCAGTGGGGGGACTTTGACCCTTATACTGCCAACCCAACTATTTCTCTTTCGTTATACAGGGCTGGCAACGCACATGTTATACCCCTGGTGTTGCCAGCATCTATAGGCTACGGTAACCGCTTATCATCAGGTAGGCCGCATGCTAGTTTGCCGCCTTAAAAAAAACTAAAAAAGAGGCTTTGATGCAAAATAATTGCCCATCGCAAATATGAATACAATACACTAACAACAAAGAATCGAGAATCGAATGACAAGTCACTTTTATATCGATATATCACTTGGCTACTAACCAAACACAAAAGTCACACGAACATAGTTAAAATTTAACGCAAAATTAGAACTCAATAAGTTTACCATTTATTTTTCATTCACACAATGGCGACAGATGGTTTCACAAAAAAAATTAAAAGGTGTTACAATATAACAAATTATGAGTGTTGGACTGGACACGTGGACATTCACGGATGTCTTGATGTTCAAAAGGACGTAAACGACACAACAGAGTGATGTTAAATTGATTATTACTTAGTTAACCTAACTATCTAATTTCTTAGCGACGTAGGCACTAGCTTCTACCCGCGACTTCATCTGCGTTGAAAAGTTACTTTTAATTATCGTTATAATTTGGATAATTAACTCAAAATCGTTATAAATTATAGCCTATATGTTAATCTGATGTATAAATAATAATACTGTAAGGTTTCATCAAAATCCGTTCAGTAGTTTTAGCGTGAAAGACTAACAAACATCCATCCATCCATCCATCCTCACAAACTTTCACATTTATCATCATCAACCCATATACTGTACCACTGCTGGGCACGGGTCTCCTCTCATGTTGAGAGGGATTAGGCTATAGTCCACCACGCTGGCCTAGTGCGGGTTGGCAGACTTCACAAACCGTCGAGAAAAATCTCTAAGGTATGCAGGTTTCCTCACGATGTTTTCCTTCACCGTTTAAACGAGTGATAATTAATTATTAATACGCACATGAATTCGAAAAGTCAGAGGTGCGTGCCTTGGGTTCGAACTCGATACCTTTGACTTGGCAGTCCAATGGTCATACCACTAGACTATCACTGCTTCTCACATTTATAATATTATAATAATATTATGTTTATAATTAAATGGGTTGGCAGTACAAGGGTCAAGTCAGTCCTTCAACTGCCAACACAACGTTTACTCACGGAACACGGAGCATTTGTCATCTTAACAGAACATACTTACCATCACGTCTGTATTCCCCGAAGGGTTAGACTGAGGTGTACCAATGTACACCCACAGTTCGCCGGTATGTTTAGGTCCCATGTAATAGGGGGCGAGTCAACTGCCACTAACTAAATTTTAGTATATACATTTTTGTAGAAATTTTTGTAACTGTTTCTTTCAATAATAATAATATAAACTAGGCACAAATCCAAACTCTAAGCTGCTACTATGGATTTCATAGTAAAATCCAATAGCACTTTGCTCCGGGAATCGAACCCAGGACCTCTAGCATACCTAACAGTTGAGCTTAGGACCACTAAACTAACGAGGCAGTTGTCATACTATTACAATAAAAAATACCTCGAATTACCGTCGTCATCTTGTGCTGTTAAGTTTAACTGTATTGTTATTTGGCTGTTTCCACATCTCTCTGTGATGTGCCAGCTGCATCCTCCCACTTGCTCACAATACGGTTATTGTGAATTTTTACGTAATATTGTTGTTTCATTTTGTCGGACATTGACCGAAGTCAAAAGGATATCGATGACGTTATTACAGAAAGATTTTTGTTTATGCTTAATTTTATCTAATAAACCAGCACATTTTTGTTAAAAAAGCCATCTTAATTTTCAATTGAGCACAGTTTATTTCTTAGAGCAATAATGATTTCGATAGATCTTGTTTTATTGTGATACTTAGATCATTAAGTTTGAAAGTTAAACCGTTTTGTTTACACGGGGGTCAATAAATTTAGGATTTTTAAAGTATCCCTATATATTTTTTAATTTTTAAATATGGTTTTTGTCGGTCAAATTAAGCATAGATTCCGTTATTTTAATATGTGTACATTATGAAGACTTACACAGTAGATCATAAAAGATCGATCTTTTATCTATGCTCTCGCGGTCCATATGCATAAATTCTCAGTAGCAACTGAGAATTTAATAGAAACACCAAATAACACTTTGCTCAACCTGGGAAAAAGCTCTAGCATAGAAGTCTCGCTTACGACCACTAGGCTAATGAGTTATATTGAAATAGTTGTTGCTTAAATAAATTTATTATTCTCAGGGAATTTCAACACAATTCGTTACCCAGTGTTGCGTGTTACTATTCACAATTACCACCGAAGCAAAAAAAAAACTACTTCAACACTTTTAAAGTGAGCAAAAAAGCCACTTTAAAATTGACCATGGATAATGTAAAGCCCACAATATCACAATGGGTAGCTAATTGAAATCGACACTGTAACACACAATAGGAATGCGAAAGTCGTAACATTGAACGAGGGTGCAGCAAAAAGTTGTGAAGACATCTGGTTTTTTTTTTTCTAACTCCGAGCCTTTACGCACTATTTTGGCTTCGTGTCTAACTAGATGCGGCTGGATATCAGTATTTTACACTGCAATCAGTCCTTCGCAACCCAATTTCTGCGCAATATCTGATATACTGAGGATTGACTGGTTGTCAGGGTTTTTTAAGCGTCTGCTTTACTTTCAGCTTTTACTTTGTAGTTATGGAAGGGCTTACCCCTTCCATAACTACAAAGTAAAAGCAAAGGTGTACTAGTCCACATCCACACTGCCGTCATAAGGAAAAAAGACGTATCTGACATTTGTATCGAAATTGAGTTACTTACTTATTCGGAATCAGTAAAAAAAGGTGCATCTACAAGTATTTTTTGTATCTGGCTTAAAGTAACATAACCCTGTAAATCTTACTCTCAAATAAAACGCATTTGCTATAAATCATAATATTTACTAAATAGAAAACACATTACTAACTTATCATAACATTTCACACAGTTCACCTGTATATTTAGGTCCTATGTAACAAGAGGCATTTGGCAAAACTCCTAAGAATTTTATAGAATACCTAATACTCGACCTGGAAATTATAATAATAAAAAATAAAATATATGTTTATTGATACTTATTAAAAACCTTTACATTTTCTTGACTTATATGTATATCATCATAATAATTATGTGATTTTGTCAAAAAATACTTGTATGAAATACAATATAGTAGCTAAAGGTGACACAAATATGATGAAAACCCTGCCTCCTAAACTAGGGAATCCCTGTGACTTAGGAGTCAGTGTCCTGCCTGTTACTAGTGCACAATAATAATTTGACTGAATTGAACCGAAATCTCTAGCGTAGCAATCCGAGTCTATGGCTCTTTCTTCAAAAGACCAGTTCAGATGTACTTACTTTGTAAAACAAATTATGATAATAATAACAATTAATTTATTTAATAAAAGAAATGATTGTAGTTACAGGTGTTATAATATGGTAGGTAATACAATTATTATTAATAAACAACAGTCTAGTGGATGAGGTTCTGTCACCCTTGATAGGTTATGATGAGCACTGAATACTGTTACCATCTGGACTTTAAAAGAGACCATTATTCTCTGAGTTTGTATAGGCGTTTCTTTTCAGAGGTCGTCAGCTAGGAAATGCCGGCGCCATCTAGTATTATTAATTAAATATTGACTTGTTAAAGATGTCCTTAAAAGATCTATTTAGAAAATAAATATCATTTATCATTTAGCAGTCGCCTTTACGACCACAAGATGAATAAGGCAGGCTTACGTCAATTACATACATAAAGATACAGACTTACGCCCTTTTTAATTTCAACAATATCATACCTACCCTATTTCACGCATTTTTACTATTAATAGTAACCGCAAAAGATTTTTTGTAACCCTTGAAAGGTTTACGTGTTTTTTGTGTTCAAAGTTAAACCAATTTGCCTCAGTGGATTAAGAGGGGTTGAAATTTGAGCCACCCAGTCACAAGTGGATTAAGAAGACGTGATTATTGAATATTTAATGAGTTTCCAGAACTGTTCGGTGCACTTGAAAGGACTTTATTTAAAACTTAGCAGTAGAGTTCTACGGTCCATGGCATGTAGGTACAGAGGACCAGCACATCAAGCTACCTCAATCGGTCAATTTTTTTTGATAGATTTTCAACTGTAACACAAAGCAATGAGGTTCATGTTCAATTGGGAAAATTTGACAGTTTTGGATAGCTTGACCTGCTGACCTCTGTACCAACCCAAACGAACCCAGGTTTCTCTGGGTTTCATACCAAATATTCCGCGCTAAAGTCAAAGATATTTATTGCTTAAAACTGTGTACATAAGGTGTTTAACAATTTATTGTTGGTAGGTTTCAACAGTCTACCCAGTCGGGTGTAGCAATATAAAAATATTAAAATCTAATAAACATAGGTGTCTGTGGTAACAATCTTGAAGACAATAACAATAATTATTTTTTGGCAAAATATTCATGCATATTATAAAATAAATTTTTAATTAACCACTTTTTTAAAACTCTCTTGAATAATTTACCATTTAGTTTTTTAAAATCTACAGGTAAGTGGCTATATACTCGTATGGCTGTGATAATATGTACTTTTAAAATAAATCATATTATGTATATTTGGCAAGTTTAAATAATATTTGTATTTATTACGTACATTGGGTTTAGATATGCACTTAGGACTAAAGAAGTGAATATTATGCTTGACAAATAAACACAGCTCTAAAATTTATATACCAGTTAGAGTGAGGAAACCCTTTTCACAAAAGATGGATCTCAACGTTTCAGTGTTTTGCATGTTGTAGATAACGCGTAGGCATTTCTTTTGAAGTACGAATGTGGACTGAACCTCGCAGGAATTGCCCCAATATATGACACCGTAAGTTAGAAGGGGGTACACGTAACCAAAGTATGCAGATTTCGCAATGTGTAATGAGGTTGTCTCAACGAAAATAGATAAAACATAACAATAACTTGTTTTTTTTTATTAATGTATTTAGCACTAACGACTGTTATATAATGTTTTTATAACAACCGAGACCGGCTTTACGTGCTCTCCAACGCACGGAGGGGTCTCAATGTGTTAAGAATCACCCATCCACAAACTGACCGTGGCTAGGGCAGCTTGATCTTGCAGATTGGTTGATCAGCGTAATTATGACTTAGCTACGAGCCCCACGTCCACGCCCTCACAAGGCAACACGTCTCTTCCAAAGAATAACGTCAGTAGTAGATAGGTAATGTTACACTGTCGCACGTACATCGCATGCTGTGTACCTACACCGTTCTGCCGCTCATTTGTTCCTATCACACATCTGTAGTACTCGGAAACTATTTAGATAAGGCCCGTTGGATGTGTGGCTTTCCATTTGTGTCGACACGTTATATTACGAAATTTAGTTTTTGTAAAATTTTAAATTATTCGGAACTAGCTTCTGCCCGCGACTTCACTTGCGTGGAGTTTACCTGAAATTTTATAATTTCCTGTACAATGTTTTTAATTTTTCTTTCATAAGAACCTTCTCTTGACTATAACTCCTGACGAATAATTAGCAAAATTGTTTCATCTGTTCACGCGTGATGAGATGACCAAGGGAAATAGAGACTCATTTTTATATATATGGATATAGATTAACCGTTGCTCGTGATTTCACAAGGACGTTATAAGACAAAAGGTAGCCTATAGGTAGGTACATAATTATATTGTCATAATTCATTAAAACTGCTGCAGCGATTGAGGCTCAGTGAGGTTCACTGTTGAGGCAAAGGCCTCAACAGAGCAACAGAGCAAAGAGAGATTCATTAAGAGATTCACTAAACAAAGAGAGGTCCACTACTGAATAAAGAAAAGTTCAGCAGTGAACCTCTTGTGGCTGATAATTATGACGTGAGATATGTCTTGTAGGTATAATTTGCGTGTCGGCAACCGACACAGCATGATACAGTGGAGAAGCGCCGCATGGATTGTGTGGCGTGTGACAACTTTTGCCGGAATCCTGTCAATTCCGCGACACGCTTGACTTACATGGACTTATGTAAATGGACGGAAATAAATAATTAATTAACTAAATAAAACATTTAAATTTTCACAGAGGAGTTTGTCAGTGAAGTCAACAAGAAGGAAAAAAATTTACTGTAGGAATTTGTTTGTACCTAGAATCCTATTTGAATAAAATTTAAAAAAGAACTATCCATCCTTATTATAACGTTGTATTTTGTAACGTTTTCACACCTAAAACGTGCACCAATTTCGATGAATTTTAGTATAATAATAATATTAATATTTGTACGCTTTCTATAGGCAGGTTTTGAACAGGACTTATATTTAATTATTGTAATGCCAGCTAATTTATTGTACCCAAAATCTATACAAATAAATGCATTCACAATTTTAAGCAGTGATAGCCTAGTGGTATGACCATTGGACTGCCAAGTCGAAGGTTTCGAGTTCGAAACCAAGGCACACACCTCTGACTTTTCGAATTCATGTGTCTATTAATAATTAATTATCACTCGCTTAAACGGTGAAGGAAAACATCGTGAGGAAACCTGCATGCCTTAGAGATTTTTCTCGATGGTTTGTGAAGTCTACCAACCCGCACTAGGCTAGCGTGGTGGACTATAGCCTAAACCCTCTCAATATGAGAGGAGACCCGTGCCCAGCAGTGGGACAGTATATGGGTTGATGATAAATGCATTCTATTCTATAAAGATAGGTTGAACCTAGGTCCAAAATTATTTTGTGAACAAAAAGTCAAACATCAAAATCATTTATTCAAGATAGACTACTAGTTAGTACTTTTTGAACGTCATTTATAAACCAAAACGCGCGCCCTTCGCCTCCTAGTTTTTAGCTGGGAAGAAGAAGCGGCGGCGCAACAAACTTCCTAGTAACACATTTGTCTGTTATTTTTTTCTGACTGAAAATTATATTATGTATATATTATTTGACGACCTCTGTGGTCTAGCGGTTGGAGTGCCGGACTGCTG
Organism: Acronicta alni; assembly: GCA_964056405.1. Taxonomy (NCBI): domain Eukaryota; kingdom Metazoa; phylum Arthropoda; class Insecta; order Lepidoptera; family Noctuidae; genus Acronicta; species Acronicta alni. Next base: position 1,759,619 of record OZ043937.1, read on the forward strand.
ATCATGGGGTCGTGGGTTCGATTCCCACAGGACACAAATATTTGTGTGGATAAAACATGAGTATTTGTGTTTGTATTTATAAGTATATATGTACAAAAAAAAAGTATATAAGCATTATATCCATTGTCTAGTACCCATAGTACAAGCTCTGCCTAGTTTGGGACTAGTTGGTGTTATGTAAAAAAAAAAAATATTATTATATGAAACCGCTTTCAACAGCCTACTAGTATAGAATAAGTAAAACTTAATCACTATGTCTGTATGTAATCACCGATATGTTTTAGGTCCCATGTAGGGGGTGAATCAATAAAAGCAAAAAATATTCATAACAAAAAAAACCATTAAATGCCTGACATGAACTATTGTTTAATTTTATTTATTGCAATTTATTTTATGAATAATTTATTTATTTAATATTATCGAAATTACTAAAAAAATATTGTTAGTTAGAATTCTTTATTTATTGTATTAATCTAAATCGCATGCAATGTATAATGTACTGAAACTGATAGGCAAGAAATCAAAGGCTCTTTATCTTTTTATTATTATTTTTATATATATATATATTTATTATAGGGGGTGAATCTAGTTCACTTAACTAAATCTACCTTACAAATGTCAAAGTCAGTCCTTACTGGTATCCGTCGCCATGTAAGCTCCCCCGCACAGGTCATAAGTCAGCTCATTGATGTAGCAGGAACACGTTACAACTTACACTATCGCACACAACATTATGTTCCACATCAAGTGCTATTATGTCCAACATAAAGTGCTATTAGCGACAGAGTAGCACTGGGAACTTTTCGGAATAGGGTGACCAGCTTGGCAGCTTTTTAGCCTTTTGACCACTACGTCAATAACGAAAATCCGTGTTCTCTACGCCAAGCGATAAATTCTAGTATCTAATAATAGGTAAAAAAAAAATCAACAAATTTTTGTATACGTAGGTATCTATTTTGAACTAAAAAAGTGGTATTTTTGACGTGCCATGCCGGCGTTGGCGTCGTGAGCAAGTTTTCATTTGACGTCTTTGACACGTCCGTGGCGTCTTTAATTAATTCTCGAAATTATTCAAAAAAGTCATATCTCGTAAATAAAATATGTGAAATCAATTCTTTTTAAAATAAACCACAGAGTAATTTCGAAATGAGGCCATTGACATCATGTTATCATATCATTCATAATATTTGCGGGTGTTGCTCTATGGCAATAACTCAGCTAATTAATATTAAGGTAGTATAAAGAATAAAAAATAAATATTATTTCGACATTGTCATGCTTTTCTTTTATAATTTGTGCAATAAAAAACACTATTAAAATTAAAGACGATGACTGAGACATACTCAGGTTGTGGAATCAACTCTCCGCCGAGGTATTCCCAAAAGAGTTCAAAGTCCTTCAAAAAAGGATTAAAAAGATTCAATGTCAAAATAATTTATGCAAGATACTTTTTACAGGGTTGTCAAAGCGTTAGTGATACCTCTGGTGTTGGAAGAGACTACGGTAAATGCCGCATGCTTGTTTGCTAGCTAAGTGGTATAAAAAAGGCTAGTCTCAAGCGACCAGAAATGTTGGTCACACCACTCCACGTACGACCCATATGGTTTTTTAAGAAATCGGAACACAAAATGGTAGTTTCCCAAACCCGTTGCAAGACAATTGTCGTTGCATTACGGTAATATTTGGTTTATTGTTGATTTGTGTACGATAACGTATGACGCATTGTGTTCGGGGAAATTCGCGGGTTCAAACGGGTTATGTTTTACAATTAGCGGTTGGGAATGAGCACACAGTAAAACGCAGTAGCTACGGTATATCTACATCGACACTTTTGGCAGAGCGGGTAAGTGATCGGCTTCTGCGGTTATGAGTTCGCCGGCAGTTGATTCGTGTAAAGTATTAATTATATTTATTAATAATTAATTTATTTTATTTATAAAGTATTGATATCTATTTATTTGTTTAACACACAACAGATTGTACAGAGGCGGACTTAATGTTAAAAGCATTCTCTACCAGTCGACCATAGGGTGATACAGAGACAAAGCGTGGCAGATGCATTAATCAGTCATGCTGAAAAAACGTGGATCCATATTTTAATACTACCTATACGGAGTTATAAAACTACCCGTAAAGCCGAGAGTAGGTTAAATGGGGCCTTATAACGAGTCCATTCCCAATATTTAAGAACCGTAGTAACGCTGTATAACATACCCCAAAAAAAGGAAAACAACAACATTTATGAATGAAAAATAGAAAAACTATTAAAGTAGACAATTATTAGGAAAAATAGGTACGTAGGCCTTTCTGTTAAATAATCGGGTTCCTGACATGACAGCTGACAAAATTTTTGGCTTTGATATTTAATTATATTTTTTACGGGGTATTTTGTAAAACGTTTTATAAAATAAAAATACATATTATATAAATACAGTATATTTATATAATATGTATTTTACGTATTAACCTAATAGCTGCATCTGGTTAGACTGAGTCCCAATACAGTTGGGAAAAGACTAGGAAGATGATAAATGAAAAGATAGACAATACCTTTCTTTAACCTAACAATTCCAACTTACCCTGGAACATTCCCGAATGGAAGTCGGGGTATGTCAGACTCCTATGCACTAAAAAACGGAATTGCCCTACATGCCTACGAACATAGGATTAGTGATATTCACCACTACCATGACACGTAGAAATGCAAATGTATCGTACTAGAGGTATACACAAAAACCCAATAACACTGCTCGGCCTGAGAATCAAACCTAGGAACTTATACTTGGCTCTTGCGAATACTTAACAAATGAGGCCAATACCCATAAGAAATTTTGCCATAATACAATTCTCACTGGTCACCAAATCTGTATAGGTTACTTATTATATTTATAGTAATACTAATAATATGGCTTGTGTTTAAACACCGCCCAAAAAGTTTAAACACCGCCCAAAAAAGTACCTATTTTACTACCAAAAATATTCTAAACGGTTACCAAAATGGATAAATGGTCAAAATAATATCTTCTATATAAAAGTCACCTCAAAATATTGTTATATACACTCAAAACATTCAGATTTGGTTCCGTTGTGGGGTCACAGTTCTAACCTAACCGATATCTGTATTTGGTGCTCAATCAGTAATTTTGTCGCTCAATCAGTATTTTTGATACGCGGTTTATTATATTCTTAATAATATTATAAAGAGGTAACATTTGTGTGAGGTTGTAAGGGGTAATCTCTGGATCTACTGAACCGATTTTGAAAATTCTTTTACCAATAGAAAGCCATATTGTTTGTATGTAGTACTAGTCGCTGTTTTTATGGCAATAAAATCTTTCTTTCTTTCTTTCTTTCATATTGTTTGTGAGTGTCATAGGCTATATTCATGTATAATATATGCATGTTATTAAGTAGTACATTGCACCCGTACGAAGCCGTGGCGGGTCTTAGTTATAATTTAAAAATGAATCCTTGTTTCCCTTGGTCACGTCATAACTTGAGAATGGCTTTAACAATTTCATTCATCTTTTTTTTAAGCTTTCTAATACTTTGTAGGAATAAGGAATGAAAAAATAAGAACATTGCACAGAAAATAGTAAAATTTCAGAAAACTTAAAGACTAGATACTTAGACGAAATTTATTCATTTGCAGAGTCACAGACCAAGTCGCGGTCTAGAGCTAGTACCCCATAAAATCATATTTTCTGTCTCCATATCATCACGTTTTTATTTAAACGCTGGCTATTAACATAACTCAAGTTCCACATAACATAAATTTTAAAGAAACGTACATAAATTATAGAAAACACTTCAAAACAATATAAATGAATTGTCGTACTGCTGTTACAAGACTATTAGTTATTTTGGTAACATTTTTATGAATACTAAAGAAGTAACGTATAGGAAACGTATAGGAAGGAAAGTTTTGTTTCGGTAGATATAGGAACGATCATATATGCTTTGACCTAGTAGGCTCCTAGGAGGCGAATCAAAGAAACTCTCGGTTAAAAGGTACTATAGGACTTTATTCTTCAAATGATAAAGATAAAGATATTTATTTCTGTAAATAGATCTTTTAAAGACACTTTTACAAGTCAATATTTAACAATTTTTTTTAAGCTAGATGGCTCCGGCATTTCCTAACTGACGACCTCTGAGAAGAAACGCCGAAACAAACTCAGAGAATCATAGTCTCTTTTAAAGTCCAGACATAGTAGGTATAATAACAAATATGTGTCTTACAATGTAGGGCAAAGTCTGAAATGGCCTTTTGAAGAAAGAGCCATAGCGGCTTTGAGTAGACCAGTCCCAACCGACGGCTCGCATGCATCAGTCATTGTGTAGCTCAACCATAATTTAGGGAGCTCAACAACCCGTCACACGACGATACCAGATCAGAGGAACATTTGCGTAGGCCACTAAAAAGGCTCAAAGCCGCCAGACTGTTCAGAGCTGAGTATGTATATTTAGCCTATAGAGTACTCACATTTACATTTTATTGAGTTAAAAGTTATTAAATAATAAGAAAAATATAATCACAATAACCATTACAGTAATGTCAAATTAATATAAATCATTGTTATGTCCGACTTACATGAGAACAATGCAGTTTGATGTTGTTGCACCATCAAATTAATCTAGTCTAACAGGTCAAGGGAATGTCAAGGGAAATCTCATTGTGTGACAACCATCAATCATTTTCTACTATTCAAATGGTTATTTCTTCTTACTCAACCAGCCAGTCATACACTAGTGCTGACTCCTTGGAACAATCTCTACAGTTCCTAGCTAGGTTGCCAGTGCTCCACGAGGAAACGTTGTGTTGGCAGTGGGGGGACTTTGACCCTTATACTGTCAACCCAGGTATTCCTTTCTTGTTTTAACGCGGTAACGCGCAACTGATACCTCTGGTGTTGCAAGCGTCTATAGGCTACGGTAACCGGTTACCATCAGTTGGGCCGTTGCCGTTGGCTTGATTGCCACCTTATTGGTAGGTATATAAAAAAAATACTAGACCTTAGAAAAGGATATAGGCTACCTTTTGTCTCAAAAATTCTTAAGGATGTTGGTGAAATTACGGGCAACGGCCCATCATCATCAGTATACTGCCGTCCATGATGAACGTAGGCCTCCCCCAGCGCCAACCATCTTGGTCTGGGGCAGCTCGCATCCATCCGCTGCCACAGATCTTCTTCAAATCGTCGGTTCTTCGTGTTGCAGGGCGTCCCACACGCTTGCCCAAATTAGTCAACAGCTACTTGTAGATAAATTCCACATTCCAAAGGCATGCTTGTTTTAACAGGTCTTTAGTATAATAAAAACGAGTTTCTTAAGAATCAGTAAACGGCTACTGAACGAGAATGACAATACTGTTAAAACAATATTTATTCCACCCGTGGACAACCAGAAGGATTCTAGTTACGTTTTCGGGATCTATTTTTCTGGTAATTGTTGTTACATAAACTAAGGATCTAGGAATATAATTTCTGTACAAATAATTAAGAATCGTAATGATTTGCATGATGGTATTATAAACGACAACGCCCCGAATAGGTATTTGGAAGCTTTTAACTATTTACAATCTATTGAAATATTTATCATATTTTATTGATTATTTTTAGTGTAATTTACTGTTTGAAAATTCTAAATATATTATTTTTAACTGTAATAAATTGATTAAATAAATAAATAAATTATTTTCACGTTTATCGAATTTTGAATTAAATACTTAATTAAGTTCCACCTAATAGTAAAATATTTAAAAAAATGTATAATATATTTTCGTAGACTTCCACAAGTCTATGAAATGAACTAGCCTAGTCCATGAAATTTACTAGTCTAGTATATAGGTAGTGGCCTTTGTTCAGCAGTGAAGCTCTGGTGGCTGATATGATGACCATGATGATGAGGCTCCTTATGTAGTATTTTGTGAGAGAATTCAGAATTAATTAAATTACATACGATCTATCTTCAATATTTTCTAACATAGTTATTTTTGTTATGTAACCGAAAAAACGAATTTATTTATTTAGAATTGCAGCTAGATAAAGAAATTCCTATATTATCGCTAAAAACGTAAGACTCATAAGTATACAGCTATACATAAATAGTTTCCTTGTCACTATAAATTAAAAAAAAAAATAGTATAAGAACATAATGTCTTAAGTCTATTGTTTTCGCAGCCCCGATTTATGTTTTAGGAACAAGTAATATTCAAATGAACGAAATGCCCGAATTGTTGTGCTTTCGAAGAATGAAAGTTAGAAATTTAATTGCGTATCACAGTGCCTGTTATCCTTTGAATTGGATGGTGAAGGTATGTGCTATAGATAGAGCGAGGCGAAGAAATATATTAGGAAAATAGTTTTATGCTACCTATTTAGAAAATAGTAAGGATGTTTTTATTATTCGTTTTATATAATTTAGAACTTAGTTATTCGTTTGCGGTAACCTTAATAACTTAACCGGATTTGGTAGCAAGGTACGGTGTACCCATTTTTGTATACTACAGAAAATCCTCATGAATCATCCGCTACCTGGAGAGGTGGCAGAGTATGTTGGACTCATCATCATCAACCCATTACTGTCCCACTGCTGGGCACGGGTCTCCTCTCAGGATGAGAGGGTTTAGGCTATAGTCCACCACGCTGGCCTAATGCGAGTTAACAGACTTCACACACCTTTGAGAAAATCTTTCAGGCATACAGGTTTCCTCACGATGTTTTCTTTCACCGTTTAAACGAGTGATAATAAATTAATAATACGCACATGATTTCGAAAAGTCAGAGGTGTGTGCTTTGTTATTCGAACTCTAAACCTTCGACTTGCCAGTCCAATGGTCATACCGGTAGGCTATCACTGATTTCTTGTCTTGCTTACCCTAAAGTCATGGCCATGAGATCCGTGAAATTTGCCAAGACCATGACCAAGGCACGATATGCCTCCGGCCAGATAGATTAAAATTGACTTCAGTAGGTCTATCTATCGCCTAGCTATGGTTTAGCTCCCACTACTAGACACCACAGCAAGTTATTATGCCAGTCGCGGCTCCTGATTGCTTGCCACTAAACTGAACCGCGTGCATCGAATACTACGCTATGATTTAACGGTCGCTTAGCCCCAGTATACACGTGCGTACTAATACTACTTCTAGGTATTAGAGTTTGGGAGTGGACTAAGCTAGTGATGCGCTCAGACGAACTCTCCTGGAGATAGGTGTTAGTTTTATTGCTTACTGTGTTACAGTTATAAACGCACATAAATTAATTGGTCACCTACGCCACGGGTCACAGATTCCATTCGTAAGAAACGAATTAAATATTATTTGTGCCATAGACAAATTTGTGTGTTTGTGAACGTAAGATATATTTAAAAAAAATGCAGTGTTATCAGGCTATTGCGGTTTTAATTGCATCCATGAGGCATACTAAGGAGGTTATTCTTAATAAATACTTATATTTAGATATAAATTCCATAATATATTTTCATGTTGGTTTTATGTATGTAAAATCAATAATACTTATCCTTTTATTTTACAAATAATTTATTATTAAATAAAATCTTCACCATTTATCAAGAAAATCTAAAATCAAACAAACACATAAAAAAATTGTTCTTTGTTCACTAGTTCTTGTGTTCCTAGTTCTATCAACCATTGTATCCCAACCCTAACATACCACAGAGGTCAACCTATAACATTTTTTATTGAGCTGTCAAAATTTATTGACAGCACCCATACCATTGGTCACAGGGGCAATTCAAAGAACTCAATGAGCACCTATTGTGGTCAAATACTTCAACCAATGAGATAATGCTTAGCATCCTGTTCCATACACTTTCTGGATTCTAAATCGTTTAATTAAAGACCTAGTTACTTACTTGTATGGCGCTATGTATGGTGGGTATGTGTGCGTATGCCGAAATGAATTGCGTAAATGTCTAAACTAGTTTTGGCGCGCGACTTCATTTGTATATTTTTTTTATTCTATTAAGTTGGCAAACAAGCATACGGCCCACCTGATGGTAAGCGGTTACCGTAGCCTATAGACGCTTGCAACACCAGGAGTATCACTTGCGCGTTGCCGACCCTGTATAGAAAGAGGAATAGTTGGGTTGGCAGTATAAGGGTCAAAGTCCCCCCACTGCCAACACAACGTTTCCTCGCGGAGCACTGGCAACCTTGCTCACCGTAAGAAACACAACACAGCTCAAAGCAGTGTTATTTTACATCGATTTTCTGCAAGGCGGAGGTACTTTCCCAGTCGGGCAGCTCCAATTTTAGTGGAATTACTCCCACTATGCGCTACCTCTCTTAAAGTGTGTATATGGTGTGTAATCATTTTGCAACGTTAAAAATGATCTGCGGACAGGAAGCATTTTCTCAACAAAACGTCATCTCATCCTCGTAAAATTTTCTCAATTGAATATGAACCTTAAAGTTTTGTAACAAAGTTGAAAATCAATCAAAGAAATTTGACAGATTGTTGTAGCATGATGTGCTGTCCTCTGTACTATGGGTACTTGACAATGGATATAATACTTAAGTATATACTTTTTTTTTGTAAATAATTACTTATAATACTTATATAAAAGAAACACCCAGACAAACACAAACACTTTATATTCGTCACATAAATATTTGTGTCCTGTGGGAATCGAACCCTGGCTTATGGTCAGCAGTCCGTAACTCGAACTACATGATCACAGAGGTCGTCTAATCTGGCTACAAACATACTGAAACTCAAGATTCATCATGTATAGTATACTTGTGTTGGTTATATATTACGTGTGCGTGTGTGTGTGTGTCAAGTAATTTGCATGAATGCGTTCCGTCAATTGAATAGTCTATTTGCTAATGTACAATCCTTACATACTCTCTGTATGTACATAGAGGTACATATTGCGAATATAAGCGACACATTATTGTCACCGTTGAGCTCATTATAAAGGAATTTTAATAAAATCACTTTCAGTCGTGAATGTTAAGTTTTTTATTTAAATTTAACGGATGTAAGAATGTTTTGGCAGTGACTGAGAATGTGTTTTAAAATAATGGTGTTGCCATTTTATGTAACCTCAAGTACCTAAAGTTAAAAAGTTGGTTAGTTTTTTTTATGTGTATTTAAGTAATAATATTCTATCTATTTACAGCTTAATATTATCCTGAGGATATCTTTTTTTTGCGTCCCGCGTCCAGGATACCATACCAGAGGACGCAGCCACTTGCGTTCTCTGATTTGGTATCCTGGCCGCTTTTTTAGCCAAGTTAAGTAGCCAGCTGGTCAAGCTATCCAAAACTGTCCAATTTTCCTAATTCAATATGAACCTTATTATTTTGTATCAAAGTTGAAAATCTAGTCAAAGTCAAAGTCAAAGTCAAAGCATTTATTTGCATAAAATAGGTTGTACAAGATATTAAATATTTTACATGACAATGCTCTCTATTTTGCTAACATACATTAACATGCAAATTGAAGAAATTGGTTGACGTCGTAAAAACAACTATTTATGAGCCATTCCTTTAGTTTTTTTGTCATCAATAAAACAGGACCTTCTTTAAACTTATTCGGAATCTTGTTATAAACTTTGACACACATGCCATAACAGCTTTTTTGTACCAGTGAGGTCTTTGGACAAAATCCTATTACAAGTCTGTTAGCCGACCGTGTATTTCTTGGGTAAACATCGGTGGCAGTTTTAAATAATTGAGGATGTGTTTTTACAAACTTAAAAATTTCTAGTATATACATGCATGGAAGAGTAAGTATGCCTAGTTTTACAAATAATGGCTTACAAGTATCATATGGTCCCTTACAACAAATTGCTCTAACACATTTTTTTTGTGATATAAAAGCTCTTTTAATATCTGTGCTATTACCCCAAAGTAAAAGTCCGTAGTTGAGATTGGAGGCAACATAACCATAGTAGGCACTAAGTGTTACATTAAGTGATGTAAGCTTTGTTAATCGTCGTAGAACGTAGACAAATCTATTTATTTTATTACACACCTTATCAACGTGAGTGGCAAAGCTTCTATCAAATAAATTTGACAGATTACCCCAAGCTTGATGTCCTGGCTGGCCTCTGTACTTACATCTGATTATAAATGAACCTCTATGTTTATTTTTTCAAACAACAGTAGACAAAATAAAATCGTTTGACATTTCAAACATTTCTCGATTAAACAACAATCCAAGAGTTTATTGCATTAATTAATAACATAAGTTGGTTAATTCGTATAATTTGAAATTAATTCAAACGCTACTGGGAAATGGTATGACAATAAAATATATACGCTTTACTTGTTTTGTAGGCGTGTATGAAGACATTAACTCCATACAAAAGAAAATTACAGAAGTACCATTTCATGCACACGATGACATTTTGAGACAATGTACTTACACGAAATTAACTAACTGTATTTACCGATTCTGACTCTGACTCTCTCTGTCTTTCTCTCTCTCTTTCCCTCTCTCGATGTCTCTCTGAGAGAGACTCTAAATAATTATAGAGTTCATTACAGAATCTAAGTACTTCTTACGGTTGCAATTAATTTAACTATCTTACGTTTCTTACCTTAATGGGATCGTGACTAATAACAATGATAATCAACTGATTTGAAAGGTTTGGCTGCACTGGCCGCGGCCAGTCCGTGGATGGGTGACCATTACTTACAATTTGAGACTACTCACGTTAAGCCGTCAGTCCCGGTTGTCATATGAACATCTATGGCAGTCGTTAGTGGTAGTCAGAAGCCAAAAAACCTGACTTCCAATCTATCCTCAGGATATCGGTATTACCCACAAATTGGGTTGCGGAGGTCTGATGGCAGTCGCTTCTTGTCAAGTACTGATATTCAGCCGCATCTGGTTAGACTGGAAGCCGACTCCAACATAGGAAAAAGCTCGAAGAATGATAATGACTTTTTTTAACTCGAAGAAAGTACCAAGAAAATAAAGTATGATTTTCTTGATGAAATATAAACTTTTTTTATATAGGTACCACTAGGGTGGCAAGCATACGACCCACCTGATGGTATACGTTTACCGTTGCCTATAGGCTCTTGCAACAACAGGGGTATCACTTGCCGACCCTGTAAAACGAAAGAGAAATAGTTGGGTTGGCAGTATAAGGGTCAAAGTCCCCTCACTGCCAACACAAGGTTTCCTCGCGGAGCACTGGCAACCTTGCTCACCGTACTGAATACAACAGCAAAAAGCATTTAACTAAAGCTAGTCTCGTTGCTAGACTTAACGAAGTTAACCTTTTGTACTTATTTGTCTTTTGTCACTGTTCCCAGTAGTCCACTAAAATGCTCCCTACTGTTTTACTGTAATATATAGGCCAGTTAAAATTCCTTACTTCAAATATAAAATTGTAATTTTCTTGTTTTTCGGGATATGAATAATTTTTGAATCAATATTTGTCTACCTTATTGGTTGGTAGGTATTTTTTTAACCTTTTAGTCACATCTGAGAAGAGGAGAGAAAATATGATTGGATACTTGATACGACACAACTTCTGTAGGACAAAATAATAAAACTGTGTACTTTTTTTTAAACGTTGCCCCACACTAGGATTTTCTTCTATATCGTGGGTGCCACTAGACCCGGAACAACTACTATCATACAAATATTTGTTCCGTGCGGAGATCGAACCCAGAATCCACGGCACAGAAACCGATTGCTCAGCCGCGGCGCCAAGCGTATCGTCAAAAATACGGTAATGGTTACTTCGTGTAAAATACCTACTGATATTCAACTGCATCTAGGTATTGAAATAAAACTACTTTTTACGGATTTTATCGCGTCACGCGACGCTGTAAAGGGTCCGAAACGTCGGGATTAATAATATTAATCCCGACGTTTATCATTATATTTGTCAATATAACGCGATAAAATCCGTAAAAAGTAGTTTTATTTTAATGTATATTCGCGTAAATGTCAGAAATCAATAAAAAATCTGAAATATCCATCTAGGTAGTCTGAAAGCAGACCACAATATACGAGTAGCTTGAAAGAGGTTAGGATATAGTGAATCATACTGGTTTTATTATAAATAGGTTTCACCCGCGGTTTCGCCCGCATCCCAAAGGGCCTTTTAAGACAAAAGGTAGCAGATGACTTTCTCCAAGGTCTAATCTATGTACCAAATTTCATCAAAATCGGTTCAGCTGTTTAGGCGTGAGAACATTACAGACAGACTGAGTTACTTTGGCATTTATAATATTAGTAGGAATTAGTACGGATTTAAAGTATATTTAAGCACACTACTGTTAAATTGATAATATTTCCATGAATAAATTCTGTTATATCTAGTATAGTAATATAAAAATCTATTAGAAAAACACTTAATTGTCCATTTATCCATTATTATGTTGGAATTTATTGAGATTTACGACTTTTTACTGCCTGTCTGTTTGTCTGTCCGATCGTAACTTTTAACGTTAATTATATTATTTATCCATCAGAATCTCCGTTTACGACTGTTATAACATAATGCAAATTAATATTTTATTATAATTTGTGTCGTATTTTATCTAGAATTAGTTTTGTGTTGTGAGAATTTGACATAATTATTAGCTTTTTTTTTATTTATCTTCTGTGTACCGCTGTGATTTGGTTTTTCCCAATCTCGTGGCAATTTCCTAATATATGGTACAAAGGCCAGCACATCAAGCTACCCCAATCTATAAAATTTATTTGATAGATTTTCAACTTTAATACAATATAATAAGGTTCATGTTCAATTGGGAAAATCTGACAGTTTTGGATAGCTTGACCTGCTGGCGTCTGTACGGTGCTTACCGGCCTTGTATAAGAAACTCCTTTGCAAAGGATATATTTTTTTTGGCACACTAAATTTATTTTTTAAATTAAGAACGGAGTTACGGGGGACTTTACAAAACATATTATAATTAACGAATAAAAGTACACCCATACTTGAAACAAATAAATGGGAATCGAACTCACGATGCCCGAAGCAACGGAAAAGGATAGATGAACACGTTAACCGTTACGCCAATGTGCAGTCAATAATTAGTCAAATCCTATAAATAAAAAAATAAACAATTTATTATAGTAAAGAGGCCAACACATCAAGCTACCACAATCTGTTAAATTTCTTTGATAGATTTTCAACTTTAATTCAAAACCATAAGGTTCATATTGATTTCTGACATTTACGCGAAATAAAACTACTTTTTACGGATTTTATCGCGTATATTAATAATAATTATAATATATTATTATATAAGGTTCAATAGGGATTGTGTTGTGTTTTAGATAGCTTGACCTGTCGGCCTTTGTACAATAAACTAGTTATTACTAGTAATAATTGAACAAATGGATATTGATTTTTTATTATAAGTTTATTTTTAAAACAATAACTTCGTGTGGGACAGTGGAATTTAGTACTTATTAAATAAGTAGGTCCGTGCACAAGTAAACCATTGTAGTAAGAATAAATACCGTGTGGGTTCCACAGACGTCAGCGTTGCAGGCCTAGACGGAGATGGCGGGATGAGCTTGACTTCTTCTTGAAATATTAGCCTTCAATAGCATTGACCTCAGTAATGGAGGGACGACAGGAAACCCTATGTAGTGGGACAACAACGATGAATGAAATATAATACAAATCTTAAACTTTGTAAACCAATGATTAGCCTATGATTTATTATATATTTTAAACTTAATAAATTTACCAGGATCAACCAAATTCCAACTTGCTAAAAAAAAACAAGCTACATCCCTAATACGGTACCAGCGTCCACTAAATAACACAATAACCTCACTATTAACATACATCTCTTTCAAAACGACCATAAAATCCTCTAATACACATTAATAAGCTATAAAACGACATTTATTACTAAATAGCCGTTGAAGTGACATTTAAACATGTCACCTGGTTTGTGATCGCGCCACAAATAGATTGGTAAAAGGTTCAGTTCGAACAAATAAAGAAAGAAAGAAAAAACTTTGTACCTCAATATGATAAAACATACATAAAAACAAAACAAAAAAAAACATAAAAATTGGGTATGAGGCCAAAATACGGTACCTATCTCAGCTGATACAATAGGTACTAAATGAAAGCAAATACTAAATATCGACTTCGTGTTATGAGCTCACTTGAACGTTAGACAAAATTAATCAACTATAATTCTATGGCTTTATTTCTTTTATTATTTTTAATTTATTTATATTACATTTAACATCTTAATTATTTACATATTTACAAAATATACATACTTACCTATACCAAAACAAAAAATAAAATAGAAATAAATAAAAGTATAAACGCTAGTAGGCGTCAAAGTATCCGTCGGCATCGCTGTCGTCCGGCAACGTGCCCAGAAGACTGGCTGCATTGCCACGTTGAATGGCAATGCTTATGCGTTCCGCTAGAAACAAGCCAGCTCTCTGATCACGTGAAGAGTCAACCAGTCTCCTTGATATTTCCTTGAAAAGGAGACGGGCACTCGGACCCCACGACCCGAGCGTTTCGACTCCAAACGGCTCAAAAATATAGCTACCAGATAGGTTACTATATTTGCGCCGTTTGAGAGTCTCTGCTGCAGCAGCAGCAGCACCAGCGCAGCCAGCTGAGCTTGGAAGATGGGATGGAGCAAGGGTGTCAACACAAGTTGCATCCCACACCAGAGGCCTACCCATCTTCCAAGGCAAAAGCGACATACCATCTGGTCTCTTCCCATCGTCTCGTACCAAGCCGTTAGGTTCTAAAACAGCTGGTACGCCGGCGGTGGCAAGAGCACGACGAAGAATGTCGTTGATGCTGGCATGTCGCGCTATGCGGCCTGCACTTCTGCAGCACGACAGGCCATGATGACCGAGGCTATCGACTGACTCGCCACAATGACAGCGATGCGGAGCAACACAAGGAGCACCCAGACGTAGGCATGTAGCGAGCCGAAAAGTCGTGTCATCCAACATAGTCCCTATGTTGGATGACGGAAGTGCCTGAAGCCAGAGACCCGATTCCCACTCACCCACGGCAATCAGACGAGCGCGCTCGGCAGAATTGACTGACGTATTCAGAAGTTCTTTCCGCGTCAAACTGCAGAGCGGCCCGTCCCACAGCCTCTGGGAAGATGGGATCACGGGTAAAGAAGTACTGGGACAAGCCATTTTCCAAACGTTCATAGCATCAGACAAACACGGTACCTCAAAGTCAACCAGAGATGGCGCTAATATATCTCTTGCTAACTTCTCAGTACCTACCGTGGACTGATGATATGAAAGCGGGTAAACTGATACTTGAAATTTTCCGGATGCCGAGGCCACCCATGCGAATGGGGAGCGTGGCTTGTAGCCAGGCTCGGTCATCCAAGGCCACATTTAAAATTGAAGAAAGAAAGTTTCTTATAATT
The DNA here is from genome assembly GCA_964056405.1 of Acronicta alni. NCBI lineage: Eukaryota > Metazoa > Arthropoda > Insecta > Lepidoptera > Noctuidae > Acronicta > Acronicta alni. The sequence goes on from OZ043937.1 coordinate 1,775,010, forward strand.
TGGTCTACTTTGTCCAAAAGATGTGGGTGCATCCACAAATGTGAACAACGAAGAAAATAAATAAATTTTGGTCCAAAACAACAGAAACGAATAATAGTAAAAGCCGAATGGGTATTAATTTTGAAAAGTCTTTCCGAAATATCATTAAAATTTTGTATTTTTTCCTCGATGAAAGTCGGAAAAGATTCGTCGAAGATTGGGGACCCTAGAAGGTGAAGACAATTTTTTTCTACAATTTTTATATGAGGAGCGATTGCGTTGAACTTTTCAAAAGTCTGTCTGTCTGTAGTGTCCGGTAAAAATATTTCGCATTTAGAGGGATTTAGGTCAAGACCGATCGAAAGAAATTTCTGCTTTAAAAAATTTAAATCTTCCAAAACTGTGTCTGCATCACCTCCCAGGGTTCCGTCATCTAAGTACCATACGTTGAATTTCGAATTTAGTTCCTTGATAATAGGATTAATTGCCAAGCTAAAAATGACTGGCCCCAGAGGGTCACCTTGTTGACAACCGACGGCTGATTCCAAAAGATTGTCCTGATATAATAATTTTGATGGATGCCTATAGCATTGCCAAAGGAAACTGTAAATTTTGGGTGTTTCTTTTTTTACTTCAGTCAACAAAACGTCCCTGTTAACAGAATTGAAGGCATTCTTTATGTCAACCTTAAGGATGACCTCATCATTTTTATGTTTTAAAAAAGTTGATAGCGCGTGTACAGCTGCCTCACAGCCCCCTTTAGAGCCAAACCCTAGCTGTAGGGGCTGGAATTTGTGTCGCAGTACCTCGCTGTAATAGGCACAACAAATTTTGGCTGCCGTACGCCGGTAAGTGCACCCAACAGCAATGGGACGAATGCCGCCATCCCTCTTGCGCAGAGCACATAAGTTGGCGCCGTACAAGACGTCGATGACGGTTTCATGCACATTACCTGAGAGCATTAAATTAATCAGAGCCGTAAGCTCCTTCAAAAGCGACTCACCAGCTTCCCCGGCGCTTGAACCCGTAAGATCCTTTAGATGTTGGGGTGTCAAGCCGTCGAGGCCACCAGCAGATCCATTTCGAAAGGAGCCGACGGCCGTAATCAATTGTCGAGCTGTAATTTCAAGGGAATGGGAATCAGGTTCGGGGGGGTCAGGAAAAGTGAGGTCATCCACTGGAGACGGGTGCTTACTCTGCAAAGCTGAAAAAGTCTCTGGAGAGTAAGTAGCCACCACGTCACTACTAAAAATTATCCTGGCAGCTCCACTTATGTCACCTTCACTTAATTTGGATTCTACATGGTGCAGCAAACCTTTGTGCTGTCGATGGGCCGGTAATTTTGGGTCAAAAGTTGTGTTAGGATTGTTGCAGTTTTCTTTAATTTGGGTTGTTAGTGATTTTTGGATTGCCAAGTTTTTTTGCACATGTAGAATCCTGTAGGGGAAGGTGAGTAACTGTTCCCAAGCATTCTGTGAGTTCTCCCGGGTAGCGAGGCGCACACAACGCGCTAAGCTTAGTGCAACCAAAGGCCTCGCCCCGCGGGGAACTCTCTTTAAAACTGCAGTTGAATTTTTTAATTTGGTTAGTTTTTGCCAAAGTGGTTGATCAGAGATAGAGGTAGAGTAGGTATCAGAGGTACCTAGCGTATGTAAGGTTGGATGGTGAAGTTACAAGGTACATTATGGGGTTTATGGACCTTGCCACAATGTATTTTCAAACCTCTTTCACCTTTAAAGAAACGGGCTTGGGAACAATGAGGACATCTTACCAGGGTGTCCAGCGAGGTCGAAGGTTGACTGGCACTGCATCCGAGCTCACTACTGCCGATACCACGTATCATAAAGTTATTAAAGTTAAGTTAAAGTTAGTTAGTTAGTTAAACTATAATTCTTATAACGATGACAGCTGTCAAAAATACGTCAAATTCATACATTTCTGTGCGAACTCTCGATTACGTGTTTTTCTAACATAAAGAGTCCGCCCTCCTGTCATTGATGTTAAGCTATGTTTTACGAAGTATAAGTCACATAACTAACAAAGCAGAGATAAATTCTGCGTTTCCGTTTAATGTTTAAGTGGCTGTGTAATGCCAGATATACCACAAAGCCTAATATTAATAAAATTACTGCGAAAATTAGACAAAAAACCCGACTTCGAAAGAACAACTTAAACGCATTAAATAAGAAAATATAAATATTCCTGCTACCTAGATTCCTCTTTAGTCAATGTAATGAGTTCGGATTTGAGCTCTTATAGGTACAGTGGTGTCCAGGTTATAGCCGTGGTTACATACTGCCGTAATTATACTTAAGCTCAGGGTCATAGGCGTAGATTTTAGAATTTCAAAATGTCCAATTGAACTTAGAATTCATTCTGTCATTTCAGAAGGCGAATTCTGGTAAATAAAAAAATGTCAAAATATTACTTCGATGCGGTTTCAGTTTCTTTTGGATTTTTTTCATCTAAAGTCAATCTAAACTGTTCGCATTTGATATTTACGAACTTGCGCAGTCAGAATTATTTTTGAAAAAAAAAAAATCTATAAATATTTAAGTATAAAATTTTTCCTTCATGGGTCTATGTTTTTTCCTTCTGCATATTTTTCTTAGTGGTCATTTCCTATTCGTTAAGCCGTGATGTATGTGCAGTGTACAAAAAGTCCGTGAGAATTAGGCTGACCATAAATAGCTGTGGTCTTAAGTCAAGTTAATGTTTAAATTATCGGTTGGTCAGTTTGTTGGTGAATGTTTATTCAGGAATTGCTTGACTGCAGTTTGCTTTGTTTAGACATCGCGTACGTACGAGTAACTATGACTTGTCATATATCCTATCCTACTCCTACTAATATTATAAATTTGAATGTTTGAGAGGATGGATGGATTGATGGATGGATGGATTGATGGATGGATGGATGTTTGTTACTCTTTCACGCTAAAACTACTGCACGGATTTTGATGAAAGTTCACAGTATTGTTATTTATACATCAGTATAACATATAGGCTATAAAGTTATTTAGCGAAGGAAAAATTCGACCGCGGGCAGGATTCGAACCTGCGTCTTCTGGTTAGGTACACCAGACGCTATGACCGCTAAGCCACCGCGAGTCCCACCCGCCATGACGAATTTTGCCTTCACATTCAGAATTTACGTGTTTATGGTGTAGGTACCTAACCAGAAGACGCAGGTTCGAATCCTGCCCGCGGTCGAATTTTTTCTTCGCTAAATAACTTTAAAATCTTATCATGGAAAATGCGAAAAAAAAATACAATAAAAAATATAGACTATAATTTATAATTTTGAGTTAAATTGCCAAATTACAGCAATAATTAAAAGTATTTTTTCCACGCGGACGAAGTCGCGGGCAGAAGCTGGTATATATATTATATACCATCACGTCTATATTCCCTAAAGGGTTAGGCAGGCGTGTACTGTACAGCCACAGTACGGTATGTTTGTAAGTCCTATGTAATAGCGTGCGAGTCTAATTCGAAACTCCGAGCTGCTACTGAAAATTTCATAGAAAAACCCAGTAACACTTTGCTCACCCTGGGGATCGAAACCAGGACTTTAGCATAGTCAATGAAACAGTCGCATATCAATATATTTTTTAATAAAACTGTTTTTTCACTATTAATTAATAAATTAATGTCATCCATGTTTTATCGGTTTTTACAACATTCCAGCTAATTTCTTGACATATTATTATTAAAATATCGTACCTATAATGCTTCTCTTATCTTAATGATCATATCGAAAATCGTGGTGTTTATTTAAAAGTTTATCTAATAACGGTATAACCTGCATCATCACGGTTAGGAGACTGGGGAGATGTTTATTGTTTATTTATTGTATTTTATAAGGTACAGAGGTAAGGAGAATGAGAGCACAAGGTAAGGTAAGCTACCCCAATCTGTCAAGTTTCTTTTATAGATTTTCACAATCAGATATGAACCTTACTGTTTTTAATTATAGTAGACCACAAACGTTGCCATAGCAACGTTTGTGGTCTACTGGTTCGAGTGTTGGACTGCTAATCACAAGATCGTGGATTCGATTCCCACAGGGCACAAAATAACTATTTGTGTCCTGTGATGAACATAAGTGTTTATTTATTTATATATTCTTTATTGTACACCATAATGATACATATAATTAAGTATTTAAAAAAAACATACAATGGGTGGCCTTATCGCTAACTGCAATTTCTTCCAGGCAACCTTAGGATGGACATAGTTGGACTGAACTTAAAACTGGGGATTGACTACGGTGCACATCCCTACATAGATACTTAAACAGGGATAACACAATAAATATATATAAACACATATATAATTATATACTAATACATGTTTGTCCGGGTGTTTCTTATGTATTGTAAGTATGTATTTACAAAAAAAGTATAGGTATAAGTAAGTATTATATCCATTGTCTAGTACCCATATAATAAAACAAGCTTTGCTTAGTTTAAGACTAGATGGTTATGTGTAAAATTGTCCAAGAATATTTATTTATTATTATTTATAATGAGTTGTTCTGTGTTGTTGTGAGTGGTTACAAACTTGAAATATTGGCAATTGATACGTTGTGAGTATCTACTAATAAGGATATTTTTTTTTAAATTTCATCGGGGATTTAAATGAACTTATTCGTGGGAAGCCAGGTAGAACTTCTATTTGGTTATTTTTCCATTACCAAGCCATTTATGGTTCCTAAATTATGGTTGAGCTACACAATGACTGATGCATGCGTGCCGTCAGTTGGGACTGGTCTACTCAAAGCCGCTATGGTTCTTTCTTCAAAAGGCCATTTCAGACTTTGCCCTACATTGTAAGACACATATTTGTTTCTATACAATGTCTGGACTTTAAAAGAGACTATGATTCTCTTAGTTTGTTTCGGCGTTTCTTCTCAGAGTTCGTCAGATAGGAAATGCCGGAGCCATCTAGCTTAAAAAAATATGTATTATATTGACTTGTAAAAGATCTATTTACAGTAATAAATATCATTTAATCATTTATGTTAGAATTGTCTTCCCAAAGGGACCTACAAATCAATGCCCATGTAACTAAAGTAAATAACGAATTTAAATATAAAATATATGGCCATAAACACTAATATTGTAGGTTAAGTGACCAGTTCTGAGAAGCTCTTTAGTTTATTATATTGTAGTAAAACAGGCCCAAGACTTAAATGCCATATTCAAAGTATCAGGTGACAGTTTGTAACGAAGATGTGGGAAAAACGGATGAGGTATGGTTTCGTAAAGGTCGTTCTTAACGAGCACTTCATTTTACAAAGAAAGAAAGAAAGATTTATTTGTCAGAATATAGTACAATTAAGTGTTCATGACATTTAAAGTTTCTTATATTCTACCATTTCTGGTGTACAAAATAGAAATAAACCTTCTGACTGCAAACGGACAACCTAGTGTTATGACCATTGGCCTAACTACGGAATCATACTATGGGGAAATAGCACGGATGCACCTACCATATTTACCCTACAAAAAAAACTAATTCGAATAATAGCAAATATAGAACAAACAGACAGCTGTAAACCACTTTTTCAACAACACAAAATCCTCACAGTCCCATGCTTATACATTTTAGAGATCTGCAAATTTGTCCAAAAATACCCAGAGTTTTATAACACACGTGAAGAAAAACAAACAAAATATACTTTAAGACACAAAAATAGATTAAACCTACCAACATCTAAACTTAAAATACACTCGTCTAGCCCTTTGGTTATGTCAATAAAGATATTTAACAAATTACCTAAATCCATTACAGACGAAAAAAGGACCAGTATATTTATCAATAAATTAAAGCGATTCCTAATAACTAAATGTTATTACACAATTTCAGAATATTTTGAAGATAAGCCCGTCAAAACATAAAACATTAAATAGACGAAATCTACAAACTGAAAACCAAACAAAATAAAATTACCTATATCAATACAATAACAAAAAAATAAATATAATAATAATAATATAATTAAGGAATAATAATTAAGCAACATAATAATATTAATATTGTACCAACTTGACAATAAATATATAAGTAATAAATAATAAACAAATGAATATAATATATATAAAATAATAAAAAATATATGACTATAAATACATAATTACACAGTCATTGTAATCTTAAACTTCATTGACAACCAATTTATTCAAATTGCTGCTAAACCCTCTTCCTCTCTCCTAATTTGCTGTGCCCGACAGGGCCCATAATGAACACATTTAAATTATAATCCACCTGTAAAAAACATTATGGAATGCAATAAAAATATTGAGTATTGAGTATTGTATTGACAAGTCAAAGATTTCGAGTTCGAATCTAAGGCACGCACCTCTGACTTTTCGATTTCATTCATTAGCGTATTAATAAATAATTGTGAAGGAAAACATCGTGAGGAAACCTGTATGCCTTAGAGAATTTTCTCGACTCAACCCGTATTAGGCCAGTGTAGTGGGCCTAATCCCTCTCAATCTGAGAGGAAACCCGTGCCCAGCAGTGGAACAGTATATGGGTTGATGATTTAGTATTAGTGTAAGCAATGGCTAATCATAAATAAATCAATATTATATGGTCATTTCACTCAGTGGTTCTACTTGACCCATAAAATTTAAAGTAAGGGGCAGAGAGTGACAAAGGTGGTCATCAAAAGTCTATATAACTCAGCCGAAATTTGCACCTGAGGTACATGACAGCTGTCAAGTTGACAGTTTTTACAATGAAATCAGTTATTATTTTGACAAAATGGCGTGCGTTTGACATTTCAAAACTGACACTGACAGCAGATAGCTATCAAGTTGACAGTTTTTACTATAAAAACACTATGAAAGTGATAATAGTGTGTTAAAATGGCGTGCGGTTTTTCAGATTTAAAGTTATTTTTTCTCATTCCCTAGTGAGCATAAAAAAAGTATGACTAGAGTATTAGCCAGCGTACTACAGGGTATTTTTCCCAATAACTTTACCCTCAGTACATCATTTGGACAGATTTTGGTGACATCCTTTGAATATTATTCAGTGTCCCTCCTGTTTGATGAATATAAACTTTTATCTAACATACTTAAATGTAAAGGCATCTTCATACATCCTTGTCCAGATTACATTGTGTACAATGCCAGAACTATTTCGCTGCCCACACATTATTACCCATTGCAATTTATCAACGACTTTCAACCTTATCCCATATAAAATAAAGTTTTTTTTATGTATTGCTTGTACCCGATACATGAGTCTTAAGGTAAAACTGCTTGTTTACGCTTCTAGAAGGCTTTATTGTGTTTTAGAGGAGACTAAAGGGCACGTGAATGTTTGAAGAAGTTGTATGGTCTCCTGTAAAGTCAGGGTCGTCATGATTTTTTTAAAATTTATTGAAAGACCAACAGCATTAAGATTTTGAATAAGCCAATTATAGGTCCTCACTGTTAGGCATATATTTATACCGCACAGGCATGTATCTGACCGTGAGGGGCTTGTGGCTAAGTAATAACTAAGCTGATCAACCAATCTGCAAGGTTAAGCTGCGCTAGGCACGGTCAGTATGTGGATGGGTGACCATTATTAACACATCGAGACTCCTTAGTACCTCGGAGAGCACGTAAAGCCGTCGGTCCGGGTTGTCATGCGAACACCTATGACAATCGTTGGTGGTAGTCTGAAGCCCAAAAAGCCAGAGAACCAGTCTATCCTCAGGGTATCGGTACTACTCAAAAATTGGGTTATGAAGGCCTGATGGCAGTCACTTCGTGTAAAATACTGATATTCAGCCGCATCTGGTTACACTGGAAGCCGAAAAGGCTTGGAGAAAGAGAAGGTAGGTCGTACGGAAATACAAATGATCTTAATACAAACCTTACAAAAAGAAGAATACATATATAAAAGAAATACTACGTAGGTTGATACCCACTTAAAAAAAATCTCGGCTTAGCAACCGTTTCACCGACGCCAAGTTCGCTTCATGCACATCAAAATCGTGTAGCTTGCTTGTTACGATTATATTCCTACTTGCTCGCCAGAAAAAGTTATCCTGCCAATAATTTGTTGGAACAAGGGGTAAAGAAGCGTATAATTTGACTAGCTTATGCCCTCGACTACGTACACTTGGAAAAGTTACTTTTAATGTTTGTGGTAATTTGGTAAATTAACTCAAAATCGTTATAAATTATATATCCTATAAGTAAGTTATTCTGATGAATAAATAATAATACTGTAAAGTTTCATCAAATTCCGGAAAGAGTTCATCAAGATCAAGGGGGAAAGAGTCACAAAAATCCATCCATCCTCACAAACTTTCACATTTATAATATTAGTAGGATTCATACTTGAGACCTATTTGCTCCTGTGCTTCTTTAAGATGTAGAATTGCCTTCCTGCCGATATATTCCCAATGCTCTATGATATGGGGTTCTTCAAACGGTATTCAAGACTCGCAAGGACTGGCAATGCTTCAGCAACTCCTCCAGTGTAGCAGGTGTCCACGGCGGTGACCACTTAACATCTGTATGCTCGTCTCCTCCCTTTCGACGTTTAAATATTAAAAAAGACCAAGTTAACCTTTGAAGTGCTGTGCATTTTAATAAATTAATTATACATCATCAACCCATATTATATTCGACTGCTGGGAATGGGTCTCCAGAATGTCTCCACAACGCTGGCCTAGTGCGGGTTGGCAGACTTCACATGCCGTCGCAATTTCTAAGGCATACAGGTTTCACGATGGTTTCTTTCGCCATTAATTATTTTTATGCACATGATTTCGAAAAGTCTTGGATTCGAACTCGAGACCTTTGACTTAGCGGTCCAATGATCATATCATTAGGCTATCACTGCTTTTTTAATGCATTTAAAAACAATTTTAAACTCAGTTTAAATTGTAAAGCAAAACGTAAAATCGTGAGGAAACCTGCATGCCTCAGATGTATGCTTTGTGCATATACTTTCATATTAGCGTAGTATGAGTGTAATAAATTAAGTATATATTGAATACAAGCTCGTAAGTCTTCTCAATTATCATGTAAAACAAACTGTGACTGGTGAGCCGTATAAACACGTTTACCCTTTTTTGTAGTCGGCTAAAGTGGACAACGCTTGCCAACGTTCTGTTTTCGTTTTGCACTCAGGCGAATTATAAAAGCAAACGTACATATCATCGCATAGGCGAATTATGCTCCTTGAAATAAGAAAGAAAGAAGGAAGGAAAGAAAGAAGGGAGGAAAGAAAGAAGGAAAGAAAGAAAAAAATTTAGCTTTTTATCGCTTGCAACTGCCTTATGATCATTGTGGTCGTAAACGCGACATCAAAATGTTTTTTTAGTATTTTTTCTATGAAATTCGCAGTAGCAGCTCGCAGCAGTTTGGATTTGTAGAAATATTCGAAACTAGAGATATGGAGCGACCTGCCTGACAATTTTTTTTATAGTACAGATAATCCTCCGCCACCTGTGGATAGTACAGATACTCCTCATGGTTCCTCGGCCACCTAGCGAGGCGGCAGGGTATGTCGGACTCGTATCAACCCAAAACCGCACTTTCCTGCACACATATAAGTTTAAAGATTCTTTATTTATTCTAAAAGAACATACATTGTTCACTTAACGAATAAATACATAAATAAGGTAACATGTAGTCCAGTAGCTAACAGTTCAGAGATAATAATATATATGTGGATTTGGTTTAATAACAACGCCGCTTAATTACTATAAAGAAATATTACTTAAGATGTAGGTATATGAAAAATATTTTGCACGTAATTATTTGAGCCGTTAACATCTACCCGTAACTTGTAAGTGAGTATTGTTATTGTCATATAGACTATGGAATAGAAATATATGACCATGGAATCCGTGAAATTCACCACGATTATGACAGGACCTGCTTGATCTAGGTACCTCTCATTCTGATAGGAGACCAGTGGTGGACAGTGAATGGGTTGATGGAAATTTTATTTTTCTTGAAAACATTACTTAATTTTCTTCATGCATTGTTACAAAGTAATTCAACCACAGCCTCCTAAGATGAAGCCATCTCCACACCACTGCGTACCACAAGACGTTTATATTAAGTTGGAATAAGTTATCTCACTTATCATAATCTAACAAAAGATCACAATAGACTGTTACAGCATCATCAATATATTACTGTGTGGTTAGCGATTTAACAGTTTTGATACTTGGAACGGTTGAATGCGATTGAATCGGACGTGGAATGTGCTGTTTTATTGAAATTAATAAAGATAGTTTTTTTAATAGTTTTTTTTTAATTCAAGCGTGATTGTAAATTAAAATGGAAATGAAGAATAACCCTAGATTTTTTTTCCTTTTTTTTTGTTTTTTTGGAATCTTCACAAAGAGGCCCAACCCAATAAAAAGTAGATACTTAATCGCTGCAAAAATAACAACTTAACTACAAGCTGGTACCTACATCTAGAATATACGTATTTGCTAAACAAAATAATTAAGTTACACTAAATATACTTGTTAACAAAGAAAAGATTTTAATTTTCAATAAAATTTTAGTAATAAGTTTCATGCCAAAACTTAATAATCAAGTATCAAAACCTTTTCATCCATTCTCACAACGCAATCCCGCGGCCGAGGTGTGAGTGGCGTGAATTACCGCCGCAGCGGGGGATCGAATCCCCGCGACCCTGGCTGGGGATTCCGAGAACCGATGGTGATAGTAGATTGTTCTGGCATTTTGATGATGCGCGCGCAGATCTATGTAGTATGAACGGTGCCCACTGCGTCCATTGTTGGGCTCTAGTAATACGAACAATGTGTTAAAGGAAATTAAGTTGTTAACGTTGTATATTTGCTGTAGGTAGGTAGCCTGATATACAATATGGACGTACAAATTGTTTAAACAAAGAATAATTAGGAGATAGTTGTTACGACCCTCTGGAGGGTCACTGTTGTTTAAGTTCACAGTTTTTTTTGAGTAGTTTAGACAAGTATGAGCAGCCTGATCGTCTCGATATATTTGATATCAGATGTTTCCCGTGATTTCACCCGTACTCCAAAAGGCGTTTTGAGACAAAGGGTAGCCTATCAAAATTAATCAAAATCGGTTCAGCGGTTTTGGCATGAAAGCGTAACAGATAGACGCACAGAGTTACTTTCACATTAATAATAATATTAGCAGGGAAGTAGGGATAAATAAGTAGGGATTGACTGTACATATACCTATATTACATGAAATACCATCACGCCTGTATTCCTTAAGGGTTAAGCAGGGCTGCTGTGCACCCAGGTAGAGGCAAATGCGGTTTTTAGCCGATACGAGTCCGAGAGATCCGCCAATTGTTTTTCAAGGATTTTCTGGAAAAAATAAAGGATTATTTAAAAGGATTACAGTTTTTCTGCACTATGCTGGCCCAGTGTAGATTTTTAGTCTATGACCATCATCAAGAACTTTATGGAGAGAGAGAGAGATTTTTGACTTTAGATTTGCAAGCTTCATCACAATGATTTCCGTCTCCCGTTTATTTCGGTCAGTAATTAATTATTCTTAAGTATATGAATATTATTTAATTTACATTCCTCCTTACACCATCATATACGACCAATAACTCAGCCAGCACCAAACCCCGATACGATCGATCTTTTATATATTATCAGCATTTAACATAAACATGTTCAATATAAAAACGTAACTTAACGCTTTACCAGACATTAATAACATAAATAACATTATTATGAATAATAAATTAAACTTTAATCTTTGAAATAACTATATTTATTTATATAATAAGTGTAATGTCTGTCCGTTTGTGTTTCGTGTTTCTGTCAGAATTTGTGATAAGTTGAAAACAAATTTGTGAAACAAACAATTAATACTTCATGTCTCAAATATCAATCTGGTGGGTCGCGGTTTCTAAGTTTTGTGTGATTGAAACAAAACTACTTTTTACTGGATTTTATCGTATTATATTGATATTATACAAAAAAACCGCAAAATTAGTTTTATTTCAATATCTAATATTCACATTAATCAATAATTATTATTTGTGTAGTGTTTTTGATGAATTGATTGATTGATTATATTATTTGTGTAGTGTTTTTTACTATGGTAAGATTACAAAGAAGGATACGGGTAGCCTGATGGTAAGCCGTATTAGGCAATACGGTGGTACCACGTCAGACGAACTCTGCAGAATGAGCAGAGCCCACCTTAGAAAATCCTCCTGGATTTTCCATTGCCAGGGTAGGCGACGGAGAAGGTATACACACTCATACTGACTAAACACTGCTCTTTCCTTCGCTTGGCCTATGGTCAGAGCCATGGTCGCGTAACCACTACACCACAACTACGGCTAGAGTAGTCAATCAGCCAAGAAATATTGACCTGTAAAAAGGAGCTAATCCATCCATAAAGTCTAACATATTATTAGTCCTCTATTCCCCGTAGATTTAGGCAAAAGGTGCGCTAATGTAATTTTATAAGAGATGTAGTGCATAGTGGTAGTAATTCCACTCAATTTGGAGCTTTCCGACTGGGGAAGTACCTCCGCATTGTAGAAACTCACACTGCTTTGAGCTGTATTGTGTTCCTAACGGTGAGCAAGGTTGCCAGTGCTCCACGACGAAACCTTGTGTTGCCAGTGAGGGGACTTTGACCCTTATACTGCCAAATCAAGTATTCCTCTTTCGGGTCGGTAACGCGCATGTATACCCCTGGTGTTGCAAGTAACCGCTTACCATCAGGTGGGCCGTATATTAGTGGTGTAAAAAACTACTAGAATTTATTAATCTAATCCATTCAATCAAAGTGATAGTCAATATTTACCGTACGAACACTATCAAAACATAAAAAAATAAAAAGGAATGTTTGTGGCATGTATTCGTAGGGAGGTGACACATAATTCACAAGTCCCGTACATCGGAATCGTCCGGTGTGAGAACATTACTCAATCTAACACGTGGATAAGTAACAGGTGTAGTTAAATATCGATTGTAGCTTTAGTGTAGTGATTAAGTTTGGTTACCTCGCCGTTTCTGTTGCACCAAATGTCGTGGGTTCGATTTGATTCCGTGACAAATAATTGTAGGGTGTTTCTTATATATAATGATAAATAAATAAATACTCTTGGACAATTTTATACAGCACCATCTAGTCCCAAACTAAGCAGAGCTTGTACTATGGGTACTAGACAATGGATATAATACTTATATACTCTGTATTTCCTGACGTGTACAATTTGGGGGTCTTCAAGTCACGAGTGAATAGGTATCTTGTAGGTAAGCGTGCTACACCTTAGACCGCATCTTCACTTACCATCAGGTGATTGAGGTCAAACGCTAACCTATCTCTAATAAAAAAAAAACTAAAAAAAACATCACAATCAGTTTATTCTTAGGATCCGGTTTTGCCCATAAATTGGGTTGTGTTCTGATGTTAAAATACTGAGATACTTATGTGGTTAGACAAGAAGCCAACCCCAACATGTTCCAAGTTGGAAAAAGGCTAGGAGATGGTGATGATGATGAGAGGCTCTTTTAATACAATTCCATCACCAAAACTTCAATAAATCACCATCCCCAAAATCACCATGTCGCCCACGGACCCCAAAAACCCACGTACGTAATGAAAAATCACGTAAAACATTTCAATTCCCAAACTAAAAGGCCCTTACCACATATAAAAGTCTTATGTTTATTGTAATAGTATCGGGTTACTGATATACTGCGCAAGCACAGCGTAAAATGTCCCGGACGGCCCTCGATTAAGATCGGAAGCGTTCGGCTACGATCGGCTCGACTCGGGTACTTTCGCTCATCGAAGAATAAATGCTGGAAATTTTGATATTTCGTACGGTCATATTGTAAAGACTCCCCTTTCTCATGTATTCCGTATTTCCTGAAGGTTTAGGCAGAAGTGTACTTAAGTTTACTCGCAGTTCGTTTTTTAGGTTCGAAGTATTATTGCCTATTGCCATTAACCGGGCACAAATTCAAACTCCAAGCTGCTACTAAGAATTTAATTGAAAAACACTTTACTTGACCTAGAAATCGGAACCCTGGATCTCAAGTTTTTTTTTTATTCTACTAAGGTGGCAAACAAGCATACGGCCACCTGATGGTAAGCGGTTACCGTAGCCTATAGACGCTTGCAACACCAGGAGTATCACTTGCGCGTTGCCGACCCTGTATAGAAAGAGGAATAGTTGGGTTGGCAGTATAAGGGTCAAAGTCGCCCCACTGCCAACGTTTCCTCGCGGAGCACTGGCAACCTTGCTCACCGTAAGAAACACAACACAGCTCAGTGTTATTTTACATCGATTTTCTGCAAGGCGGGGGTACCCCCCCAGTCGGGCAGTTCCAATTTGAGTGGAATTACTCCCACTATGTCCTACCTCTCTTAAAAGTATTAGCAGTCTTGTTGAAACTAGGCTCATTGAGCAATTCAAACAAAGAAAAACGGAAATCGAACGCTCAACAGCCTCTTTTGTGTCCACCAGACCAACGAAGCAGTCAAATATAAATAAGAAACTTTTTCTTATTATATTATGTTGTTTTCCCGTGCAATATTCTATAGCCCATAAGTGAGAACCGAACACTTCACTACAGCTTCTGTCGTATCGAATCATGGTACTCGTCAATCGCGCCTCCCACTGTTTTCGATAAAGCAACGGACAAACGAACTAACATTATTGACGGAGGCTCCACTCCGAACTGACGTAGGTACCATTACTTTGGGATGTGTTGGAGAAACATACGGGATTATATTGTGGAAGGGTTTGGAAATAAAAATATAATCTTCCTAGGTTTTTTTTTATTTACATGCCTGTAGTGTCCCACTGGGCAAGACCTCCCCACTCGTCTTCCACTTCTCTCTGTGCGTTGCTACCAAGGATGAGTTTTTCTCGAATGAGTCCAGCTCATCCCGCCATCTCATTTTTTTTTCCTTTTTAGAATTAATTTGACTATTTGTGTACCTAATAATATTATAAATGCAAAACTAACTTTCTGTCTATCAAAATAAAACTATTTTTTTCGCGTATATTGATATTATTAATCCCGACGTTTTGGACCCTTTACAGCATCCATGGTCACGGGTAGACTGAGGTGGTGGGCGTCTAGATGATATAATTACTGACAGCTACCCTAAATCAATATTTCTGGCTATCTCTATGCTTTCACGCCTAAACTGGTGAACCGATTTTGATAAATGCTTTTGCTATTAAGCGAAGGAAAAATTCGACCGTCGTCGGCAGGATTCGAACCTGCGTCTTCTGGTTAGGTACACCAGACGCTATGACCACTAAACCACCGCGAGTCTCACTCGCCATGTCGAAATTTGCCTTCACATTCAGAATTTACGTCTTTATGGTGATGTCAGCAACACCTGTTGAAAAGCAGGTTTTGCTTCTCAACCGACATGACTTACTTTACAATTTTTCCTTCGCTTAATAACTTAGAAATCTTAGCATGAAAAATACAAAAAGATAGAATGCTTTTGTCTCCAAAAAATGTTTTGGGATACGGAAACCGTTGGCAACGGCTATCTATGTTTAGCGCAATTAGCTGCCTACATACCTTACTCCTTTCTCGTACCTAGTTTCCAGCTGTACTGCTGCTAGAAACTAGGTACAGTAGGTACTTTATAAGCTCAAGTAGGAAGAGAGGAGAAACCTTGCCCTGTGATGGGATCCGGTGCTTGTACCGTTATGTTGGTGAATTTTACTAATCCCATAGCCACGAAGGGAGGCATTTGCAACTTTTAGTCGGTACGAGTACCAGCCAGCTCCCTAGGTGGATCTTGGACAAGATCCAAGAAGATTTTCCGTGCCATAAAGAAGACCGTTTGGGTGACTCGAATCTTAGCAAACCTTTTTTTTGGTTTACAGGGGTAAGGCGACCAGTCTACGGGGATTATACGGGGGAGTGTGGGATTCTTACCCACTGACACCAGGATGGCTACCATCAGCACATGGAGGAGGGCACTGTGTCCTCCTAATAGACATTCCAGATTACCCCCTGCGCAACGCCTATTAAGGCACACCCCTATAAGTTGCCAAAGTTTAAGAGAGGTAGGGGATAGTGGGAGTAATTCCACTCAAATTGGAGCTGCCCGACTGGAAATGTACCTCCGCCTTGCAGAAAATCGAAGTGAAATAACAATGCTTTGAGCTGTGTTGTGTTCCTAACAGTGAGCAAGAATGCCAGTGCTCCACGAAGAAACGTTGTGTTGGCAGTGGGGGACTTTGGCCCTTATACTGCCAACCCAACTATTCTTCTTTCGTTTTACAGGGTCGGCAATACGCAAGTGATACTCCTGGTGTTGCAAGCGTCTATAAGCTACGGTAACCGCTTACCTTCAGGTGGGTCGTATGCTTGTTTGCCACCTTAGTGGGAAAAATAGGTACTGACAACGAACTTCACATACCAACAATAATAAAATGTAGCTTCGTTGTACCTAAAAATATCTCCCAAATATACGAAGACCTATTTTACGGTATAGTGTTACATTTGACACTTAAAAAATCAAAATGACCCATCAATACTGTTACCTGAGCTCCATTACAAAAAAAAACTCAATCATTAAAAAAATAAAAGTCACAGTTTTATAGTAAAACGCTAATGGTGACGATAAAATACTTTAACATGTTTATCCGTCTGTCTGTTCCAACTACAGAACCATTTGTTTCGTTCTGATGGGTGATTGTTACAGCTCTGCTTGCGCCTATCGTGTTACATGGCGTAATGATAATGACTTTATCTTAGATTAGACGCGGATACAGTTACGGGGAAATATTTATAAATGTTTGTATTGGGGGAAATTAATGCTGGTATAAATTTTGTTAGATACGCGGTTTGGTGGTTTTGGGGACCAGCTAACCCAGAGACAACTTTATGTCAGAAGTTGTGACGTTTTTATGCCTCATTTTAGTGCATACATATTTTTAATTTATTTACGATGGTGACTGCTACGCTAGAAGTCCCGAGTTCGAATCCCAGGTGGAGCAAAATTTTGTTTTACTATGAAATTATCCGACTACCTCATTAGTCTAGTGGTTTTAAGACTGACTTGCCTCGCAAGAGGTCATAGATTCGATTCTCGGGTCGAACAATGAAATTCTCAATAGCAGCTCGGAGTTTCGATTTGTATCCGGTAATTGGAAATAGGCTCTTCTAATAAGGGACTCTCAATACATGACTGTACATCACAGCATAATTTTGCTTATCATTATTAAGTAAGTTCTTAAAAGTTTTTTTTCAAATCAAAAGTTCAATAACCTGTAAGAAATGTTAAAAAGCATTCAATAACATTTTAGTAAACAATTACAGACGCCATATTTCAAGCCGCACAAGATATGTTTAGCAGGTAATATAGTTCCCGAGGTGAGCGCGACCAGACGGACAGACAGACAAATTTATAAGCAGGCGTTAACGAGATGTATAGAACTGCACCCGTGGAGAGTAAGGGAGTAACTGTATATTTTATTTCAAGTATTCTTTTAATTAATTTATGTTACGTGCCCTATGTTGAAAAAATGCGCGAAGATTGAATATTCCTATAGCATACCTATTATAATATTATATAATTTTAGATTCTCAACGAAGCTAAAACAGGGAACAAAATAAATATATGATTAAGTGACTGACCGGTTTTAGCATCATTCAATTCAATTTACAGCTTCAAATATTAAAAGTTTTTTTTAATCAAGTACATGGTGTACTTGATTATAAAATTTGCTGGACATCTAAATTTTTCAACGCAGATTCGATCCGTTTTAAAAATAATATAAATAAAATATATCTTTTAAGAAATATATGAACATATACAAAAACTGCCTCATACTCTGACTACCCAGGAGGCTATCCTAGGTTCGATTCCCAGGTCAAGCAAAGTGCTATTGGGTTCTTCTATGAATTCCTCAGTAGCAGCTCAGAGTTTGGAAGTGGCAGTTAATGGCAGCAGGCATGCCCCTACTACATGGGACCTAAGCATACGTTCTTTAAAAATAAATTAAGCATTAATGGTGGGTCATAATTTATTTTTAAAGAACGTTTGTACGAAACGAATACTACAATTGTAAAATACTTATTTGTACGTTTCATAACATAGTTTTTATGAAACGTACAAATACAAATTACAACTATATATTCTCCAAACAAACGTAACTAGCGAACGAATTATGAGATAATGCTTTATTTTCTTCTATTTTTAAACCTTAAGATTCAAACAATTCCAAATTTCACGTACACCATTATCCCGCATAAGCGCCACTAAAATAAAACGGTTCGAACAAACAAATAAACAAATATAATAATGTGCAGGTGTGAATGGGCATCGGCTGCTGGTGAAACGAGACAAAACATACGGCGTAAAACGAGTGCGTGAGAGAGATAGTTAACCTTAGAACAACGAAGATAATGGAGTGGGCATTGAGTTAATTAGTTTGTTTTGTTTATTAAGATAGAGTCGTAAATAGGTCTGTGAGTGAAGGCTTCTTGCTGTTAAACAAGCGTATTTACTGATCTGCGAGCTTGAGTTGCGCTTTCTACGGTCAATTCATGGATAGGCTAAAAAATAATAAAAATAATGTCCTAAATAGTCTCAAAAGTTAACCAGTGATAGCCTAGTGATATGTCCACTGGACTGGCAAGTCAAAGGTCTCGAGTTCCAATCCAAATCCAAGGCACGCACCTCTGACTTTTCGAAATTGTGTGCGTATTAATAATTAATTATCACTCTCTTAGATGGTGAAGGAAAACATCGTGAGGAAAACTGCCATGCCTTAGAGAATTTTCTCGACGGTGTGTGAAGTCTGCCAACCCGCACTAGGCGAGCGTGGTGGACTACTATGGCCTAATCCCTCTCAATCTGAGAGGAGACCCGTGCCTCGCAGTGGGCCAGTATAAGGGTTGATGTCGATGTGTTGAGTCCCAAACTAGACAACTAGTTGTTTATAGACAACGGATATTACACACAAAACAAACTACGAGTATGTAAGAATGTATTTTGTAATGGCCCGCTGACCCACTGGTCTATAACAATTTATAATTATGTAATTCGTATCACTCACTACTTTATATAATATTTCTTGTTACCACACAAATACATTTTTATTTTTCAATTATAATTTCAATTATCCGCTTCGCACTACGCAGAAACTTATTTACACAAAAAATCTAGTATTTTAATTGACACCGAACATACATTATATTAATATTTATTTTATTACATTATGTACTTACCTATAATATTAAATCACTCATTTATTTAGACACAAACGAAGTCAGACGCCACACATCACTAAGGTCATCGCCGAAAACCAGCGCTGTCGGTGTTGTTTACCGCGACATCGCAGCATTAAGCTGAGCGTTGACCTATTTTTCGTGCCGAGACGACGCACACCCTCTTTCGCTAGTTCCCTTATTATGTCCTCTTCGTAATAAGTATAAACTTTGGTTTATAAACCTATTGTTTACACATTCTTTATTTACTAACACCTTAACTTCTATCAAATCTTTAACTTTCATTTTTTAAATATTTTTATTATGTTGGTATCTTAAGTTGGCAGTGTTGCCATTAATATATTTTTTTTTGTACATATTATTTTTTATTATGTTTTTATTTATTTTATTTTTTTCTATTCTGTTATGTATGGTTTGTTGTGCGTCAGACGGACGAAAAATAAATACTTTTTCTTTCTTTCTTTCTTTCTATTTACACGAAAGAGTCTATTCTTTTGTGTAAATACATACTTATCTCTAAGTAGTATAAAACAAAGCCGGTTCCCCGTCTGTCCACTAACTTCTTCTTCTTCTCCAAAACCACGCACCGGATTTTGATATGGTTCTCACTAAGACTTAGATAATTTCTTCTTTCTTTCTACAGGTTTATATGTATAATGCATTCACGTTATTAGTACATTTCACTCGTGCAAATTCGGGTCGGGTCGCTAGTTGTACGTACGGAAC
The DNA here is from genome assembly GCA_964056405.1 of Acronicta alni. Lineage (NCBI taxonomy): Eukaryota > Metazoa > Arthropoda > Insecta > Lepidoptera > Noctuidae > Acronicta > Acronicta alni. The sequence goes on from OZ043937.1 coordinate 1,794,940, forward strand.
ACCCAGACAAACAAACCCATGTTCATCACATTATAATATTAGCCACAAATCTAATTAATAGTCCGATACTCGAAACTAGACCAGGGTCAAAAATGGGATCTAAATATGCAAAGGAAGTCCAAATCTTCAAATGGTCTGGTTCCTGGTTTAGCCTTGGTTATTGATATTTCCCAATATTGAATTGCGTATAAGGAGATCAGATAGCAGTCAACATCATCATCCACAATCTGACTTCACCCGCTGACAGGTACCTACAGGCCTCCATCAGTGTGTCATTTTGGTCCAAGCTATTCATCCAAGCAACCACCCTTTGGCGTAGCTGTTAATGCGGTCACAGCGCCAATACCATTACGCGGAGTGTTGTGAGTTCGATTCCCACCTGACACAAGCCTTTTTGTGATCGATAGATCTGATCTGAGCTCATTAGCACAGCTGATTACTCGAGCACTGTTCCAATCTAGTCAAATTTCAGAATTATCAGATTTGGATCAGTAGTTCCAGAGGTTACGTCCTAAAACCAGTATACAACAACTTTACCTCTCTTAGATAAATGCTTATTATTATTCCGTGCACAACATTTTATTATTTAATTATTAAACAAAATGGCCGCTTTTATAGCATTTACGACGATTCTGATCCCATAAAAGTTTGTAACCATTGCAGAAACATCTTTTGCAAACAAACCTTAGGACATACTAGCGACTTAAATTTATTATTTATTTATTTTTAGGAAAAACCTCTGTAATCATATTTATGTAGTATGATATAATCTTGACCTGAAAAGTCATAGGACTTTTCAAAATCATGTGCGTAATTATTTTTTTAAATTAATTAATTATCTCTCGCTTAAAAACACATGCATGACTCTTAGATTTCGACAGCGTGTTGTTTATCAACCGACTATAGCCAAAGTCATTTCATTTTGAGTGGAGAACTCGGCACGGGTCTCCGTGGGTTGACGTTCAGGCAAAAACTGCTTACTGTCATCATTCTAAATTTAAAAACTTCACGATATAGTCTCTGAGAAAAACATCAACAAGACATGATCTCATACGACCGTGTTTCATCATAAATAACTACACAACAATATAAATATTTTAGCATTATCAAATTTCCAAATGTAGGAACTGAATCTACATACCATCACGCATGGATTCCCTGAGTTCCGCTTACGACCACTGGGCTTATAAGGTAGGCAGAGTCATCTGTTCTACATTAAAGATACAAATCCAAGACGGATTATGAGCGTGCTGAATTTCACGGATCCCATGGCCATGGCTATAAAGCAAGTTAAGGAAAGTGTGGTTTTTAGTCGGTATGAGTCCGACATACCCTGCCACCTCCCCGGGTGGCGGACGATCCATGAGGATTTTCCGTACCTCTTATAAAAAAGGGTAGCGTAAACTTCAAACGCAAACTGCAACTACAAACTGCAACTGACACTACTAGTTTCTATGAATTTCTATGATGAGCAAGGTGACATTGCAGCGTGCGGTTTCGGTCTTGACCCTTGTACTTTTAAGAAGGAATGGATAGCGCCAGTGCTTCCCAATTTTATTCAAGTTTTGTCTTTTCATACATACATACATACACTCAAGCCTTTTTCCCATAGGAGTAGGCAGAAACTAAAGAACGCCACTTGCCACGATTCTTGTATACTTACTTCTTTTGCTTCGACCACATTCATACATCTTTTTCATTGTCATACATTCATACATTTTGTCTTGTCTTAAGTACTAAGTAGTCTAATAATACCTAGAAAACCATCTGTTAAATATTCACCCTTATAACAGGAAACGATATTCAAAATAATTACCTGAAACTAATTATTTGATTGCAAATACAAGCGTAAAATATGACGATATAACCCTGCCTTATAACCACCGTAACTGTGAAATGTGTTATAGCGGACACTATTATAAGATTATTAGCATTCGCTGGTGTGTACCGGACTTTACTGACGTTTTATTGCGATCTCTTGAAATGACAATCAGATTCAAACTATCTTTATGCAAAACAGCATAATTACAAACGTGGTTTGTGTCAAAATATGTTTTATTTGGATGGAGTTTAAGTTAAAACTTGTTTGGGATGAGAATTCAGATAAGTGACGATCGTTTAGGACAAAACCTGAGGGCAAAAGTGTCGTATGAACACTTTGTTTAAAAGATCTTAATTTCAGTTTGTTAGTATGCACATAAAAATGTGTTTTATTTTATTGATATCCTTTTGAGATTGTCAATTTGTTATAACACCTACACGTTAGTGTTTTCAAACCTAAATTAGGTACCAAAAATGACGAGGGTCTGGACCTAAAGAGGTTTATTCTGAATTCAAATTATTTTTTAATATACCTGTAGTTTATGAGGCAATGATTAAGTAGAGTAAATACTTTTTTTTATGAAACTGACTTGCTGGTAAGGTGTTTCTTTATATTCTTTTTTATTTGCCATAGAGATGAGGAGAAGATATCACTTTATTTATTTTTATAAAGTTCTTTTTCCGTTATTTTGATCTGGCAATGTGAAATAACGTTTCAGCTGTTTTTGTTATCTAGATGTTGGAATATATAGATACATTTTGAATTCGATGTCCGTTATATTTTGAGTCAATTTGATGATATCTGCCAAATTCTTCAGATTAAATAATTTCATTGTCAATCAGGTGGAAAATCAGAATCACAAGAATATTCAAGACAAAAAAAATAGGAAATAAGCAGAGCTTTTTGAGGACGATATCTCTGTCCTAAAATTTTATAAAATACTTGCAATCCTTCGAACTAAATCAAATTTCAGTTAATTTATTGATGCCCTTATTTACCCTGGGTAAAAACTTGCATTTAAAAGCAGCTGTCAATAGGTCTGTCTAGGTTTACAGAAAATTTTCAAGGTTCAAGAAAAGTCTAATTTTTCTTCCAGCAACTATTCATAATTTTTAATCAATATTTTAACTAGGTAGGTAGGTATGTAAGTAACCGTTAAGTTCGTCTTTGTTATAAAATATAGTATTTGTGATGCAAACTGAAGACATGGGGACCCTCTGGAGGGTCGTATCAATTGTTTTCCTGATTTGTCTGCTATTTGTTCCTTACCAGGTTAAATTTGTGTCCCAACTCAGTTCCCTTAGATGCAATGAAGATCTTTCAGTGCCAAGAAATCAATATGCAAATTAAGCTAAATGACTCATTCGCGACAAGCAACGATGCAAAAAAAGAATAAATAATATAAATCTCGATTCTCGAATAATAAAATATGTGTACCTTTCACGAAAATTACATCATTAAAACCTTATAGTGTTGCCGTTTTAAAAACAATCCTTGCAATAAAATATCAATACCCATTCTGTAGTTCTTAATTCGAAATTTAATAAAAACATGTTCGGCAAGGGCTTTAAATAACGAACAATCGTTTAATCTTGAAGCGGACCCAAGACAAAAAGGTGTTATAATAATGTATAATTCAAAATTAATTTTCATACAGATAAAAAATATAAGTCAGGTTGACTGATTGTGGGTTCTGTACGATTTTTATTTTGACTTCTGTTGGCAATTGACAGTTAGAAAGTGTTAACGTAACTTAAAATTTTGGAATAGATATTAAGACCTACATTATTATGTGAAACTTCTTAATTGGACTTAAAATATTTTAAATTTAGAAACAATTATGGCGTGCGTGAGGCGTGATGGTATGTAAGAAAGAAAGAAGAAAGAAAGAAAATGACAGCCACAACACAGGACAAAATACAACAAAATTTAACATAACAATTTAATAAGTCTTAAAACTAAGGAAGTACGTTATCCTGTGCGATGTCAGAACAGGTCCCTATCTCAACGCTGTGCTGCAGCACAGCAGCTGCAGCGCTGATATTCTGATAGGGCCTGTTTATTATGTAGGTATGTATGTTTATTTATTTATTTCAAATGAAGCAGTGCAGAACCGTTTGCGACCACTAGACTAATGAGACAGTCTCAAATTAAAAGCTTTGTCATATAATAAGTAATACATACCTAAGCCATTTTTTGTGAATATTTTGACAAATAAACGCCCAGTATTTAATTTACGTAATTTGTAACTATATATCTGTATAGTTACAAATTACGTAAATACTGTATATTTTGGTAGAGTTCGTCAAACTGAGGCCTCACCACCACCTTATTATTGCGATTGTTTTCCGATTGAGAGAGAGGGATGTCGCTCTATAAATTAAATAGCACCATCCCTTTCTCACAACCTAAAAATCATAGCATTAACACGTTGTGGTATGGCCCCAGATCTCCAAAACGGCTCACAATAAGGTAAAGGCGCGCAGTTAAAGTCACCTGCGCCCGCGCCATATTTACGAGAACCGCGATATTTATTTATTTCGACACGCGCCTATGTGTGAGTTGTTGTTTGTCGAATCGACGTGAACGTGTACGGGGATTTTGGCGAACGGTCGATGAATACTGCGAACAAAGGGAAACGTCTTGTCAACTTTGTCCAGCAGCGAAATATGTAGGTATGAAATACCAGTGAGGTGTAATTGAGAATTTAACTAGATAAGAGAGTTGTAATACTCTTTCCTAAAAACTCAGTCAATAACAAAAATAATGTTCCTGTGATGAATGTGGAACAGTTCACAAAATTTGTGTCAAATTGGTCTTAAATGATACTGGTAGTGACAATAAATATCACTACGTTAGGTACTTAGGTCTTATAGTAATTTACTTAAATTTTGCTCATTTTTAACATCCTAAGACCTGGAAAACAGCTTATCCATTAGTTATGCTTTAACCACGAACAATGTATCTGATAGATTTTTTTTCTGTACCCCTGTAAAGACAAAACTTTCTTTTTGGACGGACATAGTTAATACTTAGTTACTTACTTCGTGTGAACTTTCATAACTTAACCGGACATCAATTATTACCCCTATAAAGACAAAACTTCATTTAAAGACAGCATTTTTATACCTTCATGGACTACATGTTATTGAAAGTCAAATATCCCAAGCAATAAGCAAAAACAACATGATTATCGAGAATCTATGGAGTTTCTTGCTGGTTCTTCTCCATAAGACCCACTTTTTCGAACCGTGCAACTAGTTTTAACATTTCAAAAGTTACTATTTTAATGATCTAATTGAAAAAAAAAATTGACTTTACATTATTATAACGTCACCATCCGCAGTATACCTGCGTCGTTCACCGAGTTATATTTTTAATCGCCGATCAGATTTCGTTTGCGCTTTCTGCGCGTGTATTTTATTTATATTACATTAAAATTGTTGGCAATAAATATAAATATTTCCATTCCAATAATAATATTGATTACGGAAAGCCAAAAAATATACAATTGATTTGTTTTTAAATCACTACATTGGTTCCGTATTCGCGTGAAAGTTAAATGTAGTATTTGTATACGGCAGAATATGTGGCAATTTGGTACCGTAAGGATCGATCGAAGTAAAACCCTACTCGTCTGATAAGATGATTGTCAAGTTCAAGTCAATTATTGTTCAGGTTATGGAAAATATGATAAATTGATCTAAGCGACATAAAACCTCAAAAAACAAGGTCGAATTAATAAAAAAGCCAATTAATGCTCTTATTTTCTTGATTGTAGAGCTGTGTCCATTTTTACCATAAGGGAAAAAAAAAGTTATGTCCATTTTCAAACTTTAAACTGGTGAAACTGCTCTGAACAATTTGGTTTCTACAGTTGGTACGTTACGTGGTGGTTGGTTCAACTCAGCACCATGTGCAGAGCCTAGCACCTTACATAAGTCCTACAGAAATTATACTTATTTTTATACATACATACACTCAAGCCTTTTTCCCATAGGGGTAGGCAGAAACTAAAGAACGCCACTTGCTACGATTCTTGCATACTTCTTTCGTTTCGACCACATTCATACATCTTGTCATACATACACGACGGTTGCGAGTACTATGCACCTGACCTTTTTGATGAACCTCACCTCACCAATAAGGTCGGTATAAGTGTTTTTAGGGCGTCCCCTCTCGGCGGTTCCAATGACACTCCCCATATAAATCCTTTTTGTTAGTCGCCTTTCATCCATTCTCTCGACATGCTCAAACCATCTCAGCATATTCTTCTCAATCCTCGTCTCTACATCGTCTTTTAAACCGCAACGTTCTCTTATCACACTATTTCTCAATCTGTCATTCCGAGTTACACCGCACATACTTCGCAGGGAACTTTTTTTATAAAGAACATTATTCTATTCTATTGTGTTCGCGTGGACTATAAAGAAGTTTACGCTTGACAATATCGCATCAAACGACATGACAACGAGACTACATGAATAAATTGTTGTTTGTCTATGAATTTAGATGAACCCACCCCTGTACAGAATAGGGGTGGGTTCAAAATATAACATAACATACCATCACGCTTGTATTCCCCGAAGAGTTAGCAGAGGCGTACTGCTGAACACCCACTGTTCACCGGTATAGAGATCCCTACAACGTGTTACAAAATACCCCGTAAAAATATAATTAATTATCAAAGCCAAAAATTTTGTGAGCTGTCATGTCAGGGAACCAGATTATTTATCAGAAAGGCCTTACGTACCTATTTTACTTAATAATTGTCTACTTTAATAGTTTTACTATTTTTCATTCATAAATGTTGTTGTTTTCCTTTTTTGGGGTATGTTATACAGCGTTACTACGGTTCTATTGTGAATGGACTCGTTATAAGACCCCATTTAACCTCCTTTCGGATTTACGGGTAGTTTTGTAACAACCTGTATAGCGGGGGAGACTTTTACCGATCAACCGGGCACAAATCCAAACTCCGAGTTGCTACTGAGAGTATAATAGAAAAACCCAATAAAAACGCTCAGTCTAGTTTTTTTTAAGTAGGAATGAGGCCAAAGCTGACATATGCGAAAAGCGGGAGAAGATTCGACACAACTCTCCCGGCACCTTAATCTCTCAGACAGGTCTTTTAACATGCTCTCAAAATAATAAATAAATATATTCCTGGACAATTTCACACAACACCATCTAGTCCCAAACTAAGCAGAGCTTGTACTATGGGTACATGACTACATGGTACCATGGATATAATACTTTTATACTTTTTTTTTGTAAATACATACTTAAATTATATAACAAACACCCAGACAAACAATCAATTTGTGTTCAACCATCTTGAAGGGCAATTAAATTAATAATACAAACCACACCATGATACAAACCTTGGGACTAATTAACAACCACGCAGATGAATTGATCTACGAAGTTAAGCACTTGCAGCGATCAGATCTTGGATCGATAATATTTTTTTAAAATAAACAGGCTTTCTTACTTAAATTATGTTGGCCATCACGATAAAATCGGGCGATCTTCAAGCTGAGCTTATCGCGGTTACTCTGTGGATGGTTGACCATTCACCTCGGAGAGCTTGGGATTCCTCGGTCCCGGTTGTCATACCAATACCTATGACGACCGTTAGTGGTCAGAAATCCAAAGAGAATGACATCCAGTCTATCCTTAAATGCCATTGCTGAAAACCATCTCTGTCGGCGTTGCATCACCACAGCAATATGCTGAGCTTTGACCTTTTTTCGCTCACGCCATGCACATCCCTCTCTTTTATTTAACCTAGGGCTTCATCATCATCATCATCATCATATCAACCATAGGAAGTCCACTGCTGAACAAAGGCCTCCCCCATAGACTTCCACAAGGACCGGTTACAAGCCGTCTGCATCCAACGACTTCCAGCGACCTTTACCAGGTCGTCCGTCCATCTCGTTGGAGGCCGCCCCACGCTGCGCTTTCCGGTGCGTGGTCTCCACTCGAGAACCTTTTTGCCCCAGCGGCCATCAGTTCTACGAGCTATGTGCCCCGCCCATCGCCACTTAAGCTTGCTAAGTCTTTCAGCTATGTCGGTAACTTTCGTTCTTCCTAGGCTTAAATTAATTTAATTTATCGTATTTACTATTTGTTTGTAATGTTTAGAGTTTAGTTTTTTTTTTATTATGTTGGCACTTAGTTGCCAACTCAGTGTCTAAACTGAGACATTGTCCTTTGGCTCATTAATAATTGTCATACGTTGTATTGGGCGAAAATAAATACTTTTTCTTTCTTTCTTCTTCCTTAGAACATCGGTATTGCCCAGCTATTTAAGTCGCTTCTTGTAAAATACTGATATTCAGCTGCACCTGGTACACTGGAAACAAAATACAACAACAATATAGTTTAGGTAGGAGGATAGAGGTAGTCTGGAGTCTCGTAGTTTCTTGCCTCAGGCCCAAGTCTGCTATACGTATTTTGTTATGTCTAGAATTATTGATTTTTCATAATTATGTCTACGAAATCTCCGTGCCTCGGAGAGCACTTAAAGCAGTCATTAACGTCTATGACAGTGGTTAATGGTAGTCAGAAGCCGGACAACCAGTCTATCCTTAGAATATCAGTATCACCCAGAAACTGGGTTACGGATTCTGATGGCAGTCGCTTCGTGTAAAATACTTATATTCAGCCGCATCTAGTTAGATTGGAAGCCGACCCCAAAATAGTTGGGAATAGGTTCCAAGGATAATGTCTATGAAACCTATCAGATCTTGTCACTTCTTACCATTGGACCACTAAACATTCAAAACTCAACGATAAAGTTATTGAAAAACGATTTTCACTAAGAGCATAGTCACATCAACATTATTTTATTATACTTTCATAATTATTTTAAAAACTGATAATTTCTTATCAAATTGAACTTGACATTGTTAAAATAGTTGCCATCTACACTTGCAACAAGGAAGATAAAAGAGAAGACGTTTTTGATAATAAAATACTAGAGACTTGAAGCCGAGTTCCCTACCCAGGGGCAAAAAGCAATATAATGCCCTCTCATCTCAATGATACGTAAAATAAAATATCCCGAACACCTTACAACGCCAATAAACATGGACCGTTCAATAAGAACTATAATTATAAAAATTAACATTTTATTGGTCAATTATAATAATGATTTAGAAATCCTTCAGGCAGCTAACTCGGTCGTTAAAGCGTCCATGATTAAATGGTTTTAAACCAAAATAATCACCTTTAAAAATAAATATTTAAGTTCTTTTTATTTTCGCCACTGTCTCGTTACTGCGTCGAGCCTTCGTTTTAAAGACAGAACCGAGAAACTGTGTCTATCTCCCTCTATCTTAAACGTTGTCTGGTTGAATGGTCGTGTTGTCTCGTTCTCTCGTCTCGGCAATTTGCCGACATGTTATGCTGCAATCAATTGCCATGCGCAAACAGACGTCTATGATATATCCAATTAAGTTCAACTCGAGGGTAAGTGTGTAGCTGAGTTTTTTGTATTTTATTTTGTTTGTCTGAGAAATGCATTATAGTGTGGGTGTCATCAGTGTACGTGTAAACGCTCTGTGTAGTGTGATGCATTTTATTCGGTTTATAGTTTTATAAAAATAGATGCAGTAATTATTTATAATATTTATAGACTTTGTTGAGAAAAATTCAATAAAAATAAAGGTGCAAAATACTTAGTGAACAAGCTATTTTCTGGTAACCTTTAGGTACTAAGTATTGGTGGAGCATTAAGCACTACTTTTTTTTACAAATATTAGATTAGGTACATAATTAAATAGTGGTCACTAGTTAATACTTTTAATTCGGACACCAGGTAAAGTATCAGATTTTTATTTCGGGAAGTTGCTTAGCATTTATCATTTTACAAAAATTAGTCTAAAACTTCATTAGTCTAGTGGTCGTAAGCACGACCATCTGGGTTCAATTCCCAAGTCAAGTAAAATGATGTTGGGTTCTTCTATGAAATTAAATAAAAGTTTAGAATTATGTAAGTACATAGGAGTGGAGATTTACATTACAACTCATCTGCCTAACGCTTCCGATAATACTAGCGTGATCGATACTACCTACTAACCAATCAATAGTTATAGATAATCTAACATTATAATTCGTTCCACTGTTGGACTCTCAGAATGTGAAGGATTAGGCCCACCACGCTTACCTAATGCGGGTTGTTAGACTTCACACGGCGTTGAGAAAATGTCGCGTCCATAGTTATTTACTTTTTACTATACATTTAATTTAATATTATATAAACATAAAAAAAAATGAAAATCCGTATTCTCAATTTAAATGTGTTTGATAAACAAAGTGTACGTATCCACCTCTATTCAGCTGGAGCGTCCGCCAGGTAAACTTAAAGAAATTTACCGAGTATTAAATCTTTGAACAAACAAGTTGTTCTTGCTTACACACACTGGTGTAGATACGCACACCTGTGTCGAACAGTGTGATTATGTGAAGCACGCACACACTGACAGAAATCTTAAGGCGAAGCTTGTCTTAATATCTTGATGGGACTATAAATTGCTATTCGCTGATGTTTTGTTAAAATTAAGTCTTACAGTTTCTTTGAAAACTCATGTTTATATTTTCGTCATCGTCATTCGCTGCGTAGGTACAAAATTACTGTTGATTTTATTTTCAAATAAATAAAAATAACTAAATCAACTGTACCTTTCTTTCTTAAGCATAAATTAGTTACTTCCCAGTACTAATTAATTTGTATAAGAAGCCAGATAAACAATAAAATTAATAACCGAAGAAAAAATATTTATCCATCTTGCCAACTAAAGCTTCAGGTTTATCGCTCGCCCTTAACGCACACATCTTCAATCACTCACACAACCATACCATGCTCGACACGGCCTGGTATCTCGAGACATATTAGTAAGGGGTGTTCCATACCCCCATTAGATCAACTAGCCAACACAATTGGTTAATGGGGCGAATGATTTTACAACCCCTTACATGTGTCGGTGATTATTGGCTGTAAAAGAGGTTAGATAAGGAATTAAATGTATGACTGACGAGAGAGGAGAACAATTTGCGAAGATATGAACAGATGAAAAAAATATAGACGTAATTGTCTTTGTCAACGTCTGTGGTCCTTTGTTTGAGTGTCGGACTGCTGATTACGAAATCCTTACAAAACAATATTTGTGTTTATCTGGGAGTTACTTATGTACCCATTATAAGTAGGTATTCCATCCTCCTAGCCTTTTCTCAGTTATTGTGGGGTCAAGTCCCATTGTAACTAGATGCGGCTGAATATCAGTATTTTACGCGCAGCGACTGAACATCACACCTCTGCAACCAGTTTCTGGGCTGATAAACTACTTGTCAAGCTTTTTGGGCTTCTGACTACGATTGTCATAGGAGCTCCTATGACAACTGGGACCGAAATGCTTTAAGTACTCTTCAAGTCACGGAGCGGCTCGATGTGTTAAGAATCTTCACCCATCCATAGACTGACCACAGCTAGCTCCGCTTAACCTTGCTGATAAGTTGATCAGCGTAGTTATTGCTAAGCTACGACCCCCTAAATTTCTATATCAATAAGAAAAAAAGAAATTGTAGATAATGTTATTTTTTTTACGGACTCTCTACTAACAAGCTGATGAGTCCCTAAACCACCTTATTAAACTTCTATCAAAGGCCCAAAGGTGCGCAAACGCAGGTTCCCGTTACCCAAATCAACCAATTTAACCGCGTTAACCAGAACATCTGTCAGTTAAAACAATGCCACAGGAAATAATGGCTATTAACTAATAAATTAACTTACGGTTAAATTTTTCCGATGATATTTTGGTAGTTAAGTGTATTCGTATTTCTATAAATTGGTTTACGCCTAAACTGTTTAGCGCGTTTCGTTTGTTCGTTGCGCGTTTTCATTGTTCGGTGGTAGCTGGATTTTTTTATACCCGATTTTGTCCCACTGCTGGGCACGGGTCTCCTCTCAGATTGAGACGGGTAAGGCTATAGTCCACCACGCCAACCTTATGCGGGTTGGCAGACTTCACATATCATTGAAAAAATCTCTTCCTTAAGTTTCCTCACGATGTTTTCCTTCACCGTTTAAGCGAATGATAATTTAATTATTAATACGCACATGATTTCGAAAAGTCAGAGGTGCGTGCCTTGTTCATGTTCGACTTCGATTGTCCAATCGTCATACCACTAGGCTATCACTGTATTACAAAGTATTTACTTATTTTAGTAGAAAGTAATTCTCGTGAACAAATGGGCACGCGCACCCGGCGCTAAACCATTTGAGGGCAGCACTCGCTGATGGGCTAAGTGGATGTTTAAATCCTCATTTTTGGGGTAATTTCCCATAAACACGCCCCTTACCTGTCGGGACACGCTCGCCATGACTATTACTCATCATTTTGTAGTCAACTATTAGAAAATTTAGGAGTTAAGTGGTTGGGAGTATAAAAAAAGGTTGTATTTTTATTATATCTTGAATATTGCTGCCTCGTTCATCTAGTGGTCCCAAGCGAGACTTTTACGCTGGTTTCTTCTAGGCAAGCGCGCTCCACCATAGATCGCAGTGTCACTTAACATCAGGCGAACTAGTGGTCAAGCGTAGGCCCATCGTGAATAAAAAAAAACCATTCCCAGATCGAGCAGTGTCTCATTGGGATTTTCTATGAAATTCTCAGTAGCAGCTCGGAGTTTGGTTTTGTCCCCGGTTAATAACAATAGGCTTGCCCCTAATATATAGTAGTCCATGGGACTTAAACATACCGACGAACTGTGGGTGTAGATTATTATATCACCGTTTTGTTTTTTTTTATGCATGATAGGCTTGCGTTTGACCCCTATTCTCATCTGATATCAAGTGAAGATACGGGCGACGATGGAGCTTGCCTAAAAGTATAATATTCACTCGTGACTTGAAGACTCCCAGATTATAACTGGGCGGAAATACAGACTGCAAATAATTTCACTCACTTCTACGCATGAGAAAAGTAGAAGCATAGCGCTTTGCACGTTTAGGTGGAATATCCACCATATAACAGTGCCATAATGCCGTTTGTCTGGTTGTCCGATGATGGAATGGGGTTGAGGGAATTAAATCGTGCAATTTACTCACACACTCACCGAAATGCATCTGATAAAAAACCGATTTACAAGCGACTATGCGTCTATGCTCAAGAATCTGAAGCCTTGAGCATAGACGTAGCTACTGTTGTAGAAGAATACGGTCGTGATGATATAATGTTATGTATATAGCACATCTAAGAGTTCACTTGTAAAAGGTTGGTTTAACTGGTCAAATAACAAATTTAGATACAAAATGAAAAGTGAAGAACAATATAATTTAAATTAAATTATTAATACATGCATAGGTACTCTCTCTTGTACTGAGCTGTGCTGTGCCCAACAGGGTCCTTGGTCCTTAGTTTTAAGCTTACCATCTGATTTAATTTATATTACATTATGGAATGCATTAAAGATTGAAATTGAATTGAAAATCGATAAAACATTCTTCTCGGGCAATGGTACACTTAAGTGTTGTACTGAATTAAGCATCTATGTTGAAGAATGTCCCCGACAAGATGATAGTGTAAAACTGTAGAGCTTATTCCGCTAAAGTCCATCAAATATGCCTTTCTTCACATGAAAGCTATCGTGACCTTATTACCTACATAGATGAGTGCGACTAATATGTACTTTCTTACGTGTGTTTCTTATGAAGGTATTTACAAAAAAAGTAAAGAAGTATTATATCCATTGTTATACCCATAGTTCAAGCTCTGCTTAGTTTAGGCCTAGATGATGCTCAGTAAAATGTCCCAAATTTTCATTTATTACCTACTTTGCAAGGGGATACCTTTGCATAGCAGTGGGAAACTAATTAGACTATAAAAAAAATATTATGAGTTTGTTTTTCACATGGGGTAAATAGGTACGGGCAAAATAAGACAACCCGATGGTCGGAAGACATTATAGGGTAAGTAAGGAATCAATGGGTGCGACTTGAGACACAAGATCGGTAACAGAGAGGGGATAGAGAAGAGAAAGATAGATAATACAGTAGGTACATAGATCTGTTTACACAAGGAGGTTATGATACACAAAGATAGGTACCTAGGTACATAAAACTTAATAAGCAACCAAACCAATAATGTTGAGCACAAAAAACCTACCGAACTTCAATATAACGCGTAACTGCCAATTTATTTTTCAAATAAAGAACCGAACACCCGCCAATAATATAGTCTGTGAGAGTTGCCACACCACAATAACAGTGTTGCCAGTTATAATAGCGTGCCATAATGTTGCTACATGCATTCACGATCGCCAATCACGTATAATGAGGCTTATTTTAAGTTTATTGGTTTATTAAATGGCGTGCGGTAACGTATGATAACTTTATAAGTCGATACTGAGTAATTATTACGCTATATGTGATCCTTTAGTATCTTGTTACTAGTAAAGTTGTTAGTCAATAGTTAAGCTTCACAACAATTATAGTGCACTACCTACAAAACATTTTGAAAATAATTTCTTTATACCACTAAGGTGGCAAACAGGCATATGGCCCACCTGATGGTAAGCGGTTACCGTAGTCTATAGACGCTTGTCACACAAGGGGTATTGCCGACCCTGTAAAACGAAAGAGGAATAGTCGGATTGGCAGTATAAGGGTCAAAGTCCCCCAACTGCCAACACAATGTTTCCTCGCAGAGCACTGGCACCTTGCTCACCGTAAGGAACACAGCTGTTTTTTCACTTCAATTTTCTGCAAGGTAGAAGTACTTCGACAGTCGGGCAGCACCTGACATCTGAGTGGAATTACTCCCACATGTCCTACCTCTCTTAAAAATTTTAATAAAAAAAAATACTATTGAGATCTTAAATTGTTGTCACTTGGTTAACAGAAGAGATCATAAGTTCAATGACGAATTAATAATTATTAAATAGTTTTCAGTGGTTCACATACAGCCAAGAAGTCCAATTGACTATTGTAGTTATTGAAAAAGAGGAAGCCGGATGGTCAACCACTATGCTAAGCGTTTGGTTTCCTACTGTGTTTTGTTTTATTTGATGATGCGCTATGAGGTGACAAAAAAGTTATTGAAACCTAATGTCTTCGGTGTAGCGATGGTGGTAGAGGTTACTTCGCCACTACTGTTGCTTCGAGTGTCGTGGGTTCGATTCCCACCAGAGACAAATATTTATCTTGTCTACATATATTTCTTTCGAGTCTGTGTGTTCTTTGTGGTCGTTTGTCCCCCGTGACACAGGGCTTTTTCCCTAGGGCGAGAGCTGTCATACTTTTCGTTCTTGAACTTTGCCAAAAATATTCTAACATTTTTTATGCATCTCTCACGCACATAATGACTGCGTGTTTTAAATGTTTGAATCTCGAATTCTCGAGCTGCGATTGGTCGACTGTCAGAATGACGTCACATATTCGATCGACGGCTCATCTAGATAACCTAATCAAATTATTAGAACAGATTTTAAACCATTTTAATTTTGCTGTTCCATTCCAGTAATAGGCCTTTTTTTGTTTTGGAGTTAAGTGAAGTGTTAGTTTTCCAACAGCAAAGTTAAAGTTGTATGTTTGTTGGTTTGTATCGCTTAATCTCGGGACGTTGACAGCGGTTTAGGCGTTAAGGCGAACAGTTAATTTAGTTTTAGTTAATATCTGTTTCTGTTAATCTGATGGTTATTGTTGACTTGTCAGATTTATTTGGTTTCAAATATGTTTGGTAGTAACGTAATATAAGAATTTTTTGGGATAATAACTGTTGTTTACAATAAGTAGGTACAGACGCCAGCAGGTCAAGCTATCTAAAACTGACAAATTTTCCCAGTTGGAAAAGAACCTTATTACTTTGCATTAAAGTTGAAAATCTATCAAAGAAATTTGACAGTTTGTGGTAGCTTGATTGATGTGCTGGCCTCTGTACTTACAGCTGTCCAAAAAGTATCGTATTCAATAAGCCAGAGAGAAGCATACGTTACCAGGAAAAATCCATTCTGTGTACGGATTTCCATAATGGAACACAGGTTTCTCTTGGCTTATGCAACCCATAGTAGTAGCTGATACAGATCGCTTAAATTTCGTTCAGAATTTGTAACAAACTGGGGGTCTATCCCCAGTCAGAGATGCCCAAAATGTCTCTGCAAGTTCCATTCTGCCTGTACCTCTTTAAAGGACGTAAGGCTAGGTCTCATACTCTGGAAAGGCTGCCAAATATGTAAGAGGTGGAACACGGCAGTTGACTCATATTACTTGTAACGGGGATAAAAGTATCGATGAGAATTCATCTCATTCCTCATCTCAATAGTCACATTTAAAATCACACATTTAGATACCCATTAGATCTCATCTAGCTAATACCTAAAATATCATGTCATTAACATTGTTGTAACAACTATTTTCTCAGCAACACAAATCTAAAAAGCTCGTATGGCCCTTAAAAATGTTCTACATTGATGTTCAATGACCATAATTAATTAAAGCGCGGTCACTCCTGACACATGTCAAACATGTCGTCGGTCATCGACCAAATTGTGACAGGTCCTGTCAAAATCATTTTGAGCTTTAACTCCAGTGTTGTAAGGATAAAAAAAATATTTAGGCCGGTAGATTTACGTTGGTAGGTTTCTCTGTGATGTGTGCCGAAACAAAATGATTTTAATGTTATTAATTGGCTTATTAGTGTGTTTTGATTGCTCAATGTTATATGATTGAATGGTACGTAAGTTTGTGCTTGTCGTTGATGAATTTTACTGAAAGACTTCCTGCTGCTAATTCTTAAAATATTTATTCGTGTTATTACATGTTTTTCTACAGGATAGAGGACAGATTGCAATTCCGCCTTGCAGAAAATCGAAGTAAAATAACACTGCTTTGAGCTGTGTTGTGTTTCTTACGGCGAGCAAGATTGCCAGTGCTCCACGAGAGGACACGTTGTGTTGGCAGTGGGGGGACTTTGACCCTTATACTGCCAACCCAACTATTCCTCTTTGAATACAGGGTCGGCAACGCGCAAGTGATACTCCTGGTGTTGCAAGCGCCTATAGGCTACGGTGACCGCTTACCATCAGGTGGGCCGTATGCTTGTTTGCCACCTTAATAGAATATATAAAAGATCGAAGTTGATATTTAATTTTTTACATGGTCATTAGGATCTAGGTCAGGAGGAGGCAAGGTAATTATGAAAATTTCCTTTTTATCTAATTTTTTTTATAATCAATGTGTACAAAAGATTTTACGTACGACGTTACGAATTACGTAGAGGTAGGTAAGCTGGTAGCTCTGAGAGAAGTAAATACAAAATACCAACCTGAAAAACTGACCTGCCTTCCTTTGCTCTATGATAGGGACCGTGAAACTCATTATTAAATTCGTCATGACCCCGTAGTCAGTACCTAGGTATCACAAGCCCCTGCTTAACACTTAGAAAAGTTATTACCTAATAATCATCATCATATCAGCCACAGGAAGTCCACTGCTGAACAAAGGCCTCCCCCATAGACTTCCACAAGGACCGGTTACAAACCGTCTGCATCCAGCGACCTTTACCAGGTCGTCCGTCCATCTCGTTGGAGGCCGATTACCTACTCATAATTAGAATTAGAAAACTTATCTCAACTGGTAGACGCTCAATATCAACCAGGCACGGGTCTCCTTTCAGAATTAGAGGCCACCTCGCCGGCCTAGTGCGTGTTGGCAGATGTTAGAACACAATGTGCTAACATTATTGTATTCCTGTTTGAAGGGTAATATAGCCAGGCATACTTAAGTAAGTATGCCAATATCCCTGGCTATATTACCCTTTACTACTTTAC
Source organism: Acronicta alni (assembly GCA_964056405.1). Lineage (NCBI taxonomy): Eukaryota > Metazoa > Arthropoda > Insecta > Lepidoptera > Noctuidae > Acronicta > Acronicta alni. The sequence goes on from OZ043937.1 coordinate 1,812,596, forward strand.
TACTTTGGGCATTGGAATGTTTCAAGATGACAACAGGTCAGTGATAGGTAGTGGTGTTAGTGTCGTCTATAGGCTGCGTTGGCAGCTTACCATCAAGCGACCCGTATGCTTGTTTGTATACTTATCACAATAAAAAAAAAACGCTTATCAGAACAGTTTTCAACAGGGGACAGACGTCATAGATAATGTTGATAATCCAAGGTGCCACTCTACAATTGTACAAGGCATTGTTAGACATTTATATTAATAAAAGTCACAGATCAGCAGCGCGATCTAAAGTGTACCGTTATTGTGTGGTACAAGGAATAAGCTGATGGAAATGAAAAATAAAAAAGGCTGGGCCTGTTACATTTATCTGTTGAGTGTAGGCCATACAAATTTGCACCGTGCAGGGATCGAAGCCGCGACCCTTAGCGCAGATGCCAATTCGTTCTTCAATCAAATCGTTTGTCAAGGTTTATGATCATGGTGATTGTGGGACATTTGCCACAGCACTAGACAATGGACATAAGTACTTCTACATACTATATTCTTTTGTAAATAAATACTTCTGGTACCTACTGTCATAGGTACTTACTCGTATAAATACATAAGAAACACCCAAACAAATACAAACATGTCCATCACATAAATATTTGTATCATATGGTTATTGAACCCCCAATCTCATGGAAGTCATCATATTCTTATAACTTGTTACCCTACACAGATATAGTGATAACTCCATAACAATTTGACGTCGTTTCGCTCATCATTTGTAACCCCGTGACAGATATCTCAATGTTGTACTCGTTAACTGTGATTTACTAATTAATGGCCTCGTCTTACGTCTTATTCAGTGTTTGTTTAATGCCTTTTGATATTGAAAACTTCATTAGAAATCAATTTTATGTGACACATAGTTGACATCTCTAAGATTTAGATTGCTGACATTTGACAAAACTACTTTTTACGGATGAATAATATCAATATAATAATAATAATATAATAATAATATTTTTGGGACATTTTACACAACACCATCTAGTCCCAAACTAAGCAGAGCTTGTACTATGGGTACTAGACAATGGATATAATACTTATATACTTTTTTTTTTGTAAATACATACTTATAATACATAAGAAACACCCAGACAAACACAAATACTCATGTTTTATCCACACAAAAATTTGTGTCCAAATATCGCGATAAAATTCGTAAAAAGTAGTTTAATTTCAATATCTAAGATTATTTCTGGTGTCGTTTCTGAGAATACTAGCACAAGTAACATACACGCCACGAAATAATATTGTCGTCGCTTATCTCTTGCTGAAAGTATGGCTGGAGACGAAATAATGTGACGACAAAATCATGGCGTGGCATGCATGTTCATGTTTTCGTTCTTTTTGTTTCACGGTGAAGGAAAACATCGTGAGGAAACCTGCATGCCTCCCTGCCAACCCGCACTAGACCAGCGCGGCAGACTATAGCCTAATCCCTCTCATTCTGAGAGGAGACCCGTGCCCAGCAGTGGACAGTATATGGGTTGATGATGATGATGCATGTTCTTATAGTCATGGCCATGAGATCGATGAGGAAACGTTGTGATGGCAGCAGGGACTTTCACCCCTAAGTATACTGCCAACCCAACTATTCCTCTCTTTTTTTACAGGGTCGGCAACGCGGTGTTGCAAGAATATTTTATGAATTTTTCCTTAGCTTAATAACTTTAAAATCTTAGCATGGAAAATGCCAAAAAATACAAAAAGATATCACTTCTTCAATCATCGTTCATTTCATTCGCCTGAAGCTGTTTCAGAAAATTGCTACAATACTTATTAAAAGCTGGATACTTCAACAGAACAATCGAAATTAGAATACTGTTATAGACGGTGTAACAAACAGACTTCGTAACGGGTTCCACTTGGTAATCAGATATTGTAATCTCCGAGTTAGTCCTGCTTTTTGGGCTTAGCCGACCTATACTCATAAAATCTGATAATCCCTTAGTTTCAAACATTCATATCTGTAAATCTGTTTATTTTTCAATTTGCTGTACCTTTTTAAACGACTAAAAGTACAAAAAGCGGTAAAAATCAAAACGAGAAAACAGTTAAAAAGAATCGATTTTAGTTTTCTGTCACAAATAATCCCTTAAAACGATTAACTGACCCAAGGATTACTTAAAAGTTTAAAAATAATAAGCAAAAATAATTAAGTACTGAATAAATCATAGGACCGTTTTAATTCCGAAAAATAAAACAAAGTCTACTTGTAATATCCCGCTCTCTTTTCAAAAATCCTATTTCAGGATAAAATAATATTTAATCCTCTTTCTTGGCACCTTTGTCGTTTAAATGATTCACTTATCGGGCTTTTTAAAAACAAACCAATTCTACATAATTTTTCGTTCATAATTTTTTTTGTGGTTTGTCTAGACCGTGACGTGGCCCTTGCTAGGGTCAAGATAAGGCCATAAGAAAAGACAGGGCCATGTTTTTTTTATATCACTAAGGTGGCAAATATCGACCCACCTGATGGTAAGCGGTTACAGCACCCTATAGATGCTTGCAATACCAGGGGTACTTATCACTTGAGCGTTTCCGATCCTGTGAAACGAAAGAGGAATAGTTGGGTACTTAAATAAAATTTCAATGCCAAGCCAATTCCAATTTTAGTGTCATACCTAAACGTTACAAATCACAAATCTCACTTAAAATTCGATCTAAAAATCGAAGTAGTCTCAGTTTTACTTAACTAAACTTCAAAAGCGGTATATTAAATTGGGATCGAGAATTGGAATCATCTTTGGATGAATTGGATTCATCCAAAGACGCCATTTGTGACATTTAACCACATAAATTTACCCACAGGGTTTAAAAATTAAAATGTTTGTAGCAGAATTAGGAAAATTTCATCTTCCATTTGTTCTTCATTAATTTTAATTTTACTTTCTAATAGGTACTCGAATACGGTATCAAGCAAACAGCAGTGGATAGACAACAGTGGCAATTGCTCCACCGACAAGAGCACAGCTCCAAAATTAAGGTTTTTTTTAATGTTACCATTAGGTATGAAAAAAGGGATTATCTAATCTTTTTAAAACTCCCTTTTAATCTTTTAATACAATATCTATGTGGTTAACTAAACACTATGAGTATTAAAAAATAACCAGTTAACTCTTAGTTAATCTAATCATTGAAAATCTGCCGCCAAAACGGCCGATACACGTGGTTAACTTAAACTTTACAAAAAACCTTATCTTAAGTTTGTTTGTAAAATCTTTAATATCCTTATAATGTGCCACCCGCATCGCTTCGTGGAAAATTGGCTTACATCATCCGGGATACGAACCCACTTACCTGCTAAGTAATCCTTTTAACTATTTGACTTTTCATGCGTCAGTGGGCACGGCACTTTAGCGAAGTGCGAAAATAAATTGCCTTATTTTTTTTCCAAATTTTTGTAATTATGTTTTATGGATGTGTGAACCATCGAATTAAATCGATCTGCTAACTAGTCGACCACTAGTTGGGAACGTTGCCTGCGGGCTTCAAACTTCATAGTATAAAACAAAGTCGCTCGCTTTGATGATGATGAAGAATAAATCTAGCAAAAATATTGTGGAAATGATATGATATATGTGATGAGAATCAAGACTACATTTACCAAGAATAATCTGTGCATAAATAGTATAAAACAAAGTCGGATTTTAATGCGGTTGTCACTACAATTCAGATAATTTCTTCCGGAGGTATTAATATGTGCATGATATTAGTACATTTCACCTGTGCGAAGCCGAGCGAGTCGTTAGTCAAAGAATAAACGCAACTTTCAGGTTTAAAAATCCTTCTTTTTATTTTTAGGTTTATAATTTTGATGTAATGCACTAATCGAAGTGCAGTATTTGAGCACATAGCGCTTAAGATGGTGCCACCCTCCCTCCGCCCCGCGACACAGCACTATTTACGGTATTAGTGCGGCAAGTGTTATGAAAAAAAAATTGGTTTGCTAATCTGCATATTATATGTGCTGGCCGCACATCAAGCTACCCCCCAATCTGTCCAATTTCTTTGATAGATTTTCAACTTTCATCATCAACCCATATACTGTCCCACTGCTGGGCACGGGTCTCCTCTCATATTGAGAGGGGTTAGGCTCCACCACGCTGGCCTTCTGGCTGGAGGCATTTGGTGCCTCGCCACCTAGTCCAGTTAAGTTTTTAAAGCTCCCTCGAGCTAAAAACTAGGTCCGACATAAAAAAAAAAAAAAACCACGCTGGCCTAGTGCAGGTTGGCAGACAAGTCACAAACCGTCGAGAAAAATCACTAAGGTATGCAGGTTTCCTCACGATGTTTTTCCTTCACCGTTTAAGCGAGTAATAATTAATTATTAATACCTACACACATGAATTCGAAAAGTCAGAGGTGCGTCAGTCCAATGGTCATACCATTAGGCTATCACTGTTTCAACTTTAATACAAAAGAATAAGGTTTCAATTGGGAAAATTTTATAGTTTTGGATAGCTTGACCTGTTGGCATCTGTACATCCACAGTTCGCCGGTATGTTTATGTCCTATATAATAGGGAGCGAGCCAAATGCCATTAACCGGCCAAAAATCCAGACTCCGAGCAGCTTCTAGGAAATTCACAGAAAATCCCCAATAACTCTGCTTGACCTGGAAATCAAGGACCTGACGCATAGCAGTCGCTCTTAAGATCACTAGGTTACCAAGGCAAATTAATATATTCTGCAATATTATATTTTTTTACCCAGCGCGCAGCACAGACCATCAATTCCAAAACTGGGTCCATTTTCAGAAACAGGCACATATATTTTTATAGGCTGATTTGAAATGATTACAATACCACTTTTGCTTTCATTATCTACGTGTGAAATTAGATTAAAATCAGTATCAAATGTACAACCGTGACTACCGTGTAGGTAAAACTGTATTTATCCTCCTTTACAACGACCTCACAACTTTTCCTCAACACTTACCATCGACAATCGAATCACGATCAAATTCACCATAAAATCCAATCAGATAAGACCTAAACATAAAATCATAAACCACAAACAAAACTTTTCAACAACAAGATAATAAAAAGTTTACCGAAATCAATGTCGAAAATCTTCCATCTATCGATAGTCGATTAGTGAGTTTTGTCACGTCGCTACTCGGCATTCATCGCGCGCTACTAGTGTTGTCATCGTATCGATGCACGATGACGTCATGCGACTATTTGTGTGGTCGTTTGTAAATTTGTTTATGTTGACAGTTATTCAAATGGCAAGGATTTCCCCTATCGTTTACTTTGTTTATAGAAAATGTTAATGTGCAAATAAAGATGGCTGAACTCGATTTCAAAAGTCTTAATCTACCGCAGTGCCGGGTAGGTCTATACCTAGACTACATACCATCACGCCTGTATTCCCCGAAGGGTTAGACAGAGGTATACCAATGTACACCCACAGTTCGTCGTATGTAATAGGCGGCCACTAACCGGGCACAAATCCAAACTCCGACGCTGCTACTGAGAATTTCATAGAGAAACCCAATAACACCTCGATCCGGGCATCGAATCCGGCCACTAGATTAACGAGGCAGTTACCTAGACTACTGATGCTATAATTTTTATACGTGGCTTCAAATTAGAATGTTATCCTGCATCGTGTGTGTGTTTACATACACCATTTCTGACATACTTTCTTCGCCCCCATACTCGAAATAACTGCATAACTGAAGGCTGTGCAAGTATTTTTAAGAGATATAGGGCATAGTGGAAGGTGGAGTCGCAAGATCCTCGAATGGCAACCGAGGACCGGTCGCAGGAGTGTCGGTCGACCCCCGGCTAGATGGTGCGACGATATTGTTAAGGTGGTGGGGAAGAAATGGGCAAGAGTAGCCCAGAACAGTAACCAGTGGCATCTGCCACTGGTTACTGTTCTGGGCTTGGTTTATACCTGCATCTGCAAGTAGAGGCCCTGGTCCAGCAGTGGACAGCATCGGGCTGATGACGACGATGATGAGGGCATAGTCCAAGTAATCCTATTCAAATTGGAGCTTTCCGACTGAAGAAGTACCTCCGCCCTGCAGAAAATCGAAGTGAAATAACACTTTCTGCAGCGTGCAGTGATTCAGCGGTAGTGTTGTGCCACAGTGGTCTGAGGGCAAATCCTAAGCACACACCTATTTCACCAGAAGTTGATTACCTTCCTCCGAGCGTTTTCCCAACTATGTTGGGGTCGGCTCCCAGTCTACCAGGCGGAATTTGTACTTTACACGAAACGACTCCCAGCTGACCTTCGCAACCCAATTTCTGGGCAGAATGCTGTCCTGAGGTTAGACTGTTGCCAAGCTTTTTGGGCTTCTGACTACCACTAACGATTGTCTTTCTTTCTTTCTTTAATTCATCCATTGTGTAGTTGTGTTCGTGAAACAGTGACCATTTTGACGACGTCTGTGGTCTAGTGGTTCGCGTGTTCGATTGCTGATCATGGAGCCGTGGGTTCGATTCCCACAGGACACAAATATTTATATGATGAGCAGTTTTTGTGTTTGTCTGTGTTGGTGTTTCTTATGTATTGTAAGTAGGTATTTACAAAAAAAGTATATAAATTGGCATTGTCTAGTAGCCTACCCATAATACAAGCTCTGCTTAGTTTGGGACTAGATGGTGCTGTGTAACATTATCCAAAAAATATTTATTTATTTATTATTTTAGCTAGACCTTTATGGAAATCTCAACTCTAAATTAGATTGAATTTCTTCCATCAAATAGGTACTTGTAACAGTTACAGAACAAAACAAAGAAAACAACATAATAAATGAGTAAAAACATATATTTTATATATCACTCGTTGATTTAAATTACTACATTTCCGTAATGAGTTAGAACGAAACGTTACTGGGTACAGTCGCCAAGAAAAGTTACTCGATATACACACAATACACTTAACATTGTATTTTCTTTTACATCTAAACACACATATATTTACAGGTTTTACTATTTTTTAAATAAAGAATGTACAACTAGCCTAAAAGATTGTTAATGTTAGATAAACTATTTACAAACGTTTCTGTGGCATTAGCCAGTAGGTGAAGGAACATTTTTTATTATGGAGAAATTTACAACACTAAGGTTGGGCGTATATAAAATTTTGTGATTTTATATTGACACTGTTAATAATCGCTTGTAAAATAGTACTTATTTGTTTTTTGTAAAGGTTAATATAATTATATGAAATTTAAATGTTCTCAGACTAATAATAATTTATATGTATGTAATTTACTGATAATTTTACCACATGTATTATATAGTTATTAGTAAATACTAATTAATACCAGGTATTATTATTTGATTCGCATTTAATATCTGTATGTCTCAAATATAAAATAACAAAAAAAGACAGTTGGTACTGTAATTAAACTCCTATTAAGTAGAACTTTTTTTTCCCATTTAATGTAACAGAAATGTACAAAGTGATGACCACTAAAAACCTAATTATCCAACAAATTAGTTGCTTACAGTAGCTACATATGCGCCCAACCTTACATATAAGTTCCTTATTAAATATAAAGAAAGAAATAAATAGTATTTATTTACATTTTTCTGTTATCCCTTTAATTTTTCTTACAATACATAAATATTTCTGTAAATTTCCTCGTCTCGCCATCTGTCAGTGTGAATATTTCATAAGCAACGAATGAATGAGAATGCTTCAAGCGAACTCATTCACTGGTCTTTTAAATTGGGAAGTAAAGATATTGAAGGTAAAAGTTATTGTTGAAAGTAGGTGATGCCGGGGGCGCGCACGAGGCTGTTATGTTTAAATGTTTTTGTAGAAAATAGTCTGGCTTCCAGTCACTGCAGGCTGTAAACAACATTTGTTCATGACAAAGCAAATATGAACAAAATAAGCCAGCCTTTCAAAAATAATATAGGTAATTTAAATTTGACGTGTCCATTTAAGTATTAGTTAACTTACTAATCGAACTTACTCAAACGAAAATCCCCTTACGAATACGAATTCACTTTTCTACGCGACATTACATGTTTATCAAGCAATTAGTGTGTCAGTCAGTGAAATCACGAGTATTTTGTTGTAACACGTATTATTACAATATAAACAACAAGATACGCTCATTAAAATAAATGCTTTATCTTCATTGAAATTTAACGTAACCCGTCTAGAATGGCGCTAGACCGACCATTGCTCGTATTTTGATTGACGCATTTATGCTCAAATAAAGGTAGTATTCTAGGTAAGTAGTAGGTATTATATTAATTTATAATACGCGTATAATTATTAACAAGTATATTTCAAGCCTTCTTCGGAAACAGAAAGATTACTAATATGATTTGATGGTTTTTAATAGATAAATTATGACAGTTATGGCAGATAGTTAAATTTATTCAAACCCAATTATACTGACAACTACATATTATCTAAAATATCTTTTTCAAGAAATAAAATATAACTACTGTACTATAAATTTTTACTTCATTGAACAGTCATTTACATATGTGAAGTAGTTTAAATTTAGAATGAATGGCAATATCTATTATTTTTATTCTTTTTCCAAAAAAATGTCACATTTGTTTTTTATTAAACATCTCTCATCGGCAGGAAAAGCTCTCATGTTTTTCTTTGTTTTTCATAAGTTAACGTCACACAATTTTAGTGACGTCAACTCTCTAGTGGTACAACTATCGTCGATTGATATCGATCAATCGACTCATACTAGTTCGACGACATTAATTGTTCCGATCAATTGGTGATTGACTCTTTTCCGTAATATTGTATTTTTAAAGGAGATATTATATAGATTTATAGATACTAATTTAACAATACAATACTAGGATAAGAATACAATACCTATTAGGAGTTTCTTGCTAGTTTTCAAAAGTACCTATTTTAACCTAGTTACACCTCATAACGCCATATCAAAGTCACATTGAAGAATTATCATAATACTGAATTAAGTTGTTAGATATTTTTATTCACATAACATTTTATCCTAAAGGAACTGGCTTAATAAAACTACAACATTTGAGCGAATCGTTAACTTTATAGTAAAGTGGGCTTTTTAAAAAACTAAAGAGCTTATTGGCTACAATAGATGACCCTGCGCCTTATATTATTTTGTTGAAGTACGCACACAGACATAAGTACCTTTATCTATGCATAATACCAATTTCTTACCGAAAATATTGAAAACATCCGTAGTCTATAGCCAATTAGAAAAACAATATCCATAAAGGCAGATGAAAATCTTTATACTTTGCGGAACAAAGTATAAAGATTTTCATCTGCGAGAGTCCGATAGAATTCTTGCAAACGTGGGCAAAGGGAACACGTATTGATTGGTATATGCAGTTTCCCCGCAGACAAAAACTCTTCGTCTGCCGAGTCTAATAGCAGCATAGCTCGAATAGTTCCTAAAAAGGGCCACTTTACTGTCCAAATATGTTTTACTGTCACGTGTAGGTATTGCTAAATAATTTTGAGCTATACATAGGACCGATTATATCAAAAAATGTGAAATTTTCCGTAATTTTTTTTTGCAATAACATAAATAATAAACTTTCAAATTATAACTTAAATAAGTACGTAATTCTGGAAAATATATCTTTTTTGACTGATTTACTTTTCGATAAAACCGGTCCCTTTTTATAACATCAAAGTAATCTTCACAAAATGAGCATCACACAAAATGCTGATGTCCAAGTAAATTCAAAAATCTCATAGCCTTATCTCAACATCCAATGACTCCAATAAACCTTATAATGTCACATAATCAGCGAGTTAAAAGCAATCAATGCGAATGTAATTAAAAACGAACTTTTACGAAAGAATACATCGTAAAATATCGACATGCCCGCTAATCGCAAACACTTAATGAATAAAATCGATAATTAAAATCGACTAAGAGTTAATTGAGCTGAAAATGGAATCTAGATTTCAAATTACGAATGGCGTGGAGCCAAACGCTTTGGTTCTTTACCTGTTTTTTTTTTGTTTTCTTTTTATTCGCGCATTTGAACGGAATAGTGTGGTAGTTAGCGCATTCCAACGTCCCAATTTTATTTTTATTACAATGAAGAATGTGCATAAAGTTTTTCATCAAAAATATTGTGGAACAAAGAAATTTAATAGAGATCCTGAGAAAAGATATGATATGCAAATATGAATATTTAAATCCCAAATTAGACAACTAACTACCTAAACTTTACGTTTCACAAAATCAATTTTCTCACGAAAAAATCGAGCAATTTAAAAATAATAATTTCCTTTGCGTGTTTTTAAAACTACATTTTGTAGCAACATGGTATAACCACACGGGTACTGAACAAAAAGCAAAACAGTTTGTTTTTAAAATCGATTCACTTGGTAAATCGATTCGGCGAGAACTCGATACTCGTAATCGTAAATCATTGAACAAAAGACGGAAAGGAAAATACAAATTAGCCTTATAATCGCTCGTTTAAACTCGGGTTTAAGGGCCACAGCCTAGTGGAAGAACATAGTAAACATTATGAGAGCTAAACTGCATAGGTATGGATCGAAAAATTTGGCTGAGCAACTTAAGAAACCCAGAGACGCTAGGATGATAATTTAGAAGACTTACCATGGAGTTTCCTGGTGATTCGGTCATAGGAAACGACTAATTTTGAGCCGTCTACCTAGACTCCACTAGTCCACATGTCATGCGATCCTCTATAAGGTGTTTAGGTACAGACGTCAGCAGGTGAAGCTATCCAAAACTGTCAAATTTTCCCAATTGAATATGAACCTTAATCTTTTGTATTAAAGTTGAAAATCAATCAAAGAAATTGGACAGATTGTGGTAGTTTTCAGCTGGCCTCTGTACTAGCGGGGGCAGCTAGCGGTGTCACCCGCCTTTTTTTCTTTTTGCTCGGTTCCTATTAGTCATAGCGTCATGGTATATGTATATCCTATAACCTTCCTCGACAAATGGACCCAACATGAAAATATTTTTCCAATTCGAACCAGTAGTCCTGGGATTAGGGCCTTCATTGACGGTAACGTTGATCAAAGAAAACCATGTACAGAGGGCAGCACATCAAGCTACCCCAATCTGTCAAAGTTCTTTGATAGATGTTTAACTTTAATACAAAGTAGTTAGGTTCATGTTCAATTGGGAAAATTTGACAGTTTTGTATAGCTTGACCTGCTGACATCTGTACCTACATTGTATATTATTTTATAAACGTCATATTGTCTTTTACAACCTTTAATTCCACAATTATACTGGTGCCCTAGAACAATGTTTTTCGGGTAAGCCTCTAGGAATTGATAATTTATGAATCTTCGACGGTTAATATAAAAATCGATCGCTTTGGTTTTTTTCAGTGTACGCCTTTAATTAAGCACAATCTTAGTTGCTAATCGAATAATTGACCATAAAGGATTTTAGCATTCGACTTTAATCCACCATAAAATGGCCGAACACTGGCGATTAGTCCGAATATATTTTTAATTTCCGAACCACGCGGAAAAAGACCAGTTCGGTCTTTTAAATTGAGACGGGCTATAAATGTAGCCCCAGAAGAAAAAATCTTTAAAGAAGGATACATTAGCGGCCGAAAATTCTCAACTAGATATTGAAATTTGACATATGCTATGTCTAAATTCTATCTCTTGTAGGGAAAATAATCCATCCAGATATAGTTTATTAATTCTGGCCGTAAAACAATAGTCGAGACACGTCGTTAGTCAACCAACGCGTCAAAGAAATCATCAACAAAAAGATCCCTATCGATAAATTCCTAACGCGTAGACAAATAGTCGTTGAGAACAATCGTCAACGACTCGAAAACAATTTGGTTACGTCGCGAGCAATTACGAAACGCGATTCGAGACCGCGATAGTTTTTGAACGCATCTCTTAATAATAGGGCTCTGAACGCACCCATAATCGCCACCATCTCTGTACTATATCTATCTCACTCTAGCGTACGTAAATCATGTATTGCTATCTCTATCTAACGTTGACAGCGCTCGTTGAGAAACCACAGACCCTACCTATCAACATTTCAAATCTAAAATGTCTAATTATACCCACATCACTGGATGAACATCAAAAAGAGCCATTTTTAATTAATTTAAGCCCAAAAACTATTATAATACGGCCAATTTTGTTATCTAATAAGCCGTGACGCTAACAAGACCCGGGACGCCATTTTGAAACCGTTTTATAAAGTGGATTTAATGATATGGCCGCTATAATGGCTTTAGAATTGATATAAATTATTGCAAACACCACCTAACGCCCACTTTTTGGAGATTGATCATGTTGACTTTTGATTAATGAAGTTTAGTAATCAAATAAATTTTAATTAGTACTCGGCCAATTTTGATTGCAACATGCTAATATCCTAAATTAATATTGATATTAACTTAATTAATGGCAAAATCGGGTACATTGTCTATAAACAATAGCTTATTCTATTCGCAATGAAATGCATACCTACATAAATCATTAAAACTATATAAATTGAAACGTAACTGTTTTCTCTGTTCGATTTCCTAATTCCAAGTCATTGTCAGTCAAAACAAGGCTATTTATAAACCACCTCGTCATCGCCAGTGCTAAAATCTCATAAAAATCATAAATAAATAAAACTATATTCTAAACATCTAGATTACATTAATATTTACATGTTTTATCACTTAGTTCACTGTTTTACGTTTCATTTTCACTTTCACTGAGTTCGTCCATGTCCATATCAATTAGTTCCTCATCATCTTCTTCGTAGGAGTTGTTATGTTGGCTGCCATCATCTGGCTTCATGTTTGAGGAACCTGACTTGCCTCCAGTCTTTGCTTCTTCTTCTTGCTGCATTCTTTTGTGTTTCGTTCTTCTGTTTTGGAACCACACTTTTACCTGTTGACAAAGAATTTAACTGATTAATATGTCATCCTTTATGATAATACACGATAGGAAGATTTATTATTAAATAGAATGAAATCTGCATTTTAAAATTGATTAAATCTTAATCTAACGCATTTTTTTGCATGTGGCAATTGGTTGGCTTATTTAAAATATTAATCTAAATACACGGCACCAAAAAAACATAAATCATAAGACAGTTTCATGGTTGACGAACACCAATAAAGGATTAAAGGAACTAGACAATAAAAACTATTCAATGCGACCCCTCCAATCATATATCATATAGCTATTGAAAGAAAAATCCGTTGTCGAATTTTTCTGCATGCCAACAACAGATTTCCCGCCCAAAAAACGACGGCCGCCATTTTGCAAGACAATTTGTCACGTGGTTAATGGCTTGCGAAATGTATTCACGTTCTACCCAGCCAGTACGCTTTTGAGATATTGTAACTAATGCACAGAGGTTGTATATCTGTTATTTTGCCAAAAATGGATTTAAGTTTACACATTACATTTATTTGGGTTAGGAATTGGTTTATGTTTCATAACGCCTAGAATGTTCACAAAATAAAGGGTAATTGGTGGTTATAATTCAAGTTTTCTATTACTTGTACTGGTTATTAAGAGTTAAATCTTAACGGTTCTTGCAAAATCAGTAGCGCACTTGACTTGCTGAGTGTGAAACTTATTAATCTGTCTGATATCTTAATGAGCTGAATTATCTACAAATAAGTTTAATTTTCTGACAAACCCTGAACAAAATGAAATTTTCCAACTAGATTACCAAGAATTAGGTAGAAACATACGATTATATTTTTATAGTCGAAAGCAATAAGTTATCAGAAATTCCATTAAAAATTCAATGCGACGGTAAAAACAGTCAATCGCCATGTTAGTTACAACGGATTGGCGTGAAATTGATACAATCGCGTAGTTTATGGCTCCTTACAATTCCATACATGTTATAAATCACATTTTAGTTTATTACTGATAAAAAGTTACAAGGGAATAAGCCATTAACTTTGCTTTTTGTTCGATTTTCCATCAAATGTTTACGTTTTTGTTATTGTTTTCGATAATAATTGAGCTTCATATGAAAAAAATATTGCGTCTACTCATCATATCTTTGGATTATGAACTTGGCAATTAGGATATTTCTGTGATAAAATGTAGAGGTTCGTTAAGGATAATCCAAAGAACGTCTCACGGAGCTAAGCTATTTGCAACACAATCTAATCTGAACTTAAATAGAGTTAAAAATAGAATGTCCATGACAACAGTTCTTCCTACCTACATGTTGGAAGAAGGAGACAGCCAATTGTTTAATTATCCAGAAATTTAAGAGAAGCTTATAACGTAACAGAACTCAATTCTTCTGTTTTCACTCTATACTTGCGGTAGCGAAAAATTTATCGTCCTTATTCTTGTGGAAATAATCATAATCTGCCGGTTTTGTCCCAACACCCTTGTTACTGGGACAAAAGCTGCAGATCTGTTTTCTCTCGTGGGAGAAAAAATGATAAATACTGAAACTTCACGGCTTAATGAGCTTTCCCCCTCAAATTATAAGGTCCCATACTGCGACAGACACGCTACATTACCCGCCATATATCGACATCAAATATCAATCAACTTGTTTCCGATGCCACCCTTTTGTTAAACCTAATGGTGCGTGCAAGAGGGATGTGGCTATGTAACGCTATGTATCGTTACTGAGACGGGGTCATGGCTAAATAGAAAGAAATAAAGTTTATTTTTTTCTATCGTATCGACAGCAACGGTAATGATAAAATTGTTGGGCTCGTGGTTGAGACGTATAACTACACTGATCAACTGATCTGCAAGGTTGAGCAGTGCTAGCAGCGGCCAATCTTGGGATCATTGAAAATCGAGACCCCTCCGTGCCTTGGAGAGGACTTAAAGCCGTCAGTCCCGAGGGTCATACGAACATCTATGATAATCGTTAGACCACTACGAGGCTATAAGTAAGTATATTTAGACTTTTTGTACTACTGACTTAAGTTAGGTCATCACAAAATCGGACCATATTTAAACATTTCTATATCATCATAGCTAAGCGATCTGCAGAGCCGAGTCTCAAATAGGCCAATTTCACATTGAGACTTCATGTCTTGAAGAGTACTATTAAACTTTGCACTGATTGTTATACAGCCAAAAGGATAGAAAATTGACGTTTCCCATTGGTCTACAGATAGTATAGGCAAAAATCTGCATAACAGGATCTTTGGGGAAATGTGGTAGAGGTTCCGATTGTATGCTTAAGTAAAGACGAGCGTTGAGGATCTAATTGCTGTGACCTTTACACCAACTTGATTACTTCGTTTCCTTCAGGAAAAGTTCTAAGTAAGCAAAATTCCGTCAGTGCCCCTGATAAGCTAAAAGCAAACTAGCCAAATAGCGAACACTAAACAGTTGTTAGACGTCGCTAATAAAAGAAATAAGTTGGAACCAGTCGCGGTTTCCCAACACATAAACCCATCCGAAACTTAACACAAATTGGGTAACCTTTTATTCAGCTAAACAAACATCGGTTCGCTGTATCCCATTTATAGTTACTACCATAATTATCACGTTTAAGTATCTGCTAGTAAAACCTTCACGTAACCGTACTTACATTACCACAAAAGAGGCATAATAATAACCACTTTGTTATTAAGTAAACTTTGATTTACAACGACTAAACACAGGTTAAAACGCCTTTGTGAGACCAGTGGAGCGTCGTTAAATTTCACATAAAATCCGAGATGTAAGAGGTGCTGGGGTATTCTGTACAGATACCCTGAAGGTATTCTTAATAGTAGAGATAATTTAGCAACTGAAATTGCCTAAGAAATTAGTTAAAGCTTTTGCTCTTTTTGTGGCTGGTCCTAAGATAGTTACTTGCGGGACACCCAGTAAACTTTACACTTAGCTTAGGTTAGACTTCATGCTCATACGTCATCAAGTGTCCTGAGATTATTTCTCTAATCGTTGAAGCATCCCTAGAAGTCAGAAGGAGACAATTTGGCACATTGGAACTACACGGAACTCTTCTCTCTCGCAAATCATTGCCGTAATGTCAGCACATTCTCTTTTCTCACACTAAACTGTGATTCCATTCTCAAATTTGACATTTGGAAGCATACGTTTAGTTTAGAACCGTGGTTTTGTCTCTGAATGTCTGGCTGTGTTATTCACAAAGGACCAAAGTCGTATCGTACACGTTTCGTGTGGTGTAAATACAATGTAGGCTTGTAAACGGTAACCGGTCATTGGGACTCATACGCGAAATGCTTATGCCACGTAAACTTTGTCTATAAGTCGAGTAATACTAGACTAAGTATAACTAGGGGCGCAGGTTAGATAAAGATGTGCCTACTCATGTACCTATACTGACAGTTCACTGGTATGTTTTATATCCAAATTATAAACCATTAACCATATCATTTATTGAAATAAATGAAATAAGGAATTATGAAATGTATTTGTGTTTTTTTCTTAATTTTCAAGAAAAAGGTCCGTTCAACTAAACGCTGCCAATTTTCTTTTTAGATCTATCTAGAATTATTTATGTTATGACGTGTATATTTTCTTTTTAAACCCAATGCCATCATGTCAAATTATATGTTTTTTTTCACAACTACATAACTTCAAATTCAACTAAATCCCGTATCAAAATTCTCAGCTACAACCCTTGTGCCGCCGCCGGTCCCATAGGCCCATTTGCCGGTTACGGGTTAGACATCGCTCGCATCCATCACCCGGTCTTTTATACCCCTAGGGATATGTGGCGTTCTATGTAATTTTGTATCATTTTACATTGATGTTGTAGGGTTAAGATTATTTAGTTTGATTATTATTATTTTTTAACTCAGCTACTTATTGCTTTGGTTTATTTAAATATTTTAATTTATTGTATGTAGGTATCATAATTTATTACTTAAATTATGTACACGGATGATGAAAATGATAGTTCGAGAACACTTTACTTAAATCACTATCAAAGTTTAACTTTAAACTATTTCCATTCTGAAACACACAAACAAGAGCATTAAACCTTAAAAAAAATCGCAACGACGGACCATCAAACAATTATCGCATTTTGATGTAAATTTAATGTACTACCACTTCGCGCTACAACAACAATAAACTTTAATTCGTTTTGCACGACGCATCTGCTCACACACAACCAACTACCGTAAAATGAACCCTCATAAAACGCTATTATACCAACAAAAGAGGTCTAACAATGTTGGTCGTTAAATAAAAGTCATAAGTCTCCACAAACAATCGTTTTAATAGGAAAAGGGATCCCTACAATGATACCCGTACTAAATAAATAGGGGTGTCATTCAACATGGCCCGAAATGCGATTAAGTGCTTATGTACCCGATTATAGCGTTCCCCTACGGATTAGTAAGCGAGATGGATGTATTCAAACTCCAACGCGTTAGAAAGAGATAGAAACGAATAGGGGAGATACGCAATTAAGAACGCCGCGCGAATTTGGAGGAAAATTTAAATGGATCGCCGTATTACTTTATTGTAGCTCCATTAGCGCGGGAAAAGGACAGATATAGTTTAGAAAGGGACATTATAGTGACAAATTGGGGTTGTTAGATATTCGTTGTAGGGTTGGCGAGCTTTAATTGGATGCTAATAAAGTGATTGTGTTAGGAATGAGTGAGTGGAATGTTTTTCGGTAGCATTTTATGATCGTAACCCATGAAGTATTACGTAAAGGGTAAAAGAACAAAAGAGATAGAAAATGTTATTCTTAACTACTAAGTTAACAACTTTCAAATAATTAATCCAATCATTAATGTTGTATACATAGAGTTTCCCGTTCTAGACTTAAAGTGACATATAATCGTCAATGTAACATTAAAATTTCATTTATTTTCTGTAACAAAATTAGCTGTAGATACCTACTGTGCAAGAGAGACAGCATCGCTCAATTTGCTCCTAATAATAGTGAACGGGTTTCTGTTCAATATCGTTGTTATTTTTGTTTTTAAGCAATGTAGTAAGAAGCTTATAAGTCCTATGTTGGTAACTATTTAAAGCAAATTATTATTTTTTAATTTGAGACCTTACATAGGTACAATTATTCAATAAAATTTTATGGATTAGTAAAAACATTTCATAAGTAATCACTCCGTAACAAGTAACAAACACAAAATCCTACATAAAGCCTCTTCAGACACAGTAAAAGACAAAAGCTATTAAACCTCCCAGTATAGTACCATAGATAAAAGCTCATCACCTCAAGCCACTCAAGAAAAACAAACATGAAGTTAGAATTAACCTATCAATTTACCTTCACAAACAGCGAGGCCTTAACGTGAATTTCCCTTGCCTAAGTGATGGCATTGCACGATAAAACGCAAGAGTCGATAATCGAGTACAAACCGGATGTGGAAAAGCGCCCGCTTACGTTGCTTCCGTTCGCCATTAGCACAGCACAGAATTGTCTAATGTAATCGTTGAATTTGAACGGATTGTACGGCTTAGTGGTGGAAATTGGACCGGAGCGGTCACTAGGACTGTTTGAAACATAGGTGTAGGATTCTTTATATTATATTTAGCAGAAAAATATTCCTTAAAAATCACTGACCCTCCAGAGGGTCTTAACAATTATTGTGTTTTTTATTGTGCCTGCTAATAGTTCTCGACAAGTTACTTGAAAGGCTAATTAAAAGTAAGAAATGAAGATAAATAAAATCTATTTTAAATACAGAAGAGACGAATAACGATTACTTATAATTTTTTATGCTGTTTCCCGCGGTTTTACTAGCTGTCCAAAAGGACTAAACGATATACTTACTTACTTATTTTTTAAGTTTACATACATTTATGTATGTCCTTTCTCAGGTTGCAATGGATCTCCTTGCCAAATTTTATCGAAATCTTTCATCTGTTTAGGCGTAAGAATATAACAGACAAATAAACAACTTTCGCATTCAATAGTAGTATTAGTATGAATTGACGAATATCATACTAAAAAGAAGTATTTACCTAAGTATGTATTTGTAAAACATAAATCAGTCCATTTCAATCTAATCATATTTTTTTTTTACTAAATAGCGAAAATCCAACTGAAATAATTAATGTCTCAAAAAATATTCGAATTGATTTATAGCCACTTAATAATCCAAAAATGTTCACAAAGTTCATTGACTTCAATCAATAAAATGACGTCGGTATTAATGTAAAATTCCAAGACAATTACTACTGACCGGACACACGATACGAAACTTTGGCAATACCGGAACGCCCGGTAATAAAACCGTACACAGTACAAGCGCGTGTCGATTTCCTACATCAAAATTCTTAAGTGGAAAACGGAACGGGATTTACCGTTTTAATGGAGGATGATTTACTGTTTTTATTTTGTTTATGGCATGTAAGAGTGTCTATGTATGGTATGAAGTGATAAGTGAAGCCTGGTGTTAACTTTATTTGTTTTAACATAAAATATTTGACGCCCAGAAGTCTTTTTTAAAATACTTAAAAATTATCTTCCCAAACAAATTCGACAATTCAACCGATAATATAGGAATAAATACATTTACTAACCAAACGCCCAAAGAAATCATAATGGTTAAGATAACCATAGACAGCCAAAAAAAATATCTAACTCAATTAGCCGTTACATATTTTTTATGAGACATATCAGTTTGAACTCCGAGCGTCCCCTTTGTCGCGCCCCCCACAGGGGACCGTAGGGCTCCGCCCTCAAACACCACGCATGCGCGGTTACCACAATAAGTATCTGCCACTTTTTTTATTTGCTCAATTGAGAGGTAATCGAAATAGGTTTTGAGATTTGAAACGATATTGGGATACTGGAAATAGATGGACTGGCATTTTTATGTTGATTCGGTAGCTAAAATAAACAGTAGGTGGGCGAATATTATCAAATATCGTTATACTAAATTGAATTTCTATTATAAGAATTAGGATAGATCGAGAAATAGTATGGGTCAGGCAAAAACGAAGTAGTGACACGAATTGAGAAGAATATACTGAGATCATTTGCGCATGTCGAAAGAATGGATAAAAGGTTACTAACAAAAGGGATTTAAGGCAAGTGTCAGTAAAAGCCGGGAGAGGACGACACCCTAAAGACTTAAACTGACCTTATTGGTGAAGTTCTTCAAAAAATCAGATGCGTATCGAGTACTAGCAACCAACCGACGATAGTGACATGAGCTTAATAATTTTGTAAAATTTTGGGGTCAGTTAATAATCTTTTTACCGTCTGCTACACTTGAGATCGAGCAGTCTTATTGGTTTTTTCTATGAGTAATACCTCAGAGTGGATTTGGTATAGGTCGTGTCAAGTTGTCAAACAGAAGGCAGTGGATAGAAAGCAATGGTGATATCTCCATGACAAGAGTTGAGCTCTATAATTTAAGAAGAAGCAAGGCTCACATTCTCATTACAAGGAACCTAAACATACCGAACGAAATGTTATAGAGCGGTTAAGGAGATGGACTTGAAATCCATTGGGTCTTGCTTGCACAGTTTCGGATCCTGTCCGCAGCGACCTCTTTTGGTTACTGAGAAAGTTTAGTATTAAATTCTTCAACGTATTTTTGCAGCAACAGCAACTGTGGGGATAAAAGGCATCATTGACCAAGCATTGACCATTTTTTCTGGAGTCAACTTATGTACACAACCCATTGTAAATCCATCAACCAAACATCAATGTTTCAAAAACAGCCTTTTTAGCCCAACTGTACTAAATTACGTAAATATAAAATAATAAGCAGCTGCATAATCATATCAACCAATATTTTAAAATAATGCTCCAAAACTGACAACATATTAAATTTATTACTCAATTGTTTTTATAACACACGTAAAAAATATGATTTTAATAAAAATCCAGACGCATAATGGAGAACAAACATTTAAATTTCAAAAATCGAACTTGTTAACGCAGTGCTGTCATTTAAGTGAGAAATTATGACTAATTATAAAAAATATAAACCAACATAACGAGCAAAGGCATATCATAAAAAAATCCAAGCAGCATTTCCCTCAAAAATTATGTTTTCACGAGTTCCAATAATCGAATTAAGTATGGTAAACATTTTATCTTAATAGTCGACTATATACGAACATACGAACAGGCCAGCTGCATGTAATTTAGTTAATAATATAAAATTACTTGTATCGAGTATAACCTGTCCGGGCTGTACGTCATCGTGGCTTGGCTTGTAAAAAAAAACATATTGGATTATAAACCTCGATGGTTGAACTGTTTGCACTTTGTGTTTGGGTTACGTAAATAGTAACAACCTTTTCTTTAATGGATTATTTGCCCTTCCGCACACTGTCCGATTATTACTGTCAAAGAATATCTGATGCTCGCTGACCAGAGGGCACTCTGCACTCTGTCTACGTCATGCATTTCGTCCTTATGGCTCATAAATAAATAAGGAACAGTTCTTGTAGAAGTTGTGCCTACCTAAGTAGGTAGGTACTTAAAATGTTACTCAAAGTACTTGCTTCGTTCACTATGTTCAAACACTATATTATTCTCTTATTATACTTTTTATAAAATTGTACATAAAAAACGTAATTATGGTGTTCAACTTGTGTATCCGATATAAATCAACAAGTTTCCTTTGGAGAGCAAATAAAATATCTAATACTTAGAGTATTATGAATTTTTATTTTATATCTATCGTTTATGATAGTTACTTCAAGCTACATGAAGTAGGAGAGCTTTAATATCATAAATAATATTAATATATATATTATAGTTTACTGTTAAGATTCTTTACAAGGATTTCATAACTAATATTATAGACTGCGATTTTGTGAGCCCTGTATGTGGAGGGTAAGTTCCGATAACTGCACCAATTTAAAAAATCTGTCACCATTTGAAAGGCACATTATTCCACATGAAAATAAACTAAATATTATCTTGCAATGAAAGCGAAGCTGGGGTTACCAGCTTTTATATAATAAACAGGTAGTTCACACACAGGGAAGCTTTCCACAGTTCTTTGCATTCATTGCTAGCTCTTATGGAATTGAGTGCTAATTTAGGGCGACCTTATGACACAACTACTTTTATATAAATTCCCAAAAAAAGATAAAATACTAACCCATTTTCCTATTATTACAGTAAATTAATTAAACTTGACGAGCATCGCTTTCATTTTATTTGTATAATACAAATAAAATAGTGCGGAGGTATGATAATAAGCTTGAAGTTATAACTGAAACGCACTTGCTACCTTAAACCAACAGCTGATACTAATTAAACCTCACCTAATTATCCACAGTAACGACTTTCATTAAAACATGTAAATTTTACAGCAATTGGTCTCAATATTGAATCGTAACAGTAAAAAAACGCGGTGCTACTCATCAAAGTACCATAAATTAGATCGGCTTTCAAGCCTCATTACTCTATAATTCTCTATGGTAATGTGTAGTTGTGACGGGAGATAATGGCTGCTACTTCGATGTTGATGGCAATACTTTTTTTTAGGATTCCGTAGATTGGAGATGTATGTTAACGGAATCAGTATTATTCTTATAGGTAATAAGAATAATATAAGGGGTATATAGGGCTTATAATATAGGGCTTCTCATCATTGCAAGTGATGAGAAGCCCTTTCAATAATCTTTTGATTCTAATCTCGTATATCCGTAATGCAAATATAAAGACAGCACAAGAGTGCAAAAAATATGCCTATCTTACTGGTCTTATACTTATATTTTATTAAATCCCGTCACAAATTCACCAGCAATCTAAAATTAACTAGAGCTAAAACTGACAAATATGATTGCTTTTAATAAGTAATACCTAAGTTTATCAGGTATTCAGTATTCTTCACTTGCAGACGAATAATTAAAAATCTATCATGAAAACTAAAGTAAGTAAATGAATATACAGAACCAGTGCATCCACCGAAGCATCGCTCCACATTTTTTTGTTCATCACCAGTGTTGCATGATGCGATTAGCCGCGGCGCTAATTTCCTCCTGCTGCCTTAATCAACTGTGTAGCCATGTCCATGTCTTTTTTTTTTCTACCAAATTGGTAGTTTCCAACATTTATCGAGTTAGAACGACCTACGTTGTGTTAATAATTAGTAATTTATGTTTGTGTAGTCAACATCATGTCTGTTATTTTGAAGTAATTAGGTAGAAACGTTACTTTTTTGTATGCATTTAAAAAAATTATGCATTAAATATTTTTTAATTTATAGCTTGACATATACGCCGCTGGCCTATCTAGTATATTATAATAATTATGGATAAATGCCATACTAACATATATTATGTATATCATAACATATCCTATACATCCTGTACCACATGTACCTACCACATATATTATAGTATATCTTGTGGCCAACATGTCATGATCCCTAATAAAAGAGTATAATTGTAGTGCTTTCTTTAGAAAAAAAAACTTGACAAGTAGAAGATAGGCGGTGCTCTATTGTACAGAATTTCAATGGAGCTGCTTAAGGAACTGCATATTATCAATACTTGCAAAGATGACCCTGGTTTATTACTCTCTCTCTCTGATAATAATTCCTCTATTTATTCTGTTACACATCTGAAACTGAACAGATTTTGGTAAATTTTGGCAAGGAGATAGATTGTACCCTAAGGATCAACCTTAGGATAGGCCTTATTTCTCAAAAATCTGGGCTCAAAGTGAAAAGAAATGAAACTACAGCATCTACTATGACATAAATTACTCAGCCTACTACTCAAGCCTAATGCAGATTGGCAGAAAAATATCATGACTAAACTAAACTAAAATTAAACAGCTGAAAACTGAAAATAAATCAAACAATTACTGATAAAACATTGTACTACACTTAATTAATGAAAAATACAACGTAAATGTGTTTAGAAACTAGGTTGAGCTATTAGTATTAGTAACTGACCACACCCGACCGATTGCTAACACTACGGACGGACAGCAAAAAAATCAATTAGTGGTAGATAGATACAAAAATCTGAATAGGATGCAACTTGTGTTGACACCCTTGCTCTATCCTATCTTCCAAGCTCAGCTGACTGTGCTAACACTGACTCAAACGGCGCAAGTATAGTAACCTATCCGGTAACTATATTCGAAATCACGAAAACATCTAACTACTAATTACTCAAGGTAACAAATCCCTCCTATCATGGCCGTGGTGAATTTCAAGGATTCCATAGCTATGACTATAGGGCAAGTGAAGGTAAGCGCGGTTTTTAGTCGGTACGAGTTCGATATACAGTGCCACCTCCACAAGTAGAACACGATCCTTAAGGATTTTCGGTTTGGTGTAATGGCCACCTCGCCACTACACAAAAAATTATGTGATCTGCAGATATTTATTTCGATTTCCTATGTACCTAAGTACTTTATGCTATGTTTTAGTACTTGGATCCAGAAAATAATTTAGTTAAAAAAATTTGAAATACCTACATAGAGTTTTCGCAATATTTTAGCAAAAATTAAGTGAACTTGACAATTAACAGATCTGCTGAAACACATTTTCGGGTGATTTCACTCATGAATTGTGCTCAGCAAAGGAAGTTGAAATTAAAGTTCCAGTAAAATCGACGCCTTTTCTAGAAAATCATCAAGACATACTGTATAGAAAAAGCGTACTTAACTAACATAGCTACTGCACTTGTCGACGGTACCTGCGCGCACGCACGCCAACGCCTAATGATCCAGTAATTAAAGATTTTTTCGTTCAGTTTCGAACAATTAGACGCAACGCTTGATACATCGCGATTTCATTGTTTCGATAATGTCGGTAATTATTTCACCTAATCGTTTATGACTTCTATTGTGTGTATTTATCTTGCTTGGTACTGAGGCACGCCTAGATTAATAC
Source organism: Acronicta alni (assembly GCA_964056405.1). Lineage (NCBI taxonomy): Eukaryota > Metazoa > Arthropoda > Insecta > Lepidoptera > Noctuidae > Acronicta > Acronicta alni. Next base: position 1,837,379 of record OZ043937.1, read on the forward strand.
GAAAAACTTATACAACCATATGTTTTTAACAGAAGTAGAGGCAGAAGTTTAGGGCAGTTGGATTTGTGGAGAATGTCGACCAAATCTCTTGACTGCATTACAGATAGAGGAACACGCACTGGATTAATTCGACAGTTGATGTTTTTTTTTATCTTAATCATCAGAAATTGACATCGAGTATGTTACCAAGGAGGTTTGAGTATGAATATGGATGAATAAAAGGGGAGAAGGAGACCAAAGAAAAGATGAATGGACTGTGTGAGAGATAATATGGCTACAAAGAGTGTTGTTGACTTGCAAATGTGTTTACGAAAGATCTATTTACAGAAATACAATATCATTTATAATTTGAATGATGAGATTTTATTTAACTTTGTTTCAGAAAAAAGAAAACTGGTTTGAAGTTTATCCTACTACCAAACAGTAAGTACCAAGTAATTTCCTAATCAAGTGACGGCTGATTGAGATGTATGGAAGAAAAATACAATATACTGAATAAATACTCAATCGTTTATTGCATCCCATAATGTAAATGTGAACATATTTCCCCTGGCGTTTTCTGTTTTCCTAGTTCGAAAAACTTTGAAGATAATTTTAAACTACCGTGTTTGTTAGTTCTTTATTATTAACTGGTTTTATGTTTTAAAATTAATGTAACAATTTTGGATCATGTCGGGCACAACTAAGTTTAAACAGTTTAGTAAAAGAGGAGTGCGTCAAATCATAATTACTATTATTTATTAGAATATTATTATGTACAATATGCTAGTAAATCTGCAATGACCCTAAGCAATGTGGAATAAGGGTAGATTTGGATGATGATTTTCAATATGGCAAACAACGGTTCTGATGGTAAGGAGACCGTAGCCTATGGACGCTGGCAACACCAAGGGTAAATACTCGTAAGTCTTTTTAAGGAAATTTTGCTAGTTACATTAATTACCCTTCAATCTGGGTCACATTAAAGTTGGCAGTTACTGTTAAGCTGTAAAATATTTAACAATACGATGATCACCATACACGAACTAAACAAGAAGTCGGAACAGATCTATCACTGAACGTACAGAGGTCAGCACATCAAGCTACCCCAATCTGTCAAATGTCTTTGATTGATTTTCAACTTTAATACAATAGAATAAGGTTCATATTAAATTGGGAAAATTTTACAGTTTTGGATATGTACTACAGTTCCTATGTACTACAGAGGCCGTCCCACCACCTATTATTACGATAGTTTTCCGATTGAGTGAGAGGGATGTCGCTCTATAAATTAAATAGATATAAGGGACGAAACGAGACGAACTATTGCGTGTTAGTACCTAAAGGCTGATTAAATACGTTATAACCCGATCCGTCAACACAAGACTATAACATGGGTGTAATTAGAATTTAGATCAAGTCGTAGAGTCAAGCGCATCGAATGGGAAACACAAGGTTTAATCACCTGCTTCGTCATTATATACCATCACGCCTGTATTCCCCGAAGGGTTTGGCAGAGGTGTACTAATGTACACACACACACTTCGGTGATATATTTAGGTCCCATGTAATAGGACGAGCCTACTGCCCTCGACCGGGCACAATTATATCCAAACTCCATTTCCGAGTTGCTACTGAGAATTTCATAGAAAAACCCAATAACATTTTGCTCGCCCATCAAATCGAAAGCAGGACCTCTAGTATAGTGTGTAAAGTAGTGCACCTAATGTAAGTGTTTATGTCAGCGTTACGTTTGTAATTAATAATTACTTAGATGGCAATTTACTGGCTTCTACAAGCTACGGCTACCGTTTACCATCAGGAAGCCACCAGTGCTTGTTTGAATTTAAAAAAAAAAAACAAAAACAAAAATGTTTGAATTTATTTGAAGGGGACACTAGAAACACGAGGTTGACAAGAAATACCATGTTCCACGTAAATCAACAATGATAATTCAATACTTATGTATCTAAAATGAAGCATTAGAAAACAGCATCAACTCTTTATTTGATTCTGTCTCTACGCCACTGAGTTGCCAGCCTCGTCATATAAATTTTCTTCTAAACATTACACTTAGCGAGAACACTCATAAAATATACAATGAGATATTAAACTTTCTTTTAATCGCGTGTTAATTAATTTTAAAAACTACAGCGTGGAGCAAAAAATAACTAAAAACTTTTCTATGAACACTGTTGTTAGAGCAAAATAATGATATCAATTTCGCGGTTTTCTACATTTAGGGTGATCAGTGTTATAAAAGATTCGTTACGCTAGCTAATTGGGTTATTAAATTATATTTTATTTCAAACCATAAATACAATTATTTTTTTTTTACTTTTAACTCTTTACAGTCAGACTATTTTTAATTATCTCACCGATGCGGTGGTTCTGCTGCAGCAGTTTATCAGGGTGAGTACCTACCGCATTGCAGCGAAGCAGAAGTGTCATAGCTGCGCTACATAATTGGGTGGGTATGTAGCCAGTGAAATTACTGACTGAAACACATGAGTAAATACGCGTAGTGTTGCTAGTATTCATAGATGACGGCTACTGTCTGATGACAAGACGCTAGTGATACCACTGGTATTGCTGTCGTTTATATAGACTACGGTTGCCGCTTACTATCAGGTTGTGGTCCTTAAACTTATATAAATATTATTAAGTACCTACTTATAAAAAAACCTGTTTATACAAATCTAAATAAAAATATCTAATGTGCCCGCCATAGCAAAGTTACTCGCGAATTCCACGGCTCGAGCCGGGAGAAACACCATGAAGTCGGCAAGATTTCGATAGAAACCTCCTTCCTGCCCGCGGAAGGTAAACAATACCCGTAACTATTGAGTATGTAGAATTCTACACTCTAATTATTTAATTTTTTAATGGTTAGAGATCATAAGGTCAAAATATCAGCTTGATATTTCAAAGTTATCGATTTGTTTAATCAGAAATGTTTACATTACCCTTTTAAAGACTATAATTACAGCGTTTCATAAGACTGATATCTTTGCTCGAAGTAATTAATCAAGTGGGTAATTGTTATATGGCCTATGTACCTACATAATTATTATCTTGAAGGCACTTCTTCATCCAAACGGCAAATTTCTCCTCTACCATTCGCTAAATTATAGATTATAATCAATAACCATTAATTAATTAATTATATGGTTAGTTAATTATATTTGAACTTTCTTATAATACGCAACAGAAGTTTTTATGCTTCTCTATCCAAAATTACTATAATAAAAAAATATATGCCCATCACAAACGATTTTTTTTCTTATTCACTATATTTTTTAGTAGCCAGACATCAAAATTATTGTTGCCAAGTATTAAATCAAAATATTACTAAACAAGGTTTATTAAAAAAAACCTGTAGATACACCGTATTTCGGTGACGATCTCGTTTTCCTAAACCCGTGGGAATTTCCAAAAATCCTGTCTTTGTGCTCCTACATCCGTTTAAGAAATTTCACTTCTTCATGCTCCTAGACTAAAGGCATTTTAATAAGAATCGTGCCTATTGTCATACGTCAGCCTTTTTTTTTTGTATCTATGGAAAATCCTCATGGATCCATCACTTGGGGAGGTGACACTTGCCCTATAGTCATGGCCATGGGAATCTTTGAAACTCGCCACGACCATGACAGATTTTAATCCAGCCATTGCTGGACCCCTTCAATTGCAAATATTTTTGTTTTTAATCTTATTGTTCTAGACCCTTATAAGTACCATCCATGGGACTAATAAGGAGGCTCAGAGTCACGCAACGTGCAATGGAGAGGGCTATGCTCGGAGTTTCTCTGCGTGATAGAGTCAGAAATGAGGATATCCGCAGAAGAACCACAGTACCCGACATAGCTCGCAGGATTGCACGGTTGAAGTGGCAATGGGCGGACCATGTGGCTAGAAGAACGGATGGCCGCTGGGGAAATAAAGTCCTGGAGTGGCGACCACGCATAGGAAAGCGCAGCGTGGGACGGCCCGCAACTAGGTGGACGGACGACCTCGTGAGGATTGCAGGGAGTCGGTGGATGCGGTCTGCGCAAGATCGATTTTTGTGGCGATCATTAGGGGAGGCCTATGTTCAGCAGTGGACGTCCGTGGCAGATAGATAGTTCTAGACCCACTACTTTAAGCTATGTGTCGTTAGTGGTAGATCTAAATTAAGTAGATAATAAATATCACATAGGTCAAAAGCCTTGATAATTTCGTATACATCAAGCTATATTTCCCAATATAAGCTGATTTCTCAGTGTACGGAGAGCCTATACAATGCGAGATTATTTTATGCTGGATGTTAATTTGATATGTAATCGTGTACTCAATTTGATTTAACATATTATTGGTTAATTTATCATCTAAAAATAAAGCTATAAAATAATTTGCGAAGTTAATTAAGTATGTTATCTTATTAGAAGTAAATAAGTTTTGTATTAATAACATCATGTTACAAACATAACTTACGACTACTTTTTTATCATTAGGTAATAAGAAGGTTTTATATAAATTGATAGCTTCTAGAGATTTCTCCTAAAAATATCTGGAGACTTGTAAATAGGTTAGTATATACGCTATTTGTACCTACCTAGATTGTGCTTATAAATTGGTATTCAAGTTTCCTATTTCAACTATCAGAAAGGTCGTTCAATGGCACTAAATAACATTCGACTGACTGACTTTCGTTGCTGACAGTACCACCGCAAGCATACACAGACTCATACTTCAATGAACATAACTACATTGATTTATTCCTCTGGATAACGCTGAGGACGCTATCAGACAAAATAAGACTTGAAAATAGACAGTTAACTAACCTGTGTCTCTGTGAGGCTTAGCGCCTGCGCGAGCTGTTTCCTCTCCGCGCCAACCACGTAATGATTCTTCTCAAACGCGTGCTCCAGCTTCAACAGTTGTGATGGAGAAAACGCCGTCCTGATTCGCTTCGGCTTCCGGAACGGCTGGAGAAGGAATCCTGGGATGTCTGGACCTGGTAACAAACGCTACTATTAGCAGAGTTAAAATGAAATTGATAGGAGACAATAATAAGTATATTTGATGAGTTATTGATAATGAGAGAGAGGTAGGGTATAGTGGGAGTAATTCATCTCAAATTGGAGCTGCCCGACCGGGGAAGTACCTCCACCTTGCAGTAAACCAAAGTGAAATAACACTGCTTTGAGCTGTGTTGTGTTCCTAACGGTGAACAAGGTTGCCAGTGCTCCGCGAGGAAACGTTGTGTTGGCAAAGCGCAAGTGATACCCCTGGTGTTGTTGAAGTGATACCCCTGGTGTTGTTGAAGTGATACCCCTGGTGTTGTTGAAGTGATACCCCTGGTGTTGTTGAAGTGATACCCCTGGTGTTGTTGAAGTGATACCCCTGGTGTTGTTGAAGTTATACCCCTGGTGTTGTTGAAGTGATACCCCTGGTGTTGTTGAAGTGATACCCCTGGTGTTGCTGAAGTGATACCCCTGGTGTTGCTGAAGTGATACCCCTGGTGTTGTTGTATGTCTTTAATTTGATGTGTTATGACTTTAGCACGAAATTCCAGTATGTTGTCATAAAATATACAATGAGTACGTTTTTTATTTTATTATTATTGTGTTAATTTGACAAACAAGCTGACGAGACGAGACAACAAGACGGGTTGCTGATAGTAAGCAACCGCAGCCTAAATATGCAAGCAACACCAGTATTCAAGCAACATCAGTAATATCACTCAAGCGTTGTCATCTTGAATCATAAGTTTCATATTCCCAGTAATTTCACTGGCTAGATTACCCTTCATGGTGGAACAATACCGTTAGCACATTATTGCTTAGCGGCTTAATATTTAGCAATTTATTGGTACTAGCTCAAAGAAACTTCGAAGCATGAGTAGAGCTTACCACCAATAATGTATTTCTGCAGGCGCAAAACGACTACTTACCAAAAACAAGCATTTTATCGACGTCAAGACGAAACCATTTTATTTACGCATAGAAAATTACATTTTTGTCGACTTGTAATCGACATGCCTCTTGTCTAATCTTTACTCGAGAAAAATGTAATTTTATGCGAGTAACTGCGCAAAGCGGCGATGAAGGATAGTTATTAATTTATAACCAACTTGATTTAGTTTTCTTGGATAGAATAACACGGAAAGAGATAGCTCTATGGATTTATGGATACAATATAATCGTTGACAAGTTAGATTGAAACGTAACATAACTTATAAGGCCACTGCGACATGACAAGAACAGTAATAAAATTGTCATTATACACACTTATTGAATGTTTAATATAAAATGCTTTGACATTCATAAATAATTCATAAGTTAACAGAACGTGCAACAACACTGTATTTAATGACAATTATTGTATCTAAGCTTGCTTTGCTAAAATGCTAATTTATTTAAATTTAGAAAAAGGTATCGAAAATGTTCATTTTCGCAATTTTAATTTTATTCGGAATCATTCAATTAAAAATTGAATTATTCTTGTTGATTTAAATATTCTATTTACAATTCTTGGGAAATAATAAGTTGATCACACCAACATTAAAAAACATTATTAACATAAACTTTTGTCACTCAGGGACTCACTGGACAAGTTACTTTCTCAAGCTCCGGGCTGTTTGTAAAATAAAATTCGAAATAAAAGAATAAATTTCCGCGTGCACTATCCTTGTAGTGGCGTACTGACTATTAAAATTAAATTAAACAAAGATTACCACTAAACGACCGCGGCCCCAGGAGGATAATCCATCATCCACTTATGTTATTTCTACGTACTAAGAAATATGAAGTAATGAAACACAACAAATTATACAGTCGAGTGTTTCTGCTTTATAAATGCTATTTAGTTCTGTGTTGAAATTTGACGTTTGTTAGATTTACACAATACTGTTTGTAAAATGGCTATTATTATACGTTTTGAGGTTTATGGATCGTAATCAGCAGGATGCTAATGTAATTCGTATATTTACACGGTATTTTGTGTCGTACATACTGAGAATGTATTCACTTCAACCACTTACTATTGAAGTGAATGTCTTGATTGACTTGTTTATTCTATATTATAGTAGCTAATAGCATATTGTTATGGTAGCCAATAGCATAATAGTTTCTTCTTATGCAACTTGCCGACATACCACTAAATGCAATCAGTACCTAATTACGTGTATTATATCAAGTTAACATAAATTTAAAGTCCGTGTTATATTCCATTATTTAGCTTTCATGCTCTAAATATTTCTTAGTATTTCCCACTCCCATAATGGTTCTATTCGCCACTACCGGGTTTGAAACTTCTGTACACAAAAGCAATTATATAATTATAATTAAAAACTGACACGCCCACTCCAAACAATTACTTGTAGATTACCAAACCAATTTAGGCCTCGTATCAAAATAACAGCGATGCTAAAGGCCTCGTCCAACTTGGAACTTTAATAGGCCATTAGTTATAAGGAATAATATCACCCGTGGGTGGCTGCATACGCGTTCCACACGCAGTGGCCTTGTGGCGACGTCCTGACATTTGCTAATGACATTATAATTGTTCACCCAACCATTTTACCCAGACCTATTTTCACCCATTCACGACTCTCTACATACAATCCATGTAACGTGTCATTTTATAATGGTCGTGCGTTTATAATGCAGTATTTAAGGTACTGTATCAATTACATGCAACGTCATTGTTGGGCGAGACATTAAAATTGAGATGTTATCGTTTATTTTTATTTATTATTTGCTGGTGGGTTTTAATGAGGAGATTACTTTGTGAGCAAGATTAAACTGTCATAATCCAAGGTATTTCCACTTACATTGTCGCGCTTACAGTACTATTAATGTCAATGATAAATACAATGAATGCCCGTTATTAAAGTTGAAATAATCTGTAAGTATATGAAAAAGGCTTTAATTTTCTTTATGACCTATAATTTCGACAGCTCTCTCGTACGATGATGACTATCGTGATAATCGTTCGTGCGACAGCAAAAATTATTAAGTCACTATATTTTTATTTACTTTTTGCTTGTTTTGCGCAATGCATAAGCACTTACTTTCAATACTGACACTTTCAACATGCAAAATTAATATAGTCCTTCCTTGCGATAGCAAAGTAACGAATAGAAAGTAAGGACGAGAAAATTTAATATAAATGTAAAACTTGCGAAAGGGGTCGGGACGCAGCCAATTTTCTGATACAAATATTGAAAAAAAGGACACCTAAAAGGAGCAAAAAATAAATAAAGAAAAGGGCAAAATGGAATCATAATCGTGATATAACAGTGATTTTTTTCAGTGCCTGTCACCATCGACAATCGTCACTTTGCCTAGCTCTTGGGCGTACTGCGTTTGCCAAGGTGTGATCTCATTTCAAGTTCACATTCACACCAACGGGCGTTGGTTCTGAAGTAATTTCTTTATCTCTCAACCAATTCTCTACCGGTTCAGTTCAAGATGATCAATGTAACTCAATAAAAAAAAATAGCAAGGTAATTTAAAAACTATTCCAAACATTTTTATGAGACTATCTTACATTTAAATAGTGAGTTATTACATAATGCATCAATTAATTGATGGAACACCATAGGGACCAACCTAACCGTCATCGCTAATTGACTAGGTGTGAAATTCCCTAAAGAACTACCAAATGTCAATTAGTTTACGTTAATATATTGCTCTATTTTCATAATACTTGTCTTCAAAAATATTGTATAACAGTTATTGTTATGTACGTTATATATTTATATAACGTAATAAAAAACCATAATAAAGTTGATCATAGAAGAATGTTAGGCTATAAGTTGATGTTATTTACTGAAGTATTTCAAGAATTGAATAAAAAAAACAATGTCTTACGCAAAACATATGATATTAGTACTAGATCTACATATACATTTTTATTGTACTCCTTACTCTAATGCGTTTTGTAGCAAATAAACGTTTTTCATTTAATTCCATAAAAATAAAAAATCTATTGCCGCATGTATAAATGACCATTACTTGAGAACGGCTGTGGCTTTTTTGATGTGTTCGTAAGTATCAGGACAATGTTTGTATCAAAGAAAATTCGGGAATTTCCCAGAAGATTGGGAAATACGAGATCAATGCGGGTTGTTTATGATAAAATGCGTATTTGAGAATATATTTAGAGCGAATGCCAATAAACGTTTCGCGATTTACATTTTATGACTGTGTTATTCTATAGTTAATATAGTTTTTTAAATGTTACTCGTCTTTAAATATTAATGAAGACTTCATCAGCGTACAGCCTACAAACATGATTACGTAAACTCGGACATTGCTTAACTCATTATGACCATATAAGTAAAAATACCAACAATAAACAGCTTATATAAAGTACATAATTGCTAAATAACGACAATTTAATTACCACTTGAGTTTATGTCAACGCAAATGTGCGTTTTGCGTGATAACACACAAGTTTCGCAAAAGCGGTGCAATTTATTTCTATAATGTGTTTTCACACTAGTCTTTGCGTTTGGACTACTTGTGACTTATTAGTCACTATTAGTAGCGATCTGATAAACTGCCCTACATAACGGTGGCAAAGGAATTGTATTCAACATGCAACACCACACCAACGATAAAAATGCCAGCTATGACTTTTGTCTGTGAATCGATTTTTACTCACAGTTTTTTTAAATACAGCCGAGCTGTATAATTTTTCAAAAAAAAATTAAATAGGAAATTGACTGACTCATTAGTCTAGTGGTTCTAGGCGCGACTGATACGCTAGAGGTCCAAGGTTCGATCCCCAGGTAGAGCAAAGTGTTTTTGCGTTTTTCTATGAAATTCTCAGTAGAAGCTCGGAGTCTGGATTTGTGCCCGGTTAATGGCAATAGGCTCGCCCTATTACATGGGACCTAAAACATACCGGTGAATTGTGGGTGTACATTAGTACACCTCTGCCTAACCCTTCGGGGAATACAGGCGTGATGGTATGTTAAAATTAAATAGGTACCTATACTTATATGGTAGGTAGGCAAGTAAGTTTTATGTGAAAAAATATTTCCATTCATAAAATTCTCGAATAGATACCTACATAATTTTGAAACAACCTATTTTTATTAATTGAATAACAAACATCCTCTTATCTTATAGATAACCCGCGAGGGTGTCACAAAACACATAAATTTTTGGTTTTTACGACTACATACGAGAAAAGATAATTATATTGACGTTCGTAAAGAACTAACGATAATAATTCTTAAAAACTATATCACAGCAAACGATAAACTGATTTAAGTAATTAATGCCGCCGCGCTGAGGTCACTGCGCGATGAACTTTTTAATGAATGATTTTTTAGATAGTTAACACAATTAACAGAAATTGTGAATTGAAAATGCACGTCATCAATTAAAATAAGCTTCGAGATAGTTTATTATGCTATTTAAATAAACGATGATGGGCCGTGACAACCCAAATGATTTACGATACGACAATCTGATACTTACTATATTTGGGCCATTACTCTTTTTATTAGGCAGCAGTTTGCTGTGGCGACGGTCGAAATAAGTTGAATTTTTTTAAAAATATCAGCTAAAGTAAATAAACCTTACTTATAATAAGGTTTCCATTATCTCAAGCGGGCAACAGCAATAACTCAAGTTAATTAATCATAGTTTTCGTTGCTCTCCGCAACCGTCGACATTGTAAATCATTTGTCTAACTACCGATCGCATCACTAACAAAATGGCTGCCCACTCAAAGTAACCAACATAACAATCATTATAAATCGTTGCTTTTTAACGTCAGTTAATCGTCGCAGTCGCCCGACAACAAAGTAAGCTCAAATTACATCCAATTATAAGCTATTCAATCCTTTTAGTGGAAATATGGTTTAAAAAAACACGTGGTTTAACAATATGTGGTAATTAAGAAAAAAGCGCGCGTAACGAAAGATGTGACGGGCAGTGCTACCAACATGTTTAACGAGGCAAATAGTGATGCGCAAGTATCGATAAGTGGAACGATTGATAATGACATGCAAATAAGCATCTAATTAGCGTAGCGATTTAAGCGAACCGTACATGACGAGATTACACTGCCGGTTGTTAAAACAGGTATATTTTATGAATCATAAATATAAATAGACGCAAATATCTATGCGATTATCTGTGTCAATTAATATATCCATTAATCGTAAAGCATAGAAAGTTAGGTATAATTACTATGGTCAATTTGTTTTTTGTTTAATATCGACTTTCTACTTATATTATAGGGCCAAATAGTTTAAAGATAGACGCATAGATTAGATACATATTATAATTGAACGTCAATTACATTGTCAGTTTGTAACCACACTTAAACTTAAATTAAAAGAATATATCCAAATTCATAAAAAAATAAACTAATCGACTAAAGACCAACACTATAAAATAATCAAATTTCGAACAACAATGGCGTCAGTTGATAATCGGGAGCCGAAGCTCGCTCGGCTCACATAAAACCTTCTTTGTCAAAACGCTTATTAGTTCTGTATGAAAAATAATAATTTATTTTTATTATTTCCCCCTTTTTGTGACGAATTTGACGGGCTGAATGCGCTTTAAGCCAGTTTAATTAAAATCCAGTTCTTTATAATGTTGCTGGGTTCATAAAAATAACATTTGGAATGGGGTTGCAGATAAAAATGGGGATGATATGGCAACTAATCTTTGGGAGTTTATTATGAATATTTACTGTACGGAAGGAGGGACAAATTATGATGGCGGCCCTTTGTTGACTTAAATAATGGTGTGAAATTGAGTAGGGTAGTTGTGGATTACTGGGGAACCGTAGGGGCGTCCATGTTGACAATCGTCTAAATTAAGTATATAAGTACCTACCTATACTAATTTTGTTTTATTTTTCATCGAATACCTACAGTATCTGAAGTATTCAAGCTAATGCGGTGGACTAACAAGCTCGACCGTCAAAAGGTAGTGGCTGGATGATTTTTTTAAGTCTTATCGTGTGACATGCCTTACCCTACTTCTATAATATTAAAATAGTACCTAAATAGATATTTTTATATTTCACACATCACCACGATATAGTCCCAAACTAAGCAGAGGTTGTACTTTAAGTACTAGACAATGGATGTAATACTTTTTTTGTAAATATATAATACTTAAGAAACACCCAGCCAAACACAAACACTTATGTTCATCACATAAATATTTTTGTCCTGTAGGAATCGAACCCACGACCTCGTGATCAGCAGTCTGACACTCGAACCACTAGACCAGAGACGTCGACAATATAATTATATCAGCTGACCGTTGTATATAAGGTCGAATATTAAATATTGCAGCAAATATTGATAGTTCTCATTGCATAGAAGACAAGAACAAAATTAATAGGTGTTAAACTAATAATAAAGGTACCTATTTTGTTTTTATATCGACATAAACATGACTGCCTCATTAGTCTAGAGGTCCAAAGCGCGACTGCTACGCTAGAGGTCCTGGGTTCGATCCCCAGGTCGAGCAAAGTGTTATTGGGTTTTTCTATGAAATTCTCAGTAGCAGCTCGGAGTCTGGATTTGTGCCCGGTTAATGGCAATAGGCTGGCCCCCTATTACATGGGAACTAAAACATACCGGCGAAATGTGGGTGTACATTAGTACACCTCTGCCTAACCCTTCGGGGAATACAGGCGTGATGGTATGTATAAACGTTTACAGACATCACACTATTGATCATTAAATTCAATTAAATTGGCCTCTAAAGTTCAAGCCAAATGTTTAAATTAATGAAGTCTTTTAGCATAAAATGGTATTATTCTATACGTGATAAAATACACTTTTATAAATAACGCACGCAATGATAAATGACAGCTGTCAATTTACAAAAAAATAACAACCGCATCCGATTGCCTCTAATTTTGAACACATTCTAAATTCAAAGTCAAACACAAATCCGGGGCACATCATACATCAGAGCAACAAACTATAAATTCATGTTGTTATCATCATAATTATGTTATCACCAGCATTTTAATTGCAGCTAATGGGGCGATAGTTACAATGTATTCGGGGCTATAGGCTATCGGACGTACAGTAATGAAACAGACCAAGAACGGGTCAAACGGCCACAATATTGTTTCAAAATAGTTTTATTACCAATAATACTATGTATTTTGTATTGCGATTTACGTCTACTTGTAGTCATAATTATACCGAAATCGTTTTAATGAAATACTTATCATTTTATTGCAATTAATAATTATTATGTTCAAAGGTCCCAAAACATAACATAACATGATGCCTGTATTCACCGAAGGGTTAAGCAGAGGTGTAACAATGTGCCATGTAATAGGGGACGAGTCTATTGCCATTAATCGGGCACAAATCCAAATTCCGACTTTTTACTGAGAATTTCATAGAAAACCCCAATAACACCGACTGAGGAAGTATGTCGCCTTGCAGAAAACCGAAGTGAATAACACTGCTTTGAGATGTGTCGTGTTCCTTACGGCGAGGAAGGTTGCCAGTGCTCCGCGAGGAAACGTTGAGTTGGCAGTGGGGGGACTTTGACCCGTATACCAACCCAACTATTCCTCTTTCGTTTTATAGGGTCAGCAACGCGCAAGAGATACTCCTGGTGTTACAAGCGTCTATAGGCCGTAAACGCTTACCATCAGGTGGGCCGTAGGTATGCTTGTTTGCCACCTTAGTGGCGCAAAGCAGATTTATTTCACTTCGATTTTCTGCAAGGCGGAGGTAGGTAATTTCCAGGCAAAAATGTTGGCAACCAGACGAAATCAGCAAAAGAGTTATCCCACTTCATAATTTTAATAATATTTGTTCGGACCTTGTATTGCCAGCCAACAAAATACCAAGATATAATTATAATACTTACTATAGACATCATAAGCTCTCTTGGGTTCAAAGATCAAGCCGGTGCGTACAATAATAAATTATTCTGCTAATAGATTCTTAGATACTTACCGGTAAGTTTATGATAAATGGTAGAGACTTAAGTGTCAAATTGTCAAACTGTCCCCTTAAGTTCGTGTTCCTTAATCATCATCATCAGTTGAACCGTTCCCCAGCTATGTTGAAGCTGGTTTGCGTACCTCCTATAAGGCTGCTTTGGCTAAATCATAATATGATTAACGTTAGAAATTTACTGTCAGGCTTGTAAAGTCTATATCTTCGTTTACTTTGAAATTATTTTTGATATTGCAATGAATAATAATGATAAATGTTGAAGCTAAATTACAATTACCTACTACATTATATTTAAAATTCAATTTAATTTGCATGGCAACTCTAATATTTTTTATGGATCACCATTTCTTTGTAGCATGTTTCATGCAAATAAAGTATTCATTCACAAAGCATTTTAATAACGATGATTACTTTCTTTTTTCTTCTTTATATTTTATTAATTCATCTGTCCTTCTGTACCCAATGAGTGAATAGTTCCAAAAAAATTAGTGTTGTTATGTTGTTGAGTTGTTAGGGTTATCTAAATACATACATTATGGAGCGACTATAGTCAGCGCTTCGTAGTCAAGGTCCAAAATGGCAACATTAAATAATTCTATTGGAAGCAATTCAGAACCCAAGCAGATCTTAGCAATTTTTTAATACGAATCATAATAATTGTGATTCTCATTTCTAGATGTCAAATTCCTATGATTTCTTTTTTGGCAATTCGTAAAGACTAAAAAAAAATATAACGAAAGAAGAAACAATAACTAATTACGAACGAAACGTTGTAATTAAGTTATAAAAATTTAATTGACTTCATTAGATATGAGTAATAAAACATATTAATTGTGGATCTACGGTGCGGCGCTTGAACATACCTACGCCTATATATTAGCATAACTATATATTTATTATGATTCATGTACCTATCTAGATTGTAATTTCTATGTGAAATTATTCATGAGTGTATTAATTCAATGAAAATATACTATCAAATTTTTCTTAACGAATATTTACAAAAAACCAGGCACTACCGTAGGAAGTGAACAACATCGTATGGCTTTAATCGGTCAGAATCCGACCTAAGCTTCCGCATTCCCCAGCGCTTGACCAGTAAAAAAGGAAAATCTGAATACAGATGAAAATAATCATGTATGCAGCAGACAATAAAAAAATAACATTTTCTATAATCTGTACCTAATATAAGAGGTATTTATCTAACAAACTCAATAATTGAATTTAAAAACAAAGAAAAAAACAAAAAAACTGTTCAATTTTCAAAAGTAACGGACTAAATAACGGCAGTTTCAATCGTAATTAACTTAAAACTTAGTTCAACGGTAAAAGTTAAACAAGTAAAGAAGCTTTAATACGGATAATCTGACTTCTACGAGACAATAGGAATAAACAAACCTATTAAAACCTCTTTGTACGTCAGACAATAATTGTGGACAAAAAAAGTATAAGCTCTATGGCTGACCCACAATGGCCCGTGGTAGCCAAAAATCCATTATTACTTTTATGTACAAGTTGTCAATCAAGGTATTATGAAACTTATCAGTTTGTTCAAGTATCTTTAAAGAAGATGATAACATAAAAAATCACGACATTCACTTGTCTTGATTTGACTCAATCGAATTTGACCTGTCAAACTTTCCGTAGCTTTTAAAAGAAGATCGTGATTGAACCTATTTAAAGATTGGTTGTACAACATTTTCTGACGGCAATTCCATTTTTATTTCCTTTTACTGTTAAAACTATTGTAACATAAGTACCTATGTTATTAAATAAGTGTTGGACAAGAAATCAATTTAATCAAAAATACACAATACAATAAATTATTCAAATTGGGTATGTATGTACAGAGACAGTAAAAAAGAAACATTCAGCTTTGTTTTCGCGCCAAACGAAAGAATCTGCTACTTTCATTTTCTTTTTTTTTACAAGCAAAGACAACAATCTTAACGTATACAGATAACGGACTTTTTATCATAATGGAGCCGTGTTCAGATAAGCTACTACGTTTTTAAACATTTATATTCTGTCAACGACATAATATCTTTACACTACACGCGACGCCGAATCGATAATCCTCAAAGTAAAAAAAATGGTTTTTATAAACGATTTAAAAAAATTTGATCGTACTATATTTTTTACCACTGTGTAAATAGGAAATTAAATACAATTATGAAATGATACTTTCCAAAACAAGCGACAATAGCTTGATTATTTATTGATCACGAAACTGCATTAGTACCTAGGTAATGATAAGTCGCTAGCCCATGGCTTACAACGAATGGAACCCACAATTGAGCCTCACAGCTTTTCATAAACTAACCAACAATAACTGTGCGTGTAACCTATGTATACAACGTGTTATAAAAATATAATTAATTATCAAAGCCAAAAATTTTGTCAGCTGTCATGTCAGGGAACCAGATTATTTAACAGAAAGGCCTACGTACCTATTTTACCTAATAATTGTCTACTTTAATAGTTTTTCTATTTTTCATTCATAAATGTTGTTGTTGTTGTTTTTGGGGTATGTTATACAGCGTTACTACCGTTCTTAAATATTGTGAATGGACTCGATATAAGGCCCCATTTAACCTCCTCTCGGGTAGTTTTGTAACATTCTGTATAATCACCAAAATAAACACAATTAAATCAATACATATCTAATTCTAATTAATAGATTAAACACATCACACCGTAGCTGCGTAGGACAAAACAAGGTGAGAGCAGGGATTGAAAATCAGTTGAATATTTGAAGCTAAAATTATGAATGCTTTTGGTCCCAAACTCAAATTCCGAGCTGCTACTGAGAATTTAATAGAAACCCCATTAACACTTAGCTCTACCTCAGAATCCAAACCCAGGACCTTTTACTAATTTTAATTCGATATTACACCAAATCACTGTAATTATAATAATAAAGTGTTTTTTCATATTGCATTAGGTATTTTATTATCGCTACTGTGTTTTTTCATATTTAATAGAAGCTACAGGCAATGAAACTTTTTGTCGGATGACCCTGAGTTATCAATAAAAAAATATTTCCTTGAAGCAGTTTTTTTTTATAAATTCCTTTAAGTTGAACAAAGTTAAGTCTGTTTACGGTTACATTTGAGTAGGGGTTTGGGCCCCAAACCTACTTTTTCAAAATATATTAGAATGATCGTTCAATACTGGTTTCCGACACTCATAAACCAGACATAAATTATAACTACTTGATACAGATTTTTTATTTATATAAAATAATATCAATAACGTAATAAAATCCATATATTTACACTTATTTCAATGATTGTCCAATGTCATACTTAAACAACAATTGACAGATTTGGTTGACAAAACTGACTAAAATCCGAAGTCTAAGTCATTCAATTGAATTCTGACACAATATATTAGCAGGCATTGATGAAATTCAACATGGAGCCATTGCTAAAAACGTATTTTTTTATTAATTCCCGGGTTTATTTCTAATGCAAGCCAGTTAAATTTTATGCAACTTCAATTAGAGATAATTAAGTAGTTAAGTACCTACATCATTAAGTAGGACTTCCTTAAGTAAGTGCCCCACGAGCATTTTATCAAGTTTCACGACATTTATCGTACTAAAGACGCCATATTAAAACACAAAACTGGACTAGATAGAAAACAGGTGCATAATAAAAAAACTATACTTATTTCTGGCCAAATATGGAGCACACGCTGCTCCAGAATGTCGGCTGTCCTGTAATTATCTGTACTCGAAAGAAAACCTCTTTTTCTCACTTTGCCAAACGCCTGCTTGAATAGAAACTCCTGAACAGTGTAACTGTAATTTAAAAATAAATCTCAGAACGTTTCAAGTTTTTAATTGTCGGTATACCGCCGGAAATCTAATCGGGTCCAATATCGATAATAAAAATCGAATTATTCAATAATTTGTATCGTAAAACTAATTCGAATGTAGAAAACGCAATTAACTAATGATATAGGGTGTATGTAAACAACATCAGTACCATTAAGTTAAAAAGATTGTGCTTTGTCCACGTTGCGGCCAACTCCTGTTACAGAATTGAAATTAACCTTAGTAAGTACCTAATTATTAGGATGTGATGGAACCCCGTCCAAGGATCCAAAGCTAACAAAGCCATAACACTGATTTAATTTCAATCAAATTGGCAGCAAATAGGTCATCCGCAATTAGTTGCAAAAAGATTAAAAGCATTTGACGCTGCAATAAGGACATATCAGTACTAACCGTCCATAAATTATGTTTCAAAGGATATGTTGATGACCTCATTGTTGCTTTTACAAAAAATCAGAAATTGTATTGACTAAAAAACATCTTTGTTCTGAAACTTTATTTGGTCTCATTAACTAATTATGTTACTGACTACAGACTATGAGTAGGTATCTACTACTCCACTGTGTTTGCCCTTTTACCGCCAAAATAGGGTGGACATCCGGGTACTTGATCGATCAAATCATAACCGAATCGCGACAGAAAATCACCATAGCCAAAAACGGTAAGGTACTACAAGAAAGGAGAAACTACACAAACAGGTCAAATAGCTCTACACTGTTATTTTCGGCTAACATTTGCTTTCGCATTCCGACTAAATGTGCTACATAAATCATAGGGAAAACGAATGAGGGATATTGGCATAATACCCCCAACAGGCTTGTAAGTTAGCATGGACTAAATACAATGAAATCTAGGAGCTTGGACTGGTTAGATAGACAAATAAAATGGAAATGCTATCTACCAAAATTGAAAGCGATGCGTTAGAAAAAGAGTTGGAGAAATTTGAATACGTCTGCAATTTGGAATCCCAGACATTAGAAGCAAAATCACTCAGGTACTTACGTAAATGTATTTTAATAAATGCAGGTTTTTATAACAGTTGCATGTAGAGATATTTCACACCAGTTTTGTACCGCAAACATAATTGTATAGATACTTTTCTCATGATATAAATTTTTAACATAATTATTTAAATATTTGTGGGAAAATATTTTTTGTTAGAACTGAATGGTTTTGCAGGTACCGTAACTGCCAATATCATACAGGTTTGTTCATCAATAATCAAATAATTATTAGGTACATTTTAAAAGTTTTTTATCAACAAAAAGTAAATCGTTAAAAAGATTTATTAGCATTCATTCTTAATTTTTTTCCGACTTCTATATGCGACGGGTATGTACATTGTAAAGGACTCGCCGCAAATAAATAAAAACGAAGCATAAAAAAACATTCGTAAGTTACGAATGTTTTTTTATGCCAACAATATTGTGAATAAGTGAATTCTAATAGATGACCTCTAATTTGACCCTAATCTCATTTAAAGAGACTTGGAATCTGTACATAAGTACCTAATAAAAACTTATAACGCATTTTTGAAAAAAATCCGAAGTTGTTTTAAAAAACCATTAATAGTTTAAATTAAGAACGAATTTTCTGAAAGCCATTCTGATGAAAAAAATTGTATGGAAAGTGAGTGATGGGGGGTGATCAGATCTTTAGTTCAAACTGACACAGGTACAATTTTTTTTTAAATAACAACATAAAAGTCTCTACTTACTACACCTTACATAAAGCTCTGGCAAAGTATTTTGTTAAAGAATACCGAACAAATATTTTGGTGTTCCAAATAAAAAAAGTCTGGAGAATTGGGAGAATTCTAAATTGCAGATTGCAAGACATACCTACTGTGAAAGCCCACCCTGAAGCACTTTATCATAACCGCATATGTGCCTACTTGGAAGAAATTTTTGACATATCAATCAGAAAATCAAAGCTAATTGGTGGGTAAAACTTACCTCCTGGAAACCTGTGTGGGAATATCCTGCCGTGCCTGTTGATGAGCCAGGGGTACAGCGTGTAGGACTCCCGGGGGACAGGCGGCGCAGGGTGTGGGGGCGGGTGCGGCGGCAGTGGACCTCCAAAACCCTGCTGCTGGTGCGCCAGAGCCGCGGCAAGAGCAGCTCCTTGGAAATGCGCCAGAAACTGGTGGTGATGACTCTGAGCATCCAAATATGGCAGCCTCTTCAGCTCAGGAGAAGGAAACACCGCCGGTAACGCACTAGGCCTTAACAAAGGTCTGGGCGAAGGACTTCTTGGTGACGCAACCGGAGATGGGGAGCCTGGACTCGCCAGCGGCGGCGATGTATGCTTCGGCCGCTCAGAACCACCAACTATACTGTCTATACTAAATCCTATCTTCGGCTTCGATGGCACCGCCACCACAGGAGTCGGTGCGAGAGGCATCATGCTTTTACACACAACGGGTCCGTCACAAAAAAAAATACACCAAATCAGAAGCACATGTCACACAGAACACAATCCATCGTGACGCGAGCGCGCGATACGAACGCCAAGGCGGCGCGCGGCCGAATGAGCCCTCCGCACTCACGAGACGCCCGTCGACACGGAAAAAAAAATAACGAACATGGACTCCTCACCTCCTATTGGACGGTATTTACCGAGGGGTGGCGACTGATCTCCAAGCTGCACTCTTTATTTGAATGGCTGCCTCGCGATTGGCTAGCAGGCGAGTAGAGGTGTTATTTGAATTTGGAATGCTTTCCCAGTGGGCGGTTTGAGTTAAGAGCTTGTGATTTAACCGGCCGTATGGCGTATTACATCAGATTTGTGGCGCGAAACGCGTCGAGTGGTGCTTTCGAATTTAGTTGGTTATGATTCAATTAAGGCGTCGATTGGGTGGGTAATCGTGGTCGACTTGCTCGTTTTGGGCTAGTTGGCTCGCGCTGCGCTCGCCCGCTCCGCTCGCCTCCGCACGGTGTAATACTTTTTAATTAAGTCCGATGCTTTATTAGCTTAATGTCGCGAGATAAACGTGGATTTTTCAACGATTCCCGCCAATAATTGATTCGAACAAAATGGCGGACGTTTATAGTCGAGTTCGGTTTAATTATTTTTATCGATAATAAAATAATTTGTTGCTGCGGTCGTACGATTGTTTTCTTATGTAGTTGAATTAAATTTTAATGAAACCCGATAAAGTTTGAATTTCACGGATATTTTCCACCATTACAAACTAAACAGTGTTTGGTAAATAGTTGATTTTTTAATTAAAATTGTTATGCTTTATAGTCTGTGGTGCGTTGTGATTGATTTTTATTTATAAAATACAGATTGGTTACTTTATGATTATTGTACCTATTCATTATGAAACATTGAAGTAGGTATTTTGATAAAGGCTTTTTAGTCAGATTATTATTTTTAATCGGTAATACCCACTTATATTTCGAAAATAAATAGGAACCAACTTACACGTGTAAGTAATAATATGATAACAATTAAATTAAAAATGTCATTACACTTAAATATCTATCATCATCACTTATAAAACAAAGTCGCTTTCTCTGTCCCTATATCCCTATGTATGCTTAAATCTTTAAAACTACGCAACGGATTTTAATGCGGTTTTTTTTAATAGATAGATTGATTGAAGAGGATGGTTTATATTATACATATAAACCTTCCTCTGTGCAACATGTATTTTATTAATACATTGCACCCGTGCGAAGCGGGGGCGGGTCGCTAGTTTTTGTATAAATTAGGTACCTAGGTAGGTAACATAACTAGATGATGATGGGAGGTGATCGTAGGTGCCCCTATATAGATGTAGGTACCTAGTAAGTAGGTCCTGTTCTTTCCAAAGAGGTTTGCTCGAATAAGTAGCCGGGTTCATTCCATCGGAAGAGCTACCTCTTTCGATAGAAATGATAGTTAAGTAGGTAGCTCAAAAGTTGATAGTGAATAGGTTACCTACTGAAATCTTGTAGGTATCTATTACCTACATTTCAAATGCTGTAACATACATTTGCAAATTCTATGAGAATATAGGAGCTTTCATTTTTTAATTAAATTAACTAGAATAATTTCCTTACACCTACTCTGAGTACCTATCTCTAACTTAATTTATTTTAACATCGTTTGTTATTGTGATTCTAATTAGTTTTTATTTATACATGTAACAAGTTATTTTTGTTAATATCTCTGTTTAACTACCTATACCTTGATTAATTTATAATTATTTGTGATTATTTTAGAGTTTGTTAGTCCCACTCGCCTGAAACACAGGATTACCTAGTTCAGGCATATGTATTGTATTATACCTAATTTATACTTTGTTTTGTCTAGTTAAGTTATCTTGAGCCAAAAGTTATTTGAATAAGTTTATTATTATTATTATTTATGATATTAGGTATGTATTCCTATTTCGCCGGGTACTTATTACAAACCAATGGCCCTGACTGTAGGGTAAGAGAAGGCAAGTGCATTTTTTAGTCGAGGTACGAGGTACGAGGTACGAGTCTGACATACCCTGCCGCCAGTTGAGGTCGCTCCCCAGTTGAGGATTGATAAGATTTTTCCGTAGGTACTATAAAAAAGGTTACCTATTTTAGAAAAATACTTAGTTTATAGCGGTGGTATGTAGGAAGTCATCTCGTCGTGTCTAATGGTACGAAGCCGCCGGCGGCAAATACAACGTTTAATATTACAAAAAAAAAAATACTTAAGTACATTCATTAATATCTGTGAATTAAACATAATACATACAATACGTCATACAGGCAACTGTCACCCGCACAATGCTACAGCGCAAAGAGTGTAGTTACCTCTAATGTGCATTAAAAGAGTATACATTTTACATTATCCGGCTCACCCTAGCAATTTTATACTATAACCACCTGGTTGACCTGGTGTTAACTGATTACTGTAGCCTATAGACGCTTGCAATACCAGGGGTATCACTTGCGCGTTTCCGACCCTGTAAAACGATAGAGAAACAGTTGGGTTGGTAGTATAAGGGTTAAAGTCCCACCAATGCCACAATGTTTCCTTGCGGAGCACTGGCAACCCTGCTCACCGTAAGGAACACAATACGGCTCACAAAACAGTGTTATTTCACTTCGATTTTCTGCAAGGCGGAGATACTTCCCCAGTCGGGTAGCTCCAATTTGAGTGGAATTACTCCCATTATGCCCCTACCTCTCTTGCTTGATTGATAAGGCCCCTAGTTCCCCTACCTTTGCTGTAGAGCCTACTAGCCTAGTCCACATTACCTTACCCCACCAAAACTCTATAATTATAGCAATTTTCCCCAATACAGTGAAACTTGCTTTCGGTAATGGATGACTTCCGCTTAACCTTACTTATGCTCTTAACTTTCTTTTAAACAAATAAATCTTTCACACCCGTTTTGGGTTGAAATTAGTGCCTCATAGCCTAATGGCCCTAACCTTGACTTGCTACGCTAAAGGTCTTATACCATTGGTGTTGTTGATAACTTCATTGCACAATACACAATTTTACTGTACACAGTCATTAGAAAACACATGGAAGTCTTCTATTTTTATTGGCAAATCGGATGATAATAGAGACGTCTGGGGCTCTCTCTGGATGAATATTTAGAAGAGTTATCTGTCAGCCTCTCTTCTAACATGTTTGCTCTCAACCAAGTTTTTACACGCCTTAGCGTAGAAAGTGATCTTTCTGATGCCGCACCGCTTATACGAAGAGTTTCCAGATTTATCAGCAAAGTCTTTGGTCAGCACCGTTAGATTACCATTAATTGGGCACAAATCCAAATACATTTGATACAACCGTGCGGATTTCGAATTCACTATTCGCAGCGCAGAATCCGTGCAAAGCAACTGTTTTTTTTACTATGGGATTGACACAGGTTAATCCCATAGTCAGAAGTACTTTATGTACTTAGGTAATATAATACCAGGAAAATATCGTGAGGAAACCTGCAGGCCTTAAAGATTTTTCGATGGTGTGTGATGTCTGCCAACCCGCACTAGGCCAGCGTGGTGGACTAAACCCTAATCCTTCTGAGAGCAGACCTGTGCCCAGTAGCGGGACAGTATATGGGTTGATGATTATGATTAATATAATACCAAAAACACAAACAAATAGAACAAACGTACAACGCTTGTTAAAACATGATTGTACGCTTCTAATTTACATTTAAAATACATAAGAACTTACCTACTGAAATAAATTACGTATTTAAATAATTAGTAAGAAGATATAAGTAATTATTTTTTCTTTATCATCCTTCCGGTTAAAAAACCCTCTTTTTAATAGGTAGCTTGTAAGTATAAAACATGTATATTTAAATAATTAATGTAGCATACTGTCTCGCTTGTGTCCCGAAGTAATTAGACAGAGTAAATATAATATGCATATATAACAAGCAGTGGAATCACCATTGTACACCAAACTACCAAGTCGAAGGTCTCGTGTTCGAATGTAAGGCACGCACCTCTGACTTTTTGAAATCATGTGCTTATTAATAATTAATTATCACTCGCTTGGAAAACATCGTGAGGAAACCTGCATGCCTTAGAGTTTTTCTAGACGGCGTATGAAGTCTGTCAACCCGCACTAGGCCAGCGTGGTGGACTAGAGCCTAATCTCTCTCATTCTGTGAAAGGAGACCCGTGCCCAGCAATGGGACAGTAGGTATATGGGTGGATGATGTAGTAATATTTCTATATTAATACATCATCAACCCATATACCTACATTACTATACAGGAATTATTATATCACGGACATTTGACGACATCTGTGGTCTAGTGGTCCGCGTGTCGGCCTGCTGATCACGAGGTCGTGGGTTCGATTCCCACAGAACACAAATATTTATGTGATGAACATTTAAGTGTTTGTGTTTGTCTGGGTGTTTCTTATGTATTATAAGTATGTATTTACAACAAAAAAAAACGTATATAAGTATTATATCCATTGTTTAGTACCCACAGTACAAGCTCTGCTTAGTTTGTGACTAGATGGTGCTGTGTAAAATTGTCCAAGAATATTTATTTATTATTTAGTGTTGTAGGTATGTTTTTAGATCCCATTTAAAGGGGATCCCCCATTTACCGGCGACAAATACGAACTTTACACTCTTGTGGGGCTCGTGGCTAAGTTATAACGATCTGCGAGGTTAAGCTGTGCTAGACGCTGTCAGTCTGTGGATTAAAGACCATTCTTAACACATCGAGACCCCTCCATGCCTCAGGAAGCCCTAAAGTCGGTCCCGGTTGTCATGCGAACACCTATGACAATATCTAGTGTTTGTGACAACCTCTAAAATCCTGACAACCAGTCTAACCTCAGAATATCGGTATTAGAGAGGAGGTCTGATGGCAGACGCTTCGTGTAAAATACTGATATTCAGCCGCATCTGGTTAAACTGGAAGCTTACCCCATCATAGTTGGGAAAAAGTTCGGAAGACGAAATACGAACTCTACAATAATAAAAATATTAGGTACTTAAAGAAGGTTTTCTTTTTCACGACCGTGACAGAGAAAATGCCTAGCCTGAAAATCGTGACGTGTCATTTCTCTTTAATTTTAGGGTTGGTCAAAGTCAAAATAGTTTATTCAAGATAGACTACTAGGTAGTAGATACTTTTTGAACGTCATTTTACACACATTAAGACAGCCCCCAAAACGCCCGCTCGTCACGGTTAAATGTGCTTATTTTCCCCCAAAAATGCTTTTTTCTAGAATAGGTTTTTTTTATTTATTTAGTGAACCCCACAGACTAATAGTTGGACTGCGCCTATGTAGTAGGCACTTAGTCATATTGGACTCCTTGGGAACTATCGTAATAATTACAAACTTATGCCTAAAGGCTCACGAGACTTGACTTTTTATCTGAGTAGGTACATATCTACTATGAAATTAAATAACAAGTTACACTCGCTGGCGAGTATCCAAATGTCGGTAGGTAGGTAGGTACTTACAATAAAAAAAAACTAACTACTGTTCCAAAAGTACCTACTTTATGGCATAATCCTTATTGGAAATGGCCGAAAGATATGTATTGAATTTTTATATATTTTTTTTAAACACCTATAAAAGTAATTACTATTGATATATTTATTGAAGACCTATTCTATGATTATAATTATAAAGTTACTACTGAATAAAGCATTCTTGTGTTCTTACAAATAAGCTTTTTCCCACAAACACAGCTGATCACATTTTCAACAAACATTCTCACAGAAACAAACAAATAATTGGGCCTAGTTACTGACAATTACGCCGCCATTTTGAATTTACTTGCCACTTACAACAACGGCGTGATAAAATCAAATCTTTTGTAAGATCATAACACCTTAGCCGATTGAGCACAACTGGTGTTCAGTTATTCAAATGCGGTCACGACTCTGACCGCTCCCTCACACTGAGGCGTGATAATACTATGATTGAATTGTCTTGAAATATGTACCCACTTGTATGTGCCTAGTCTTTTTTATTTGCATAATAGGTAATTGTAGCTAGTCATTAGATGGGTAGAATTGCAAGATCGAAATTATGATTAATGTCGAAATTTTGATTAATACGATTAAAGTCGAAATTATGATTAATACGATTAAAATCTAAGATTGGGCATAGTGGGAATATTTTCACTCTAATTGGAGCCGCCTGACTGGGTAAGTACCACCGCCTTGCAGAAAATCGAAATGTAATAACACTACGCTGTTTTGTCCCTTACGGTGAACAAGGTTACCATTGACTTTGACTTTGACGTATACTGCCAACCCAACTATTCCTCTTTCGTTCTACCGGGTCTGCAACGCGCAAGTGATACCCCTGATGTTACAAGCGTCTATAGGCTACGGTAACCGCTTACCATGAGGTGGGCCGCATACTTATTTGCCACCTTAGTGGTATGAAACAAAAAAAAACATGTTATTTCACTTCGATTTTCTGCTAGACGGAGGTACTTACCCAGTCGAGCAACCCCAATTTGAGTGGAATTACTCCCACTGTACCTTACCTCTCTTAGAACCTCTCTTATAAATTTGTGCGTATGATATTAATATTGTCACTGGCTTAAACGTTGAAGAAAAACCTTCCAATGAAACCTACATGTCTTTTTATAATACGGAACATTCTCATGGGACAACTGCCATCTGAGGAAGGCGCCAGGGTATGTCGGACTCAAACAGATTAAAGACCGATTTTCTCGATGGCGTCATTTTACCCCCTGCCTGTAACAAAAGTCTTGCTACATAAAAATACATAAGTTATAATTGTGCCTGCTTAGCTCCTAAGTGACCTACAGCGATGTAATGGACGTTAAAACAGCGAAGCTCGGCTATAAGCGTACGCGCATAAAGCGCGTGTAGTGTTGCGCTTCACTGGTTGCCGATTGTCGATGCAGAAGTGATGTGGAGGTATCGATGTCGATGATTGATTTATTTGAAAACACTTGTAGCTAATTGGAACAACAAAAATTAAGTTATGGAAATACTATAACTGCACACCTGTAAAAGGAAGTAAATAACACTTAGAAAACAAATAGAAAAACAATGGTTTGGTAACGCAGTCGAACCATGATTTCTTAAATACATTAATGAATTAATTTTGCAAAATATTGTCTGAAATAAGTTAGTAAATACTATTTATTTAAGGCAGTGCTTATTTTTTGTGAAAAACCTAGAGTCCTTAACGTCTATAAATTATAATGAATAACTCTAACCCTGTCATGAAAATGAAACCGTAATTGTACATCGATTTGTTTCACACTTTCGATATGTCTTATCCAGAAGTTAAATAACACCTAGACATACTTGATAATCAAGGCAGACAATATTAAATAACTAAACGTATTTTTTATTTCTCATTTCAATTGAAAGTATCAAGACTTTTTATTAGTACTTAATTAAGAACAGGATAGTAATAAGATAAAATCTATAATTTTGTATTTACATTCATACAGAGCGGAACGTATCTTGTTTGAAATCATTATTCTTGCATCTTAGTCAATTTATAATTTCCTCAATTCATCATATGGTAGGTTATTAGCTCAAATCCTTACGTAAAGGAAGAGGTAAGCACAGTTAAATAAATAACTAGGTACTAATTACAACAACTAAGTTAACCACGTCATATTTGGCCATTATATTAGTTTATAGAACCTTCTTTAATTTTATAATTGAGTTTACATGTGAAAACTTGTAAATGGCTTTCAATCTTATATTTTAAAGAGTGTTTTAGAATAGAATAATAATTTATTGTTTTCCGTATTACAGCAAGTAGTAAGTTATATATATTATACAACCATACTATAATATCGAAAGCAAAAGATGTGAGCGTCAGTACTATGCTTTGGCACCCCTCAAGGTTTGCTAAGTGCTGATTTTCAGCACACACCTTTGACTCCCGTTTAGAGAAAAAAAAACGTGATAGTGTCGATTAGAAAAAAAAAACTTTATAATGAGTGAACTAGCTGTAAGTTTTCTAAATAAAATAAAATGAAATAGTATTATTTATTAATACTAGTACATCACTACTGGATATAGGTATCGATAAAAAAGCAATTAGGTTACTTACATTAATTCAATCAACAATACAATTCAATAGACTTTTTAATGTTTCCATTTAAATCATTAGCTAGTCAACACAAACAACAATATCTCATCATTTGTAATATTAAAATTAAAACTATGAAACGACTCTCAGTTTAATTTATTGTCTCAATCATCGATATAACAGTCCCATCACTAATAGCATCAATCATAAAAACGTGGTTGGTAAACAATAGCCGCGGGTGGGCGCGCGGCGACGCGGGCGGCCGACACTTTAGCGACACTTCTGGACCATACCAACCGTACGTGATACAGTATCGATACTTGCACACCACTAATAATTTATTAATTGATTTACGTTCTTATTACTTAGGAGGAAATATGTTGGAGATCTACAAACAAAATGATTTCATTACTTGTACAGTCAATAAAAGAGATTGGTATACAGGTAGCAAACGAAATCTGCATCTGTGATTTAATTATTTACCCATCAAATGGTTCGATGTGTAGCAGCTTACAATACCTGCGTTTTGACATATATTGCGTGATACATCATTACACAATCTTTCACAATCCAGAGATGTTTAATTAGCTGCCTGTATACTTAACTCTTATTTTGTCGACCGTGCTATATATTATTATTTGATAGGTTAGTCTTGAAGGGGTCTAGCGGGGGCTGGACCAGAGCCTATTCCGGTTCGGTTGTGTCGAATGTCACGAAGTCCATAGCCGTGACATGAAGGTAAGGGAAGGTAAGTGCGGTTTTTAGTCAGTACCTCCCCAGGTTGCAGATGATCCATGAAAATTTTCCATACAAAAAAAAAAAAAAATTGTAAATTTTTCTTTGTCCGTACATAGAATTAATTAATATTTATAATTACGTGAAAGCTTTTTTTTAATAATATCTTGGGACACTTTAACACAGCACGATCTAATCCCAAAATAAGGAGAGCTTGTACTATGGGTACTATATTAAATGATATTTATTTCTGTAAATAGATCTTTTAAAGACACTTTTACAAGACAATATTTTACATATTTTTTTAAGCCAGGTGGCTCCGGCATTTCCTAGCTGACTACCTCTGAGAAGAAACGCCGATACAAACTCAGAGAATCATAGTCTCTTTTAAAGTCCAGACATAGAATGGTAACAAATATGTGTCTTACAATGTAGGGCAAAGTCAGACAATGGATATAATACTTACTTACTTATATATTTTTTTGTAAATAAATAAATACTTATAATACATAAGAAACGTATCACATAAATATTTGTGTCCTATGGGAATCGAACACACGACCCCTTGATTAGCGGTCCGAAAATCGAACCACTAGACCACAGACGTCAGTTTAAGTAGAATGATTAAATTTATTTATCAAAAATTATTAAGTATAATTGGTTACTTTTTAAACACTAATAAACTCGCTAGACTATGTTGTTTATGACTAGCATCATAAACAACAACTTTTGTTTTAGGACTTCTAATAATTCATCATTTTGATTTCTGACATTTACGCAAATATTTATACATTGAAATAAAACTACTTTTTACGGATTTTATCGCGTATATTGATATTATTAATCCCGACGTTTCGGACCCTTTACAGCGTCCATGGTCACGGGTAGACAGCTGTAAAGGGTCCGAAACGTCGGGATTAATAATATCAATATCCGCGATAAAATCCGTAAAAGTAGTTTTATTTCAATTCATCATTTATTACTTTCATAACAAATTTAAATTTTTTAAATTAATTTCTCACCACAAAATTAGTTACTTAAATGATTATAGGTACTAAGATCTAAAAAGATACAATTTTGGTCGTAGATCTATCTTATGTTTTTACACTATGACAGCGTAGTAAGCATTAGTTGGCATTAGACTAAGTCGCCCTATCCACTCGTACTAGTTAAAAACTGTATCACGAGCGCATAGTCTTCCTCGCCCTCAGATCAACAAATCCACAAGACTTCAGATAAAGAAATGGTCAAATAGTCTCAGTTTTCTAATTCTAGTGATAGTAACTATTATAACCTACTTATTGTTGAAATGTAGGTACAGACCTCAGCAGGTTAAGCTATCCAAAACTGTCAAATTTTCCCAATTGAATATGAACCTTATTACTTTGTTTTAAAGTTGAAAATTAATCAAAGAAATTTGACAGATTGTGGTAGCTTGATATGCTGGCCTCTGTACCTACGTGGTAGCAAAAGAAAGCACTATATAATTAAACAAACATTGACACTACAGCCCATTGCGAAACCCTAAGGTGAGGCTACTTTAAAATATCTGTAGATTTAGATATGTTCAAATAGTACAGACACGAGAAGGTCAAGCTATCCAAAACTGTCAAATTTTCCCAATTCAATATGAACCCTATATATATTGTATTAAAGTTTAAAATCAATCAAATAAATTTGACTAAATTAAATGGTGATGTGCCTTGAGTTTAAAAATTATCTCTTTGTATTTTTCTGCGTTTTCCATGCTAAGATTTGACATTGAACTAACTGTAAAGTAAGTCATGTCGGTTGAGAAGCAAAAACTTGCTTTTCAATAGGTGTTACTGACGTCACCATAAAGACGTCAATTCAGAATTTGAAGGCAAATTTCGACCTGGCGGGTGGGACTCGTAATCATAGCGTCTGGGTACCTAACCAGAAGACGCGGGTTCGAATCCTGCCCGCAGTAGAATTTTTCCTTCGCTAAAATAACTTTGTGTATATTTTTTTTGTCATATAACCAAAGTTGTAGTTTGTGATATTACTAATATAATGGTTATTGGTGTTTTACAATTAACCCTGTATAATAACATTTATTTTGTAATATTTCCGATATAATTTATCACGAGCTACGCTAGGCTACGATTACGCTACGGTTATGCTACGGAACGGCTCCGCTACGATACGGTTGTGTTAACTAAACTATTGTGACGCTACGCTACAGTTCCGCTACAATACGGTTACGCTCCGCTACGGCTACGCGTTGCTAAGGTTACGCTACGCATTGAAGTAAATCACATAATGCCTATTGATACCTGACAAATTATTAAGAAAAAATACAATTTGGTAATCTCCCTGATTACCTGTACGTTCTTTATATCAGGTAAGTTATATTTTGTCCCGTTCGTCAAATTCTTGTTGTGTCGTAATCGATGTAACTAACAGATTGTTCTCATCGACTACCTATCCCGCTGTTTAACAAAAAAAAACAGTATTTTTTGTATTTTAATTTTATAAATTTTCAGTTATTTTAGCGAATCAGAAATTCGTAAAACCCTGCCTGCTATTTAATTTTTCCTTCGCTAAAATCAAACTCAATAAAGAATAAATTATAAATACTGACCACAAATGTATCTGTTTAACTATTTAAATTATTTTGCATAAATTACAGCCATTTGTTACATCGTCTATTCGCCTCAAATTAATTTAATCTAGATAGACAAAAAAACTACAGTTTTATCTAAATAGCCGTCGATACAAAGGGCACAGACAACATTAACCTTTTAAAGGGCCAGCATTGTCTAGCCATGTAATTAGATAATTATCTTAACACGCCACCCGGTTAGATAGATGCATTGATACAGATTAAATTACATTGTAAGACTTTACATATTTTTTACTATTCTGTGTCTGGACTTCAAAAGAGACTATGATTCTCCGAGTTTGTTTAGGTGTTTCTTCTCAGAGGTCGTCAGTTAGGCAATGCCAGAGCCATCTAGTTTAAGGAAATCGTTGCCTTTTAAAAGTGTCTTTAAAGAGATCTATTTACAGAAACAAATATCATTTATCATTTAAATGGTATCTAGATATACATTTAAATGATAAATGATATTTTTTTAGGTAAGGAGGAGTTGGTGAACAAAAAGTGAAAATATACGTCGATATTTATATATTTATCATCACGTTTGCAGTTCCTGTAGGGTTAAGCAATAAGTATATACAGAGGCCAACACATGAAGCTACCACAATCTGTCAAAATTATTTTCAAATTTAAGACAAAACAATAAGGTTCATATTCAATTGGGAAAGTTTGACAGTTGTGGATAGCTTGACCTGCTGGCGTCGGTACTAATGTATTCTATGTACATGTTTTGCCTGTATGTAGTTCCTCTGTAATAGGGGCGTGAGTGACGGTCTCGAGTTTGAATCCAAGGCAAGCACCTGACTTTTCGCGTATTAATAATTAATTTATCACTCGCTTAAACGGTGAAGGAAAACATAGTGAGGAAACCTGTATACCTTAGAGATTTTCTCGACGGCCTGTAAAGTGTGCCAACCTGCAGCGTGGTGGATAGCCTAATATCTCTCATTCAGTGAGAGGAGACTTACGTACGTACCCAGCAGTGGGACAGTCTATGGGTTGATGAGTTTGAGGGCGAAAGCCAAACTGCTATTGATCATTAACTTGGTTCAATAACAGTTTGTACAACCGCTATTGGGAAGACCGCCAATGCACTCATAAACCATTGTAATTGTATTTTTATTTTTTATTTTATCCCTTGGTGAAAAATACGGAATAGTCTATCTATCTGAACATGGGAATGAAACCTAAGAACTTCTTCCTAGGTTTGATTCCTTCCTTCTTCCTTCGATCCAAGTAACTAGCTATCTACCTGTCTCAAATGCGAGTCCAATCTGGCACCCAATAATTATACTGTGTTCCGTCGTGTGTATCTCTATATGCCAAGCCCGAGCCTGAAAAGGTATTTAATTGAATATTTTCTTTGGGACAAGACTAGGATGTGTAAAAAGATCAATGAAAAAGAGTTTTTACTGTGATCAATGTTAATTTAAAAACAGAACTAGTCGACAGCCTATAAACTAAACTCACATTCCTGAGTTGCCAGCCAATCATTTTGCGTAAAATGTGAGAGTGACTTCAATTTCAAGTCGAGCTTCAAATAATAAATAGGTACTTAGGTACTATTTTACTGCAAAACGAATGCCACAATTATTACAACAATTAAGTACAACAAACTGTTTGTGAGTTACATTTGTTCATTTTTTAAATAACATTATGCATTTTCGTTTAGAGTAACAATAGTTCTTACTTCATTCGTTAACTAAAGGAATGTCATTACCTACTAATTAAGTTTTAGGGTGCTGCGTAGGTTCTATTTAAGTAGGTACTAAACATATCACCTATGCCTTAAATCAATGACAGAGTAATGTATTACAAATACTTATTCTGTTGCTATGGTTGCAACTGTTTGCAAAGGATCCTACCTAACGTACTGAGCTCTTTGTAGATATACATAAGTACATTTTAAACTAAACAAGATACCTCACATAATATTTAATGAGATTTAAATAATATAATTTCAAATTGTTTATTACACCATAGTTAATCTGTGGTGTAAAAAAAATTGAATAAAAAAATATGAATCCAATAACTTCGCACAAAAACATTCATAATAGTGTTGCGCCCACATTCATCGACATCGACATTATTTAAACATCGAACGTACAACGGCCATTTTGTAAAACATGCCATTTACGATCGTTCGGTTCGCCCAACAAATGCGTTCGAGATTAATTTAATAATTCGTAATTGCTGTTTTTACTTCCGTTCTGAATATAATGAGAAAATGTTTTGATTTTATTTTATTGGTGTTTAACGAACTGTGGGCTTCGTGTAATAGTGTTTTATGCGGCACCCGGTGTGGTCGCTTGTGTAATGTTACTACTTGGTAGAGACTATGCTTACATTCGTACCTAGGTACCTTGGTAGCGGGGTAGTGGTAATATAGTCGGTACTATGGCACTAACACTATAATCATTAATGTATTATACCTACATTCCAAATATATTCTAAACTAAATACCCGCCCCGACTTCAAACGAGTAGATAGATTGAAAATACAACCTACTAATAATGTATGTACTTGCTAATAATGTAGCTTTCTTTATGTGAAAGAATTTTTTATAACGGTTAAGTAGTTTTTGAGTTTAACCATTTCATACAAACAATCAAATCCTTTCACTTTATAATATTATTAAATTTAGATTAGTTTAGTTCCATGTTTTTTTTTTATATTAAGTAAGGATATCGATACAGAAATTATACACGACACGATGCTGCATTCTCCTCCAGCATCATCCGCCCCTCGATTTAACAGCATAGAACTATAGAAATATGGGTAATATAAATGTTCAATGAGCAGTGCTAGCCTAGTGACATGACCATTGGACTGCCAAGTCAAAGGCCTCGAGTTTGAATCCAGGGCACACATCTATAACATTTCGAAATCATGTGCGTATTTATAATTAAGTAATTGTCAATCGCTTAAACGCTGATGGAAAACATCGTGAGGAAACCTGCGTGCCTTAGAGATTTTTCTCAACGGTCTACCAACCGCTAGCGTGGTTGGCAGACTGGTTGGTAGTGGTAGACTATAGCCTAATCCCTTTCATT
This sequence comes from Acronicta alni, assembly GCA_964056405.1. Lineage (NCBI taxonomy): Eukaryota > Metazoa > Arthropoda > Insecta > Lepidoptera > Noctuidae > Acronicta > Acronicta alni. The sequence goes on from OZ043937.1 coordinate 1,872,069, forward strand.
CTGTAACCCGTGCCCAGCAGTGGCACGGTATAAAGGTTGACGAGCCGGATCTTTATTATTTTACCTACAAATAATTACTACATACTATAAAACAAAGTCGCTTTCTGTCCCTATAACTCTATGTATGCTTAAATCTTTAAAACTACGCAACGGATTTTGATGCGGCTTTTTTTAATAGATAGAGTGATTCAAGAGGAAGGTTTATATGTATAATACATGTATGTTATTAGTACACTGCACCCGTGCGAAGCGGGGGCGGGTCGCTAGTTAAATATAAGTACATAAAATTACTTATTAAGTTTTTTATCAAACACACAATTAGAACATTCCTAATCTTCATAATAAAACAATTATATTTCAAAACACGTTTATACCTAATACTCACTCGTACACCTAAGATAGGTAGGTATACTTAATTATTTAATAAATAACTCAAAGTGTCTCATTTAAATATTAAATTAAGTATGTAAGTACATGAAAAGTAGTATTCACTCAGTATTGGTGCCAAATGACAGTTGGCGAGGAGCCAAAATATAAAATGACAATACCTAACATTAAACAATGCCAGTAAATGGACATAAAACAACGTACTATCAAGTCTGCTATCCCCGAAGGATTAAGCAAGGTTATACTAAGCAGGCAAGCAGGTCAAGCTATCCAAAACTATTTAGAAAAGGAAAAATTGGACCGCGGGCAGGATTCGAACCTGCGTCTTCTGGTTAGGTACACCAGACGCTATGACCACTAAGCCACCGCGATACCTACCCGTCATGTCGAATTTTTCCTTCACATACTGAATTTACGTCTTTATGGTGACGTCATTTCGAGGTTCGAATCCTGCCCGCGGTCCAATTTTTCCTTTTCTAAATAACTTTAAAATCTTAGCATGGAAAATGCCAAAAATATACAAAAAGATATCTATCCAAAACTGTCAAATTTTCCCAGTTGGAAATGAACCTTATTCCTTTGTATTAAAGTTGGAAATCTATTAAAGAAATTTGCCAGATTAGGGTAGCTTGATGTGCTGGCCTCTGTGCCTCCACCCACTATTTGGTGTATGTCTTTTTAAATGTTTCTTTCATTCACCTAGAAATCCATCGGAAACTCCGTTGGTATTGCAGATATTTAAACAACAGTAATCACGCACTACCAGTACGTGATGACCTATATATGAGGGAGCTGAAATTGTAAAAGACATTGTTATGGTTGCTTCGCTGACTGGTAATGAATAGGTACCAGTGAGTTGTCAATAACAAAAAATAATAGTTATGGCTGGGTAATAAGTCTGAAAGTTTGTGAGGTGGTATCCATCCATCCATCCATCCATCCATGATGGATATTTGTTACTCTTTCACACTAAAACTACTAATCGAATTTTGATTAAATTTTACACTATTACTAGCTGACCCCGCAAACGTTGTTTTGCCATTAAAAAAAATTTAGGGGTATGAAAAATAGATGTTGGCCTATTCTCAGACCTCCCCGATAAGCACAAAAAATTTCATCAAAATCGGTCAAGCCGTTTTGGAGGAGTATGGCAACGAAAACTGTGACACGAGAATTTTATATATTAGATAATTTATACATCAGAATAACATAATATATAGGCGATTAATAACGATTTTTCAGTTAATTATTCAAATTACAACGATAATTTAAAGTACAAGGCGGACGAAGTCACGGGCAGAAGCTAGTTTTATATAAATATAATAAGTAGCTTCTGCCCGCGAGAAAGAATAACAAACATCCATCCATCTATCCATCTTCACAAACTTTCACATTCTAGTATTAGTAGGATTTTTATTAATAGTAGGTAGGTTAAAGTGGTGTTGAATGTCGCAATCCTATAAGGGCCTATAAGGGCCTTCCCTTGCCCTATAATATTTTCGGCCATGGCATCGGTATGAGTTCGACATACCCTGGCACCTCCCCAGGTGGCAGACGATCTATGAGGATTTCCCAAAAAAATAACAATAAAATAACGATTGATTCCACCAATACCATGATGTGCACTGAAGAAAAAAAAACTGCGTCAGCCTTATTATACTAACTTAATCGGGGTAAGAGCAGGTAGAATGATAATGTTCGTGTCTGCAAATGCACCTACTTATTAATGTAATAAAACCACTTGCTACCTACGTCAGCATATTATTATACCGTTTCAATTACTCCTGTATTACAGCAGGTGTAGAAATTATCTACGTCATTATATTAAGTGCTAGACATTAAGTTCTGCGTGCATCCGAACTGTTTACATGACAGATGTCAAAATGGCTTCTCAAATTGGCAGCAATCGATTTTCATTCTGTTTTTTAATTAACGAATTAGAACGACATTAACGGTTCTCTTTTGATGAAGAGACCGTAAATTGACAATAATTGGAGATCATTTTATGGTGAAATACGATAAAAATGTGACGCAAAAAGTTAAGTATGACATTTATTTATTTATTAAGGGGAGGAGTAGGTATTAACGTGCTCTTTTCCTACCTACGTATAATGCACAATAATTATAAATATCTACTTAGGCATTTTTTTAAAACAATACATTAGGTATACATCCAATGCATTCATACAAATCTTACATGGTCTAACACCAAAAAAATAACTATGTATCTGTAGGCCATACAACCAAAAATCCAAGCGACGATCGAAGCTCTACAGCTAATTGCTGGATACTGCGACAGCCATATACTTCAGGATTTTGTTTATGCCTAATGCGATAGGCACAACCCGTAAATCTATGGTCTAATCTATCTAATCTATCCAGAGGTCTATAATAGACTATTTGACAATGCGAAAAATAAAGTGTTAATTACTGTTATCAGTATAAATTAAGAGTTTAAAAATGGTTTTTTATAAACGTAACTTGAAAATAATATCTAATTTATTTAAAAATCCGTAAATAAAAAATGCATTTTTTTAACGTTTGTCACGTGACACAAAACGCTCCTGATTGGTCGAGTTTGTGATGACGTCACAAGCTTGGAAACCTCGTTTGCGTACTTACGTCTACTTGTGATTTATCAGCTTTATAAACTGTTTTAATAAGATTTTCTGTATTATTCATTTTTTTTGTGTGATTTATTCGCAATATTTTACAAATTCTGTCAAGTACTACTTTTACCATGGACAACGATTTTGTAAAAGCCGACAGCAGAAACCTGCCCCAAGTCGACGCAATCATGGTCGGATTGTTTTACAAAAATAATTCCGACCTTTATGATTCGGAGCTAAAAAATGTGAAAACAGCAAAGTAAGTATACCTACTAACACTTTAGCGGTAACTTAAATTATATCATAAGAAAGTGAAATAATGATGAACTTCTACATCGAACTTATATAGGATATAATTATATATTATAGTCGGGATCTTTTAGTGTAATGCTTATTGAAATCATAAGACTCTGTAGCTACACTTTTTAACTAATATTATGGAAAACAGCGGAAATATTCGAAGTGATTTGCAAGACATTCTGTTATAAACATTAGAGGTATTATAACCTCAAATCAATAACGAAAATATTTAGATTCAGAATGTAATTAATTATTACAAAATTTAAATAATATGTTTACTTACATCGAAATGGTCTTCACAGAAGAAAATATTTGTACTATTCACTATGTCATTAGGATCCCTGCGAGAAAGTTTCAACCACTTTCGGCGCACTTCGACATTCTTTGGAACACTTACAAATCGTTTTTCCGGAGTTTTTATCGACGTATTTGTACATTTTGGAACTGCACACCATTTGTAACTCATTTTGTCACTTATTTCACTGATAAAATGTAAATCCAATCGCACTTTCGATTTTTGTTTGCAACAAATGTATGAGGATGATATGTACCACAGATCAGAATACAGGCGTGTGACGTCACCGACCCCATTGCAGCGCCATATTGTCAAAGTAGCGTTTTGGCGCGCTATTTAAATATTGAATTTTTAATTTGATATTTTTCAGCAAATATGTACCAGAATTAAAAAAAACAACTTTTACTGGGTTCCTTAAACTCTACTATATAATATAAAATGGATTTTAAAAACCTGTCAAATAGTCTATTGTAAGCCTTCTGAGACTATAAATTGATATTACAAGTGTTTATTAACTTTTACCATGTTAAACATAACTCTACAAATAACATAGTTTAGATTTATTGAAACTATCCAATCCAACACACGAAATGTTGCCAATTAAAAAATCATATCGGCTTAATAACTTAGCGCGCCATTTAAAAAATAAGTGTTGATTTCAACTTATTTTATAGCGTTCACCAGCAAACCAAACAATAACATGAACACGCTCATTAAAAAACTCCCGTACCTCTAGGCTGTATATAAATAACGCATTCAAAATCCCCAGTTCTCTGCCTGTTAATTACTCCCGCCAGTTCGAAACAGTCAATTATTATTTGAAATATAAACATAGAAACGCCACAGTACCAGTTCTAACTACTTATTCTTAATTACTTTTAACTAAGACGTAACTCACTCGTTGAAAGTAGGTATTTAGTGGACTTATCTTTAACTAGAGACGTTGATGTATTGTTGGGTGAAACGGAGCGTATTTGTTTATTTTTTTAACCGGCCGCCCGCCGGCCATGGGCAAGGCCCATTAAGTGGGAGATGGGAAGTTTTCCCAGAAAAATGGGAATATTTGAATGATTAAGTAATTACTAATTAAGTTTAATTAACAATCAAAATAATTTAATTCGGCATCATAACACTTAATATCACCAGTAAGTATATTTAGTTTTTTTAAATAAACTAGGTAAATAAAACTATACCTACCTATTATAATATTGTTACACTATGTACAGACGCCAGCAAGTCAAACTATCCAAAACTGTCAAAATTTCCCAATTGAAAATGAATCTTATTAATTTGTATTAAAGTTGAAAATCTATCAAAGAAATTTGGCAGATTGTGGTAGCTTGATGTGCTGGCCTCTATACATAATTTTGACAATTCAAAGGTACAGACGCCAGCAGGTCAAGCTATCCAAAACTGTCAAACTTTCCCAATCGAATATGAACCTTATCGTTTTGTGTTTGTTGAAAATCTGTCAATGTCAAATTTGGTTAGGTACAGACCTAAGGACATGGGTAGGTTGGTTACATAGGTTGACCTGTTAAATTTTCTAGGTACCTATTTGAAATAAAATAGAAGACTGTCTTAGGTAAATATCCGAATTAGTTTTCTCGTTTAAACTTAGGTACCTACGCGATAGCCTCCCTTCACTATAAATTTTATATTAACTTAAATGTATATTGTAAAAGTGAGAATGTTTTAATTAATATCTCGTTATTATAACAAGATTGTTTTATAAATAACGCTCATAAACTAATAAAATACACAAGTGAAACGGATAATGTAAATGGAACATGTTGCTAAATAAAACCAACGGTAATTACTCCGTGGAAAACACGATAAATCACTAGTAATATTTTATGATTTTTAATACCAAAACGCAATTTTGGTTTTTATTAGTTAATTTGGGGAGCTTAAGTTTTTGTGGCTGGCAACACAGGCGCGGCCATTCGACCGAACCATGTAATTAGGTGGTTATAAAAACTTTAGGTAATTAATTGTGTTGCTTTGTGCTGTTAGTGTGCGTTAAATTGATATTTATTGTTGACATTTCGTGCCGTGAGCGGCGGTCGTATTTAATTGTTGTTAATTCGTACACACGAGGTAAAATGGCGGCCGCTCACTGTGTCGGTATGTATTTGCAATTAAAAAGTCTTCAAGAGATACTGAATTTCTATCACAGTTTGTACAAAAAATAATCTAGTTATTTCTTAAAGAAAAAGTTTAATTAAAGTATTATCATCAATATAGTTTTTATTTAATGCTTATTATTGGTTCATCGTCCGTTGAAACTTGAAATATCTAACTTTCGCGCTAAATTTTGCGATAACGAACCCACTCGTGCGTGCATTATCTAAGTATTACCTATTTTTTCTATAAATTTATATTGTTTCTGTGGTTTTTCTACTTTATTGCTTTTCTTTTCTGGCAACACATACAAGATAATAAATCCTGCTCCTTGAAAATTGATATTGCCAGGCTGTTTTAAAAGCTGCTATCCTTAATGCCGTAGGCCCGGATGTACCTACTGGGATTTTTGATACCTACCAAGCAGAGTCCCATTTACCAAATTTAAAATATAGGTACCTACCCTTAAGGATTAGTGTGTCTTGATACACATACCTAGATGAAGCAAAAGATGTGTGAGATAAGATTAGATCGTCGCAGGTAAGAATCCGTAGTCTCTACCTGCTCCTATGTAATGCTGGCGTGATACTAGGCATCCCCGCACTTAGGCCTAGTGGTCCTAAGCGCGACTACTAGGTACACTAGAGGTCCTGGGTTCGCTTCCTAGGTCGAGCAGTGTTATTGAGATTTTTTTTTATGAAATTTCAATAGCAGGTCGGAGTTCGGATTTGTGCCGGGTTAATGACAATACCTAATAATAATCAAAGGTCTCGAGTTCGAATCCAGGACACGCACCTCTGACTTTTCGAAATCATGTGCGTATTATTATTTAATTATCACTCGCTTAAACGGCGAAGGAAATCATACTTAGTAAGGGAACCTGCACGCTTTAGAGATTTTTTCGACGGTGTGTGAAGTCTGCCAACCCGTACTAGGCCAGCGTGGTGGATTATAGCCTAATCCCTCTCTTTCTGTGAGAGGAGACCCGTGCAGCAGTAGGACAGTATATTGGTTGATGATGAATGATAATGGCAATAGGCTCGCCCCATATTACATGACCTAAACATTCCGGCAAACTGTAGGTGCACAATTATAATACTTTTCTGCATAACCTATATTATGGTTTATTAAATTAAAAAGAACTTTTTCTATGATATGATCATAGTATGTTTCTGTAAATATATCTTTTAAAAACACAAGTCATTATTATCATTGCCTGACGACTTTAAGAAACACCGGAACAAACTCAGGTTATCATTGTCTCTTAAGTCCAGATAGTAGCAGTATATCAGATAGGTAACACCTAATATGAGTTTTACAGCGTAGGACAAAATTTGAACTGCCCTTTCGAAGAAACAGCCATTACAGTAGCTTTGATTTTCTCAATGATTTTTTTGAGAATATCATTTTCTCTCCTAATGAATTCTCAGTCCGGAGTTTGGTTTTAATGGCATTAGGCTCGACTTACATGGTCTAAATATGCTCGCGAGCAGTGGATGCACTTAGCACAACTCTGCCGTACCCTCAGGGAATACAGGCGTGATGGTATGTTAGATATTATTAAGTTATCTTCTGCCCGCGACTTCGTCCGCGTAGAAAAGTTACTTTTAATTATCGTTGTAATTTGGCAAATTTAATTATTATTAATAATAAATTATAGCCTATGTTATTCTGATGTGTAAATAATAATACTATAATCTATTATCAAAATCCGTTCAGTAGTTTTAGCGTGAAAGAGTAACAAGCAACGGCATCCATCCATTCTCACAAACATTCACATTTTTAATAATTATAGTACGATTAAGAATAGTATTTAGGTACCCTAAGCTTTCTACTTCGCTATCATCTACATAATCTGTGAAAGTTCCTCATATAACTGCATTAGTAAATAAGAAATACAATGATACAATTAGAAAAAAAAACCGGTTGACCGAAACGGTTTCCTTTTTTAAAAATCGAAACTCGCTGGTCTAAAATGTAAAATTATGGGTAGGAAAGCATTAATTATACTTAAACGTGATCGAAACCAAGTTTAGACGTTGTTATTAAGCTAAATATGTTTGAATTGCTAATTAATCGACACGAAACGACTTCAACACACGCCATTTGCGCGCTCGCTAAATTAATGGCGGACCTTAGACACAAATATGGCCGTGATTAGCTATTGTTTCCATTTTTAAATAGTGGGGTTGGGTGTCATTATTCTTCGCTAATCGTTGTTACAAAGCTATTCATTATTATAGTAGATTATATACAAGGATGATGAACGCTACATATCTATTGTATTCAATATCATTTAGGTTTATGCCTACGTAATAGATATCTACACAATGGTTCAGTTACTTAATTAAAAGGAGCCATATTTTTTGAACCAATAGACTGTAGTACCTATTTTAATAGGTAGGTACCTATTGTTTTAAGACAAAGTACGTACTGAGCAGGTATTTGACATCATCCGAGCCTTTTCCCAATCATGATATATGCCATGATGTATGCCAGTAGTGTACCTACCTACTTGGTAGCAAAAGAAAGCACTAGGTAGGTAAGTGCATTGCGAAACGCTAAGGTTAGGCTACTTACTATAAAATACAGATTTAGATAGTTTCAAATAGTACAATAAAAACTTGAGTGTTTGTAAAATGTTTTGTTAAAAGTCATAAAACAAAAGTTGTAGTTTATGATATTACTTAAATAACGCTTATCGGTAAACTGTTTTACAATTAACCCTGTATAATAAAATGTATTTTGTAATACATATTTCCGAAATAATAATATTATAATTATCACAAGCTATGCTAGGCTACGAATACGCTACGGTTCACTACGCTACGGTTGTGCTACGGAACGGCTCCGCTACGATACGGTTGTGCGAAGCTAAACTATTGTGGCTCTACGTTTCAGTTACGCTACAATACGGTTATGCTCCGAACCTAAGTACACGGGAAGCAACTCCCATCAGTCCCCGCTATCCAATTTCTGGTCAATATCTATACATATTATAATTTTAGTATAAAACAAAGTCACTTCCCGCTGCCTGTCCCTCTGTACGCTGAGATCTTTTAAACTACGAAACGGATTTTAATACGGTTTTCACTGCCATTTAGATAATTTCTTCCGGAAGGTATATAAGGAATTTCTGCCTACCCTCCTGGGAAAAAGACGTGTATGTATAGAGGCCAGCAAATCAAGACACCCCAATCTGTCAAAAGAGCCGGGGCGGGTCGCTAATCGCTAGACCTACATTAAGATGGTTGTTAAGGTTTACGGGCTTCTTACTACCATTGATTAATTATCAATCGTGGGTGTTTGCCTGTTAACCGGAGCCGACCGCTTTCCGAGGTAGGTAGGTACGTAGGTGGGCTAGGCTTTTATAAAAATCTGTCACCGCATGTTTGTTTATCCGCGAAGCTCTTAAAGTACCTAGTTGACAGATTGATAACACAAAGTTGGAATACCTACCTAATAGATAACTTTTTTTTGTTTTTAGGGGGGAAACCTTCAAAAGGCTACCGGTCTACGGGTTTAGACCGGGAGTGTGCAATTCTTATTCACCAAAACCACCCCGTTGGCTCAAAAATGTTTCAAGCTCCATGAATGACGATTTTTCAGTTCTCTTATTAGACTGGGGGATGGTACAGACACCAGCAGGTCAAGCTATCCAAAAATGACAAATTTTCCCAATTAAACATGAACCTTATTACTTTGTGTTAAAGTTGAAAATCGATCAAATAAATTTGACAGATTAGAGTAGCTTGGACACTGTACTAACGCCTGATGAAATGTACATATCGATTACACAGTAAAACAGATTGCAGTGTCGTTGAGACCAGTCGGATAAAAAAAGAATGACCTATTATTTTACCACAAAGTTCTGCAGGTGGTCAGCTCTGCACATGCTGCAGAGTTCATCCTGGGCTGATAAAAAAAAAAGAATCATAATTATTTTGTCCTCACAACATATATTTGGATCTGGATCTAGATGGTACTTACCACCGCATTATCAAAAATTCTGCCGCTTAGCAATGATATGCTAACATTTGTGTTCTGGTTTGAAGAGCAATGTAGTAAAATTAAACATATTATGAGATCCAACAACGCGCGAGTGATGAAGTCCATCTCACGAAAGAAGTCCCACGGAAATGAGTGGAACTAATTTTAAAAACTCTGCCAACTTTACATTATATCAATTTCAATAAATTACTGAAACAATCTCAGCACCTCTGACTTTTCGAATTCATGTGCGTATATAATTAATTATCACTCACTTAAACGGTGAAGGAAAACATCGTGAGGAAACCTGCATACCTTAGAGATTTTTCTCGACGGTTTGTGAAGTCTGCCAATCCGCACTAGGCCAGCGTGGTGGACTATAGCCTTGTCCTTCTCAATATGAGAGGAAACCCGAGCCCAGCAGTGGGACAGTATATGGGTTGATGATGACTGAAACAATAAAATCATATTCATCCTACAGGGATTAAATATTGAATTTTTTGAGAGTCTAAAACAATAGAGTTTTGTAAGTAGAAATATTGCGTCGTATGACAGTGGCGCCGCGACTGCGGGACTTCTTTCGTAAACAGACTTTACCACTGGTGTTGCTGTCAACTATATGTCGGCTGCCGATTACCTTGCCGCGTGCCTATATTATTTATCATTTTACAAAAAAAAAAAAAACAAAATACACTGTTATTAAAACAAAATATACTTTGTGTAATAAGCGATTAAAATAATAGTCCTTTGTAGGTCAAAAGACTATTATTTGTCATATGCACATGTCATAGGCAGCATCCCAAAGTGCCCAGGTCCTCTACTTGGTTAAAGACAGTTAAGACAGCCCTTGTAACAACAAAAAAACAACATGAAATTAATTAAAACGGAATATTTGAGTACCTACTATTGGCGTAGCTAGCCTACCCCAGAGTAGTTCGGGTGCTGACGATTAATCGTTCTAGTTTGGCGCCCACGTCAAAATTCTGAGCTGACAGAACTTCACGGTTGAAGATATTACTGAAATGAAATTGAATAATATAATGTAACTCGTTGACCAACGTACTTGTAGCGCCAAATAGTATAATAAGGTGGTTGACCTCAAGTTAGAAGACTAGAGAAGAAATTACTTCGGACATAATAAATTACCTTAATCTTATTATTAGAGGTCTTGTTAAGTGGTTAATTAATGGACTATTAGTATTTCCCTACATTACTTTATTACGTATGTGTCTGTTCTGGTTGCCGAGTTGAAAGAACGCAGCAGCATTAAGTAGGTACCCACTAATAGATACTCTTGTGTCACTTAGCTTACTGTTACTGTTTGAAAGAAAATTAGAAACATCTTGTCTGAATAACAAGCACACACGAAATACGTGGAAAATAGACGTAGCGAAGATTATGATTTTAGTTTTACCGATAATCATTTTATTACTTATCGAAAAATATTTGCGAACTGATAATTTTCATGTTCATAAAACAGAAAGGCAAGGTTTAGATAAAAATTAAACAAGTATTATCTAATCTGTTACAATGACTACTTTTATTTTATTGCCACTAAATTTAGATTAATATTTACAAATTTTTGAATTAATATTTTTTATAATTATTTTTCGTTACGTTTCTTTAACAAAATTGATAGATTGAAGTATGTTTTATGCTGTGTTAAATTACTAGGTCTCAAAGTCTTAAATTTAAAAATAAGGGCTTGCACCTAGTATTATGACAGATCTTTTTTCTTATCGGTAATTAAATAAATGGTAAATTATTATTAAAATACTTCTGAACTTCCTTCTACGAAAACGTGAACGGGAACGTAACGACCAATTCATAAGACATTGACATTCCTCCCTCCCTTGACATGACATATATATAAATTCTTGTGTTGTGAACTTGTGATTTTTCGTGTTTCAAAATTATACTATTATAAATTAAATAATTATGATCGCGTGATAATTATGTGCTTATCTAATATACCTGTAAATATTTGACAATAAGCATTAATGAATCGAGGGATTAATCTACTGGGTTATAGACTAAGCGGGTCGAAATGTCTTGGCCTCTGTTTAGTATTAACTTTTGTTATGGGATGCTATTTAGCAGCCTTACCTATTCAACACGGTGAGTATCTATTTTTAAATAAATTGTATAGTGTATCGAAATAATTTACTGTTGTATATTTCTAAATCCTTTGCAGAAAAAGAGGCATTACCTAACCCAGTGCGGCGACGACTTGTTGCTAAAGAACTGCCGAAAAAACGGCTAGCAGTGATCGTTCCCTTCCGGGATCGCTTTGAAGAGCTTCTGGAGTTCGTGCCTCACATGTACAGCTTCCTAAACCGTCAGAAAATACCATTTCATATATTCATAGTGCAGCAAAAAGATAACAATCGTTTTAACAGAGCCTCGTTGATCAACGTCGGGTTTCTGTACTCGAAAAAAGACTACGATTATATAGCAATGCATGATGTGGACTTGCTACCTATGAATGATGACTTAAAGTATCATTACCCATCTGCTGGGCTGTTGCACATATCATCACCACAGACTCATCCTAAGTACCACTATGATACATATATTGGAGGCATTTTGTTAGTGACAAAAGAACATTATGAATTAGTTAATGGTATGTCTAATAATTATTGGGGTTGGGGACTTGAAGATGATGAGTTCTATGTGAGATTAAAAGATGCTAATTTGACTGTGATTCGACCAAGCAATATTACTACTGGAATTGATAACACATTTAGGTGAGTAAAAGCACAAATTCTCTTATTCATATTTAGATTATATAAATGGGGACTTGCCCCATTATGTTCCTTCTGTCAAGCCAGTGGTATTATCAATTTTGTAAAGTTACATTAGGTATGTTTTGCACAAATAATGTTGGAAATATGAACAATTAATTGCCAGCTAATTTGCTTGATAAGATTTATTACAATATCTGCTACTAAAAAAATTACTTTGAATTCTGAAAAACTGCTCCATAAGTCTAGTGGTAAGGGTGACTACTATGTTAGAGGTCCTGGGTTTTATTCCCAGGATGAGCAGTGTAATTGGGTTTTTCTATGAAATACTCAGCAGCAGCTCGGAGTTTAAATATATACAAATATAATACATGGGACCTAAGCATACCTGTTAACTGCTTTAGTACACCTCTGCCTTACCCTTCAAGCAACAAAGGTGTGATAGTATGTTCAGTTAATCACCACTCCTAAGAAAAAAAAATTTTCTGTTGCATCTATATTTTGTTACTTTATTCTAGTGCAGTGCAAGTGCATTTTTTTACTTTATAATCACAATAACTTCATATACCAGGATTGAGGAATCCGTTTATTTTACCTTATATTGAACACTTAACATTCCAGACATGTCCATGACAAAACATACCGTAAACGAGACATGCGCAAATGCTTCAACCAGCGCGAGGTAACCCGCCATCGCGACCGCTTCACCGGCCTACACGATGTGCAGTACAAGCTGGTGAACAAACACACTGTGGCAGTGGACGGGTTAAATGTAACAGTGTTGAATGTTGAACTGATGTGTGATAAGAGCAGAACTCCGTGGTGCCAGTGTCCTGAACCTGTTAAAGTAGCTGCTAAGAAAAATTGAGGAAGAATTCAAAGTAATAAGACACCTTTACAGTCATAGTTAACATTTTTTGAACATTGTTTTTATTTAGAAGGTATTTTTTGCTTTTAATTAAGTACTTACTCTTATTTTTATTTATTTTAAGTAAACAATGAATGATCATAACACAATTTTTTAACTAATAACCTATGTTGTTTGTGTAATATTTTGATTGATTTGTGTCAAATTGACAAAACTAAAAATAATAGTGGGTAGTTTCATTATCCATAATCAAATATTATCTGCTAGCATTGTTATAATTTATTATTTTTAATAAAGTGGTGTTCTAAAAACTATTTAAAAAAGTATGTTTAAGATTTTTAAAAGGTTGTTGATTTTGAGATTATAGATAGGATACAATTGTTAAAATTATTAAATTTATTGCAGAAAATTAAAAGATTGAGTATCTAACACCTTAAAAATTGTAAGTATTATTGGTCACCAAACCGTATAATAGTTTTGATTGTGTTATTTATTATTGTTTTAAATGAACAGAGGCTAGCACATCAAGCTACCACAAACTGTCAAACTTCTTTGATTGATTTTCAACTTTAACACGAAATAATAAGATTCATATTTAATTGGGAAAATTTGACAGTTTTGGATAGCTTGACCTGCTGGCGTCTGTACCATGGTAGAATGCCAGGTATTCTCTTATCGTGACAGCTAAGTTAGGTGATTAAGTCATAAGTACGTCATAAGGAATTTATTTCAGAACAATATCAATTGTGTTGAAAATAATTGTTACAAAATTGTTACTATTATACTAAAATAAATTTCACAAATACATTACTATTAGGTACTCGATGGTAGATTGATACAGCCAGCAGGTCAAGCTAACCAAAACTGTCAAATTTTCCCAATTGAACATGAACCTTAGTATTTTGTATTAAAGTTGAAAATCTATCAAAGAAATTTGACAGATTGGGGTAGCTTGATGTGCTGGCACGCAGTGACGTCATCGACAGTCTGACATCTGATATGTTGACACTAAGTAAATAAATATTGCCATATTTTTCACTTGTTTGCTCCAATATTGAAGCAATTCTAAATTAGTAATTGTTTACAGTTTACATTTTTAATAATTATAATGAAAAACACGAGATAAAAATAGATGCTAGCTACGCAATTTGTTTTACATTTATCTCGAATTATAAATCTTAATTGTATTGAACATGTTGAGCAATGACAACACTGATCGTGATAGTCGTGAGGTCGTGACGTCATACCTGGCGTATGCATATAATAATTCTTACCATGAAAATATGTACATAGGCCAGCACATCAAGCTACCACAATCTGTCAAATTACTTTAATTGATTTTCAACTTTAATCCAAAACAATAAGGCTCATATTCAATTGGGAAAATTTGACAGTTTTGGATAGGTTGACCTGCTGGCGTCTGTACAGAGGCCAGCACATCAAGCTACCCCAATCTGTCAAATTTCTTTGATAGATTTTCAACTTTGTATGAAACAAAATAATATGGTTCATGTTCAATTGGGAAAATTTGACAGTTTTGGATAGCTTGACCTGCTGGCGGCTGTACCTTGTTGTTGGCAATTGCTTTTTATTATTATTTTGTACGGGCTCAAGCACATACTAAGCATTGGCGATCAGCGATTTAACAGCTTTGTTAATTTCTAATCAGTTAACTATAACCGCTCATAATTGTGACGATTGAAAACTAAAACTTTTAACGGCATCTATGGTCATGAAAGATAATTGATGCTTTAAAAGTGTAATGGATTCGGGATTTAGTAGCATTCATATAAGTATAAAAACAACATACAATCACGCTTGTATTACCTGCAGGGTTTGGCAGAAGTGTGTGTGAAGTCTGCCAACCCGCACTAGGGCAGTGTGGTGGACTATAGCCTAATTCCTCTCAATCTGAGTGGGACGGTATATGGGTTGATGATGATGATGATAAGGTATTTTACAGGGTATTTTAGAACTCACAACAACAGTCAATATCAGGAACGATCCGTTTTCAGCCGTATCATAGAAATCATTAATGACGTAGGTAGAATTTTGCTATCGCGATCGATGCAGTTGATTAAATTAAATGCCGTGCAATAAAAAAATCACGCCATCTTGATTTATCAAGCGATCGAGCTAGTCACCAATTGCTATGTTATGTATAATGTTTTTTTTTAAAGAGTGTCTATGGAGTTTCTTGTCGGTTCTTCTCCATAAGACCCACTTTTTGGAAGCATGAAACTAGTTTTAAATTTTTCAAAAGTGGCCGAAATGGTCTAAGCACCATCGATCCAGTTGTAAAATCGACGAAGTTAAATAGCTTGCGTGTGTTTGAGTCCTAGGTTTTTTACATCTAAATTCTAAATTAGTTATAGCCCAGATTGTTGTGCTGTGTTTAAGATGGTTTGAAAAATAATTTAAATAACTTACAACTTAATATTTTGATATACTCTCCCATTGCTAGTCTCATTATATAAAAACAGTGTTTGAATAATAAATTATAATATAATATATTTATATCATCAAGGTAAAATGTCTACCTGCAGTTAGGACCTGGGTGCCTATGTCAAATATTTTCACAGACGCCAGCAGGTCAAGCTATCCAAAACTGTCAAAATTTCCCAATTGAATATGAACCTTATTTCTTTGCATTAAAGTTGAAAGTCAATCAAATAAATTGGACAGATTGTGGTAGCTTGATGTGCTGGCTTCTGTACCTACAACGATTATATTGTTGAATTTGGTGATTATTTAAGCTTAAATAAAGAATCAAACACACTTAATAAAGCACTTATAAAAGAACATGAAGTGGTAGATAAGTATTCTATTTTTATTATTACCTCATTAATTAATTTATTAACCTTTTGACCGCCACGGACGTGTATAGACGTCAAATGAAAACTTGCTCACGACGCCAACGACGGCATGGCACGTCAAAAGTAACACTTTTTTTTAGTTCAAAACAAATACCTATACAAAAATTTGTTGTTTTTTTTTTAACTATTATTAGATACTATAATTTGTCGCTTGGCGTAGAGAACACGGATTTTCGTTAATGACGTGGCGGTCAAAAGGGATAATTACCTGTCCTGTACGCAGATATCGGGGAAGATATCCTTCGTGTCTGATACTTTGCAAGATACTTTTTAATAAAACTTACCTCACGCCGGACATCGCCCAGATTAATTTCATATAATATTTACCTTTTTGTTTTATTGTGATATTCATACAAAATAAAATCACCATGGTAAATAAATAAACCATTTATTTTGAGAAGCGTAGTTGAAACATGTTAAAATACACAAAGCGGTTATAACAGTATCTAAATTATCTTCATTAGTTGTTTTGTATGTGTAAAGTTAACTACACGGCGGCGACTACACAGGCTGATTTTAACTGATAAAAACTTGTACCTAACTGTAAATGTGGTAACTATTCCGCTAATACAATGATAAAATAAAATAAAAATGTAAGTGATTGTAAAGTAACAGGTATCTACATTGATGACGCACGAAAACAAAGAATGGTTGTCTAGTGCTATCTCTCTCTTGCTAGTTATATAATGCTCACTGTGCGAAAGAGATGACACGAGACTGACAATAATAATCATTTTACAATTAAATACCTATGATGTTATTTATTTCTTTATAACTAAACAAAATTAAAATTTGATGGCATTAACAATATAAAACTGGTTTGATAACTGACAACAAAGAACATTTTAATTTTGAAAAAATAATAATAAATTACAAGATATTATATTGTTTGGATAGGTTCATTCTCAATCCTCATTCATTCAATGTAGATTACTATTTGAAAGTCGCCATCATGATAGCATTAAATGAACATAACTATACTATACTATTTCTTTTCTTTCTTTCTTTCTAAATATAAATAAGTACTTGGTTTTGCAGAATGCATGGAAATGTATTTGTTTGAAAGCGCTACACTACAGACGACAATTAAAATATAATGACGGAATGGTAGGTTCAATATGAAAAAGGCAATAATTTTATTAGGTATAGTGCGACAAGCTTATTTCACCCGGTGGCCATAATCGAAACTAAATTCCTTTGACCGTCTCGTAGATGTAATAGCACGCTTTTTTGTAGGTGACCGATGTCCAGAGGATTATTACATTATTTGCAGCTAAAACGTACTAAAATATAAGCAACTGCGTAAACATTTACGTGCAGTTTGTAATTAGAATAAAGATTAAACATTACAATAACATATAGGGTATTTTAGTAATTCGCTGTAGAAAATCATATTTCTATATTCGTTTACCATGACTGTGGGTAGACTGACGTTTTGTAAGGACATATTTGTTTTATTTTAAAACCTGGATTTTTGTAAGTACATTTTTCTAACAAGAACTCAATCAGCCTAGTCATGGTAAATAATTATACAAAAAGAATTTAGCGTCTTATCACAAAAATATATTTAAAACCAAGATTTTCATCCATTTTTGTAATATGACACTAGAAAGTAGTTGGAATGGTGGCTAAAACTATGGAAAACGATGTCTAAAACATATGTACCCGTGTAAAAAAGATTAAAATTTTCTTCTATTTATATTATTTGCTGTGAAGCTCCATAATGGAATATCATAGACTTGAACCTTATAGTTAAATAATAAATATAACAGGAACATACAAATTAAGTTTAATAGCCGTAGTTCGTGGCGACTGAGCTTAGACCTGTAAACCTGTTCAGACAAGTTCCACCGTCTCGTCGTCGTACCGTCTTATTCGATCGAAAAAAAATATAGAAAAGATTATTTATTTACCGCCTTGATCGACTGTAGAGGTGCTGGGTTTGATTCACAGGTAAAACAATGGTTAATGGCAATCGGAATGCGGGTGTATACCCGAAAAAAACGAAAGATTAAAAATTTTGTTCCCCGCCGCGCCTAGTTTGTTTGTTCGGAGTAGTCTTAAAAACTACTGTACATATTTTCATACACTTTTCACCATTAAAAAGATTACCCAGGAAGGTTTATTAAGCTTTAACTTATTTTTAGGCGGGGCAGGTCGATGGTTATCAAATAATAATAATTGATTTAAGTACATAATGATTTCCAGATTTGTTGTAATTTCTACAATTTTTTTTTATTGTTTGTTATTGTTTATTGTTTGTTTTGGGATGACGGTGCCATTCTTGTTGCAATAACGTAGTAATGTAATTTTATCTATCATGTCAATTTCGTGCATTTTATTTTCATTCAAATGTTAATTATATAAACGTCAATAATAACTAAATGGCACGCGTGTAATTCTCAAAGACATGTAAATATTTGTGACAAAAGGATGTTTCATTGCCTTTGGAAAGAAAGGGTATTGATCCTATTGCCTCTGTGCTTAGAGTAAAATATAACATGACACCTGCGATAGCCATGTGTGGCCCATTTGTAAATACTATTACCACGTAATCGAATCTGCCATCGAGGTATCGCCATCTCTCTTTATTGATAGCAAGATGACAAAGCTAGGTATATATTTTAATTTAGATAAAATAGGTTTCCTTAGTGTTTTAGAATAATATTAGGTTTACGTTTAACGTTTGATTATTTGATTAAGAAGTGATATTGTTGTTTACTGTTGCAGGTATCAAGTTTTATGTGACTATTGGCATGTCAGATACGCCAAAATGACACTTCAGAATTTCTCATTATGTGCAATCTTACATAATATACCCTTTCTTCCTAAGGATATACATTTCAAATGACTATATGACACACAGAGACACAAGTGCAGAAATATTGGAACGAATGCCATTTACATTTCATTTCGACATTGGCTAAGCTTTACTTAAAATAATCTAATCAGATCCTTAAAATTAAGTACATATTTTATATGCATAACTAATAAAATATTATGTAAAAATAATGGATACTAAAAGTTATAAAAGTCAAAGCTAATTACTAACAATATCAATAAACGTTGTCTGTGCTGCGTATAGTTTTGTCTCTTTCGTTGAAATGTAATTTGGTATTTGAAGAAACGAGACAGAACAATTCAAATTATAGATTACAACGTTTATTGGCAAGGTAGTAAATAAATATACATATAACACAACATTGATACCTAAGATTGATAGATTTAATTGATTAAAATATTTCAGTTATTGGTGCTGATCCTGTCGTTTGTCTCTTTCTAACGAAAAACATGAGATAAGGATAGAGGAAATTTTGTCTTATAAAATTCGTTATTGGCTTGTTCTCAACAGGAATTTGGTTGCGGTCGCCTTAAGCCTGCCTCGCGATTCGGGTATTGACCGATGTCGCACAGGAGCGTGCCTCGCAATGTCGATACCCGGCTTTAGGTCACAACTTTGTTAAATATGTTCTGTCCTTTATGTTGATAAGAAAAATATATAGTGTGGGGAATTTTCAGCAGAATCAGCTCCATTTTTAAGTCCCTACTTTTTTTTATTGCACTGGAATTGCGGAATTTTCCACCACATGATATTGTATTCTGTTTGGAAACTACAATAAAGTATACATTTAATTAAACATTAATTTTGTAACATCACTAACCAGAATAGACTCCATTATAAGTAATATATATAAAATATAATAAATTGCTACGTAATATAATATGCTTACGCTGGGGTCACAAGTTTTTAGTTCATAAGTATCAATTATTTAATTTAAATATCGTATTTGGAATTTTTCGAGTTATCGCATGCAAGAAAACAGTCATAATCATCATCATCATCAACCCATATACTGTCCCATTGCTGGGCACGGGTCTCCTCTCATATTTAGAGGGATTAGGCTATAGTCCACCACGCTAGCCTAGTGCGGGTTGGCAGACTTCACAAACCGTCGAGAAAAATCTCTAAGGCATGCAGGTTTCCTCACGATGTTTTTCTTCACCGTTTAAGCGAGTGATAATTAATTATATTAATACGCACATGAATTCGAAAAGTCAGAGGTGCGTGCCTTGGGTTCAAACTCGAGACCTTCGACTTGGCAGTCCAATGGTCATACCACTAGGCTATCACTGCGCTGAAAACAGTTATAACCTTTAAGAGAAAATAGGCCAGTTGAGAGGGTGGGAAAAGTGGAACCATCCGGCGAGATACGGTCAAAGCATACGTTATTATATAATTTTAAATAAAAGAGGCCGTACCACCACCTATTATGGCGATCGTTTTCCGATTGAGAGAGAGGGATGTCGCTTTACAAATTAAATAGCGCCATCTCTTTCTCACAACCTAAAAATCATCGCATTAACACGTTGTGGTATGGCCCCTGAACTTTATTATACAACATCCTACCAAAAAATGAAATCCTGAAATAGTTACCGAACTCAGAACTATCTCCCTCGCACATTAGTAGGTACCAACTAGTGCGAGAGAGATGACTTGAGACCGATAATTTTTACATATATACATGCTTTATAGGCCCAGGTTATACTAAGAACTGATTGCTCTTGCGATTAGTTGTTTTTGCTGTGATTTTAAAACTCAACTTGTCATGTTTTCTGGTACCTATTATAATTCACCGTTGTCGCCCAGTGCAGGACAAATGCATCCCTACCCTCCTTACATTCCTCACAGTTCAAGGCTATTTTGGGTCAATCCTTCCAGAAAATTCAAATTTTTTGGTATGCGATAAAGAATATTCTCATGAAAACTCGAATGGAAACAATATATTAACTAGTCTTGTATGACCCCAGCGTTTTAAAACTATATAATTAAAAAATATATACCTATTTTATACATGCATCAAGAACATTTGAAAAATTTTCATCACACAACCACAAATTGCAAATTAATATATTGGAAAATTGGCTAAGCTAATTACTTATTATAAGAAATCAAGCTTATATAAGTTTGCTCCTTGCATAACGACTCACGATATACAATTAGCGTTTATGGTTAAATATTCTTCCTTTTTGAAAAAATAACATTTCGCGTACTTGTATTTCGGGGAATGTTTACTTTTTTTTATAGTACAGAAAATCCTCATGGATTCGCCACCGACCGGGGAGGCGGCAGGGTATGTCAGACTCGTACCGACTAAAAACCGCACTATCCTTAACTTGCCGTATAGTCATGGCCATGCGATCAACGACCCTTGAATGGCTGGATTGGGGATATTTACTGAGATATCTTTTTATTGTTATAAGATCAGTGATGACAAACAAGCATACGGGCTGCCTGATAGTAAGCAGCAGCCTATAGACGCCAGAAACACCAGTAGTATCACTAACGCGTTATCATATTAAAACCTCAGTTGTTAACATTATGCCCAATAATTTTACTGGCTACATTGCCTTCCAAACCGCAATCGGGTTGAAGCACAACTGTCGGGTTAGCTAGTTAGTTAATATTATGGGATTGCTGATTGTACTTAGTGAGTCGTAATGCAAATCCTAAATTGGAAGCTATTAAGCAATACTGCTTCAACCCACAAAATCTCAATTTAGAGGGTATGCTGAAATCCTAGGGGCGTACCCAGCTTCTAACCTTGAAGCAGTACATGGGAGGCAGGGCGTATGGGCCAGGGTACGCTTATTAAACACTGATACAAAATTCTTCTACTTAAATTAAACAAGTGCTAAAGCTAAGAATCAATTGTATCGAGCTTTAGAACTCTGATAAACAATTAGATTTATCTTAAAAATAGACATAAATAGCCAAAAAAAAAACAAAAATATTCAAGGCATTAAACCCTGAATATAAGTAAGATTTCGATGTCTAATGTTTTATTTAATATTTAAGTTGTTTATGATTATTACATCTTTGGGCATTAGCCCCAAAAAGCTAGTCTTAAGCTGTTTGCAGACCACACAAGAACGTAGCATTAGCTTAGATAGCGATGATTGTTTACTTAATGGTTTAAACAGCGCATTGGCTTTGATCTCATAGTAAACGTTGCCCAAATGTAACCGAGACACTGTGGATCTTTGAGAATTGTATGTAATTATCAAATTTATTCAAAACAACGTCACGGAAGACCGGAGTCTCCTAACACAGGCATTACTTGCTTTACAGGAGGCTCCAAGCACTAATATTTAATAACGATGTAATTTACGAGTAGGACTCGGGGCCTAAAATGGTAAGTTTTGGTTGACCTCTTATTCTAAAAACCTATACAATGCTAGGTCAGGAAATACCCCTTGTGTATCCTTGTGAACTGAACTGAAAAGTAAAGAGGATATGTTTTTCTACATCGTTGTTGATAAACGATATAGACTAAACATTCGCATCTCAGAGCGACGGATATCCATTCCATTTCTGTTACGACTGCATGGGTAAATAATACTAGGCTTTTGCCTAATTACTAAGCTTCACTAACTGGGCTTTTGGTCTGCAAACTGCTTCATTGTAGTAGTACTACATAACACTATTGATCTAACAGGCAAATATAAGGCTGGTATTGACTATTATAAGTATCAAAGCGATATACGCCCAGACACAAAGCTAGGCTTGCGCTGAACCGCGGAGTCGGCTGTTCGGAACTGCGTGGAAAATCGAATTAGACATGTGAACTCTATACACATTAAAACTCCTTTGATATTACAAACTAAATCGTGTACTGTAGAGTTCGGCGCAATAAGTTTACATTATGATACGGTTGTTCATGGCAAGACATCTAAGAGTAATCTATCAGTATTAGAGACCTGAACTGCTGTGAAAAAAATATATTCAATTTAAACCTCTGCACTTTACTACCGTACACACACAGCAAAAAATATAAAAAGGTATCCATGCTAATAACGACACCAGCTGGATTTGAAAATAGAACAATTTGCTGTTGCTTGACCCACCAACTGGGGCCCAAGTCTATTTCAATAATTATATCAGAATAATAATAATAAATATTTTTGACATTTTACACAACACCATCGAGTCCAAAACTAAGCAGAGTTTGTAATATGGGTACTAGTTATTGGATATAATACATATATTTTTTTTTTGTTCAACGGCACTAAATGACATCAATACAGGCAAAATTGACATAACTGTCAAAAATCAACAGTTCTGAAGTCACTGAGCGACGATTTTGGCAGCCTTGGGGCCCCAGATACGAACATTAATTTTAAATAGACTATAGAAAAATAAATAGGAACAATTAATGCAATCTCATGCAGTTTTCCACGCAAGCTTCGAACGAGCCTATAAGTATGTGTCCACTAGTTGATATTGTCACAATTCACTTTTAATACCAAAAAATTGTGTTATAGGAACCCAAAAATACTTTAGTTTTGCAAGTTTCAGCAACAATTGAGCTTATAATACTTTGTATATATCTTCCAAAAATATTTACTTTGCCACAACATTTATCACATTCCATTGCATTAAAATTTCTAATTAGAAAATTTAATTTAGTTTGATAGGGTTTTCATTGTATTTTATGTCTATAGACACAAAAAATACACATAATAAAAACTCTTTTTTAACTTTAATTGATTATTTTAAGTAGCAACCCCTTACAAGTACACAATACAACATGTCAATCTATACAGTTGCATTACAAAAATCATCGCTATTGCGACGGAATACGGGCAAACTGTTAAGTTTGATTTGTCGCTGTGTATAGTCTTTTTCTTTTAACAACAACCCAAAAGTGATAT
This sequence comes from Acronicta alni, assembly GCA_964056405.1. Classification (NCBI taxonomy): domain Eukaryota; kingdom Metazoa; phylum Arthropoda; class Insecta; order Lepidoptera; family Noctuidae; genus Acronicta; species Acronicta alni. The sequence continues at coordinate 1,895,975 of OZ043937.1, forward strand.
TTAAAATCCGAATAAACTCAAAATGTCAAACTAGTGGACACATTAGGCACTACATAGACAAAAATAAAATCTAATTAAAGTACTATGACTAAGTATAGTGTCGCGCGCTCCGCTCATTCCCCGCTACGGTCTCGCTAAGGTTCCGCTACGAACTCGCTACGTCCCCGCTACGGTTGTGACGGCCCCGTTACGTGGTCGTCTCGTCGCGGCGCGCGCAACACGTCAGCTACAACGGGCAACCGCCTCCCTACGCACACAACACCCAGGTTTTAGGAGAAAAAAAAGTAAAAATTGTTGAAATATAGACCTACAAATGAGTAGAGTGGATTATGAGTTTATGTCAAAGAAAAGAACCTTGTTCTTTATTTTTGATAAAAAAAAATGTTGCCTCATTTTTAGGTCTATGGGTCAAGACGGGTATAGAAAAAAACAATCCAGAATAATTTTGGACACATGGGGTATAAACTTAACAATTATAAATCTATGACAAGCAACATCAATAAAACATGCTATAAATAATACGAAAACCAAATAAGTCAATAATAGCGTTATATTGAACACGGTTATATTTTATTACACAGCAATTAAACGAGTTTCTTTCTCGTCGATACCTCGATTTACCTAGGTTCACAGTCATCATTTGACATCTATTGTATGTACTTAGATCGTTCGCACACTGTCACAAAATTGCTGGAGCTCGCTGGAAAGCATTCTAAATTTTGTACTAGATTTCGCTCACTGTCAGAAATTGGCCGGTTCGAGGGTTCATACATTTCGCCTTCGAATAGGTTCTTCTAAGAGATATTTCTGACAGCGTGCGATGACAGCGACACAATACAAAACAGAAACTTACACAGGCGTAGTAAGAGTTCCCGTCGGTTCCAGGATTTTTAAACAAAATATTGAACGTAACAAGGATTCCATGTCCGCGTATCAAAGATTTTTTTCACGTATAACGTATGGCATTAGAGTAGTGTCATAATTAGCTTCGTTGAAACTTCGTTAAATTGAAATTTGAAATGTTAAAAATACAGATGAAAAACTAAAATGTTGATATTCAATGCTAAAGTTCAGACACTGCAGACGTGTCATTAGCTTCTATGACGTTTGCATGACTGTCGTGTCACAAAATAACTATTAGCCGCCACTGACACGTTTGTAAAAAAAGGCTGCCGTACTGAATCGGTTAATAGCCCGTAAAACATGCGCAACACAAGATTACACGCATGGTAGCCCCCAGATTAGTAGATTTATTTATGGAATCTGGCAACCCTACACATATGTCATTATGACATTTAAGATAAAATATTCGTTATTTTCTCGATTCTTCTAGAAATCAATGAGCATGTTCGATACTGTCGTAGTATAATTTTTATTTTAACAATATAATACTTGATAGAGACAATAATGAATACTATATTTTCATGCTTAAATATAGACTCATAAACTATATCATGCAATCAAAGAAGGAACGATAATACATTGGCACTATTTAATAATACCGATAATGTATAGTATGTACAGATGCAGCAGGTCAAGCTAACCAAAACTAAAATTTTCCAAATTCAATATCAACCTTATTGCTTTGTATAAAAGTTGAAAATCAATCAAAAGAAATTTGACAGATTGTGGTAGCTTGATGTGCTGGCATCTGTATTATGTAAAATATGCTATAAACAATCACAGAGGGTATTAATGGACACACACAATGCGATAAGCCAATAGTCCACTACGTACTAGAAAGGAGTAATAGTAATTAATGTGTGCATTTTATTATTACCTACATTTATTTGTAAAAAAAACACTGCAATTGTAGCACAATTCTGTCATAACGAAAACCCTACTTCCCTACTAATCCCTACTAGATGCAAAGTTTCGTTTTCACACCGTAACCGCTAAACCGATTTTCATGAAATTTAGTACCTATAGAGATAGATTAGACCTTGGAAAAGGACATAGGCTACCTTTTGTCCCAAAAAGATTTTTGGGATGCGTGTGAAACCACGATACCTAAAATATGACATATTTCAGGTTATAATATTAACAATACATAATTCTTAGGGAAGTATTAAAGCGGTATAAAAGTTAATTGAACATTTTGGAGGATATTTTGGAGGCCACATTTCATTGATTGAGGAACTTTTTTATATATTTTTTTTTTTTTATATGATACTATACATATTTATTGGATAGCTTATAATTTTGTAGGGCCCTTGCTACATACAGTAGCAGAAGACCTCAAGAGATCGAAATGAATGTACTCCTGGAGCCCCTGGAGATAAAGAAGGGGACATGATAATAATCTGAATACTCAGGCAGCAGCAGGCGATGTATATGAATTGAGTTTCTACATATTAAAATGCCATTTGGGAAAAACACTAAGAAGCGACTTTTTGGGTCGCGTTTTTGTGGTCAGCATCGTAATATCAATGACGTTCAAAGAGGTCAATCCAGATAATTTAGATTATTCTGTCTGGTTTTGATTTCTTTTATTTTGTAAGGTGCAACTAATGTTTTAATACTTTTTGCGGTATATTATAAGGGGTTACGCCATTATTATTTACAATTTATAAGAAAACGGAGATATTAAACTGTTTACAAAAAGTTACAGTTAGAAAAAACATTATTTGTATTGTAATAAGTATTACTTAATTCTAAAACTCTCTCTTTTAAGTAAGTATATACTATAATAATTTTACAATAAATGCATAGAAACACTGTAATCTAATGAAACATTACTACAAAACTTATGTTATAAATCTGGGCCAAACATCTTGTCTGCAATGTAATCAATCTGCGCAGACTCGCCGTTATGATAAATCTGCGCAAACCGACTGTTAATTTGTGCTAACTGACTGTTAATTTGTGCAACCTGATATTACTTTGTGCAAACTGACTGTTAATTTGTGCAACCTGATGTTAATTTGTGCAAACTGACTGTTAATAGAATAGAATATTCTGTATTGTACACCATAAACAAATGACAAGTACATGTTTATTATTTATAAATGATATAATGGCACAATGGGCGGTCTTATCGCTGAAAGCGACCTCTTACAGGCAACCTTTGGATAGATTTAAGAGAAACGGAGAGGCGATAATTGTTAATCCGTGCAAATTGACTATAAATATGCGCAAACTGGCTCCACTTCAAGTGAATTGCGGCTAAGATGTTTGGCACCATTTAGAATATATTATTACCACAAGTATTAGGACTTGCTTCACAATCGAACTATCTATTAATATATGTTTTTTTAAACGATGTAGATCTGTAGAATTGCCATATGGCTTACATATATGACTTGCTCAACGATTATGAAATAAGCCTTTTGTATAGTATTATAAAGAGTATTTTACAAATACAGTATATCGGGTGACTGGTAATTAGGTTATAACACTTAAACACATGATGTTACTTATTATAACTAACAAATTTTCCAAAGACACGATTCCTTATGGTGTTAATGCAACTCGGTCGAACCGTGCGGTTTTTTTAATAACAAATCAATCTATGGGAATGTTGTTTGTTATTATGAGTACAATCACGTGTTTACAGTAATTACTAGTCACCCTATATAACCACTATGTACAAATAATTATATTATATATTATATATGGATTATATATAAACCCTACAGTTGAAACACCTAGATACAATAAACAGTCAAAAGGTACACTCTAAGGGAAAATGGAAGGTAATGTTATCTTTTTATATGTACTACTCTTGAATCTTCGTTATAGCTTTGCTAAGTATATTTGGGGTCAGATTATAATAAATAGATGCGAATGAATTTTTGAATTACAGTATATAACTAGTTATTACCGAGAGAAAGTTAGTACAAATTTCGTGAATACAAAATCAGTCAAATATTCATAAAATCGGATTTTGCAAATTGACAAATAAATTCATACATTGGAAGACATTTTCTAAATAAAAACTTTGAGCTATAAGATATTTGGCTTTTTAAATTAAGCTATTTACTTCTTTAAATAATGATTTCCTACATTTTCTACAATTTTGACAAAACACAAACTGTTGCCCTTTTTTCACTGAAGTTTGACTGAAATCAGCTTTAAACACACATTTAAAATATATCTATCACTTTCTAAAGTCATATAAGAAAAAGAGATAGAACTATTTTTGAACCTGAGTTCTTAGCCCATGTTTTGTAATAAGGGCTTGATATCTTGTAATTAGCAATTAAAAGCGATGTAACCATTTCTTATCCCAGTCAACATCAAACAATTGCTACAAATATAGTAATATTCAAATTATATTTAACGCTAATTATAATATATTAATTATGGTCATTCCTAAACCTTCCATAAACTAACCCAGAGTTAGATCAAAATTTTTGTTGTATCGTGAATAATATATCGATTGATAAATTTATAAAAAATCGTGACAACTTTGGATGAGGTTCTACTGAAAATTGTCTAAAAAATTCAACTTATAATGTCTGCCTGTTAAATATGTATCCAAATACTGTTCCGGGCCTTCTCAATGATGTAAAGGCATTAAGGCCAAAGTATAATATTCAACTTGTCTATGAAATTGATAGGTACATAAAAACAGTAGAATCTCATTTCAAAAATACTCTTTCGTTAAATGTGTTTAAACTATAGCTTCAGTGTCACTAATAACATGTATACCGTGTTTCGTAAGTATCAATCTAACAATATCGTTACAGCTGCGCGTCTTGTAACTTCTACTAGACCCATCCTTGATCTTAATACTTTTGACTTTATCACACAGCTTACTGACCTCAGACTTACTCTTTTTCATATCTTCTGGTTTTAACTTTCTTATTGTTGAAGAGCAGCGCTTTTTCGTCGTAGTGTCAACTTCAATTTTCTCCATATTACCTTCACTTACCCTCCTTCTGTAGAGATCGAAGTCTGCATCCTTGCTGAGGTAGCTATCAAGTGAACTATAACTATTATCGAAAGTTACCTTGTCGACTTTGTGCTCAGTCACATCGCTGACGATTTTAACAGCTTTCCCCGGTACGTAAGTTGGTGGGACCTTGTCGATATACGCCATTTTGGGTCTGACAGGGTCAGACAGCGGGCTGATTGAGTCGGTATGTGAATTAGGCATAAGGAAATTGGCTTTCCTTGGTCTTTTGACGGTAATAGTTTCGTCGATGATAGAGGGTTTGTCTCTGATCGATATATGAATGCTTTTGTAGCTTTTTTCTTCTGGTGAAGCCATGATCACGTCTTGTGGTGATCGCTTGTCGTAGGTAGCGATCAAGTCGTTAAGAATGTTATACTCACTGTTCCAGGCAGCGTGAAAGAGTATGTATTGTTAGAATTATAATATTATTTACACACATATTTATTAGTAATTAAAAGTACCTAATTATTATCAGGCTTTTCGATATAATACTTTGATTGCTATTTATGTAATTAGTTATAAAAAACAAAGAAAGAACGAAATGCTAAAAACGCCATTTATTTGATAATTCAATATTTATCAAAAACATGCATCAAAAATATTTAATAAATATAATAATATAAAAAACTACAAAAAAATATATAAAAAGGCAACAACATTATGCTAATTACAGTGACTTTGAAATTAATTAGCACTTAAACCAAGTACTGATTAGTATATACTAAAAGTACTAATTAGTTTAGAATTGAGTCATTTTTTTCCTACAACATTGACGGCTAATCAATTTTCAACTTTAGTTTCTTGGTCATACGATTGTAAGTAATCATAATAAAAAATATGTAAGAAAAAAGTAAGGTAAATAAATTGGGACATGAAAAATACTATAACGATTACTTGTTGACATAAATAAAAAACTACGTCTCCGACAAATTTAATATCGATTTTAAGAGCATGTAAACTAAATTCATTTTAGAATCACAAACTATTAAAATATATGATTGAATCGATGTTCCAAATCCCAAAATGTTTTCAAACAGCTGATGTAGAGTACATAATAAATATCGCTAGCTTGGATTCCATTCCACTAATTCACGGTATTATTTATGGCTGTTGAAAAAAATAAGGTGACTTTCAAATAACTAACTAGTACAGTCAGCAACGAAAGTTGCTGAACATGTTGCAATTTTCAATACGATTTTTATAATGAAGTTACTGACCTGTGAAGGTTGAAATCATTGCATAGATAACCAGTAAATATTTCCTTTACTTTCATAGTAAAAAAAAACTCTTGACAAGTTTTGGAACTGTCATGTTTCCAAAATTTAGCTGTGTTCAGCGGCTTTCTGACGTTGCTAACCATACATCGACTTCGAAGTACCAATACATCCTATCTTATATTTTTGAGAAATTTACTTTCTTATTAGAATATGACTTTGAGGTCAGTTCCTACGTGTTTTGATGAAACCATTTATTTGTATTTTTAACAACAACTCCTATCTACGAACAACGCGACTATATTTGACCGCGGAATATTTTGTAGTTTTTAGGGAAACTTAATTTTTTTTTCACGTTGTGTCAAGTTTGGTCTTTGTCAGTTAGAAGGTATTAGCACTTCGCTGTCGACATATGTTTTCCCAATCACACCTAAAGTGGGACCTCTTGAGGAAATCGCTTTTAAGGTCAGCTTAGAGTATTCGGAGAACTTCTCGCGCGTTTTCGTCCGTATACCACATCAACGGTAAGGATGCTCGAGCGATACTGACCGCTAGACCAAATTTTCCCTTGCAGACTATTTACAACTCTTTTTGAATTGAATAAGGTCGATATTTAACTATCATCGGAAAAATAATCGAGCAGATCTCCGCCTAGTCTGCGCTGACTATGATTATTAAGTGTATAATTTTGTAATCTATATCAGTTACAAAATATAGCAATCCTTAAAAAATGAGGTTTTCCTCACATTACCCGTTCGAGCTCGTAATTTTAGCCCTAAGAGCTTTGTGATTTTACCCTCAACTCAATTTCCGTAATCTTGTAATTCTATCTGCAAAAGCTCGTTATTTTATCCTCAAAAGCACGTATTACACCCTCCAAACCTTCTAAGTTTACCCTGAAAACCTCGTAATTACACACTCAAAACCTTTTAAGTCTACCGTGAAAAGCTCGTAATTCAATCCTCCACTCCCAGTTAACCATTCCTCAAAAGCTCGTCACTAAATCCTCAAAAGCTCAAATTATAAAGAGGTACTCACGTGACAGAGTGCGGAGCGCCGTATAGCCGGTGTTGCCTCACGTAGGCGAGGACCGCGTCATCTGTGAGGTACTTGGCACTCTCGCCACGACGCACCAGCCTCCTGATCTGTGTGGAGCTGACCTCGTTTGATATGTAGTTTGTGACTAGAATCACGTTTTTCTGGAAAAGGAAACGGAAGTTGATTGAGCCCATGCCGATAAAGATTAGAATTTTAAGTGACGATCTCGTCCTCGACTCATTATTCTAGTGGTCGCAAGTGCGACTGCTGAGCTGGAGGTTCTGGGTTCGAGTCCAAGGTCTCAGGTCAGTAGCAGCTCACAGTTCGCCCTTTATTACATAGAACCTAAAAAATACCGACTGACAGCGGACATTGGTACTCGGTACACCAGTGCCTGACTCTTCGGGGAATACAGGCGTGATCTCTCAAAAAAGTACAGTATGACTTATTCAAGATGGACAAGTTTTTTTTGTAATATTTTTTTATAAGTGATACAAGTATCCCTATAATTTAAGACTATTTAGAGCTGAGTGTGTTATAATATTAACATGTCATATTTTTAAGCAGGCTCTGCTCGTGCTTCAGAGTTCGTCTGAGGAGAAACCGAATTGCCAAATATGCCACTAAGCAACAACTGCATTGCTAACATTACTGCATTGCGGTTAGAAGGGTAATGTAGCCAATGTTCTGATATTGTCGTGTGACGGGTTGTTGAGCTCCCTCTAATATGGCCGAGCTACACAATGACTGATGCATGTGTGCCGTGGCTGGAATTAGCCTACTCAAAGCCGCTGTGGCTCTTTCTTCAAAAGGCCATTTCAGACTTTGCCCTACATTGTGAAACTCACATATTATTTGATATTATTATGTCTGGACTTTAAAAGAGACCATGATTCTCTGAGTTTGTTTCGGTGTTTCAGAGGTCGTCATTTAGGAAATGCTTTGAAATGCCTTCTAGCATAATAAAAAATCAAAACATTGACTTGTAAAAATGTCTTTAAAAGATCTATATACTTACAGAAAAAAAAATGAAATAACTGGACATATGAGACTTAAAAACTGAGGTCTCAACATGACACCGCGCGAGTGATACGGGTGTTGCTTGCGTTTATAGGCTGCGAATGGCGTATTACATACCCTATGTTTGTAGAGCATATCCGACTCGTATATGAACCGTCCAGGGTCGGAACCCGCACGACTCATCACCACCAGCCCATGGCAACCCACTATCTGCTCCAACTGAAAGCATAAATAAAATGAAGTACTGCAAACATATTGAACATCCAAAGAAATGTCAAGTGAAATTTTTTTTTTAGTCTCCTTGTTTCCTAACCATCATCATCATCAACCCATATATTATCCCACTGCTGGGCACGGGTCTTCTCTCACAGAATGAGAGGGATTAGGCTAAACTCCACCACGCTGGCCTAGTGCGGGTTGGCAGACTTCACACACCGTCTATATAAAGATCTAAGGCATGCAGGTTTCCTCACGATGTTTTCCTTCACCATGTGTGCCTTGGATTCGAACTTGAGACCTTCGACTTGGCAGTCCAATAGTCATACGTCTAGCCTATCACTGGTTGGATCACTGGAAATAGGCTCGCCCCTTATTAAATGGGACTTTTAGGGGAAGACAAGCGTGGTGGTCCTTCTTCTTCGTGTCGATGGTAGGAATTTTAAATGCTATTCGCCAAGAACTTAACCACTTCCACAGCTTCGTTAGTAGCTAAGCAGAGGTCACTTGGATAACAAGATTGGGGCAGAAAGGACAGTATAGGATGTGACATGGTCTGCGATACATGGTATTTCCTGTTATCTAACATATAAAATTCTCGTGTCGCGCTGTTTGTTACCAAATTCCTCCGAAACGGCTGGACCGATTTGCATGAAGTTTTGTGTGCATATCGGGTAGATCTGAGAACCGGCCAACCTTTTTTTTTCATACCCCTAAATGATAGGGGTGACCCCTATTTTTTTTTTTTGGATATTTTTTTTATTATTATTTTATTATGATTTAGCATTGAAAAATACATTCAACTTCAAATTTTTACCCTTCTACAATCAACCCCTGTTTTTTAATCGCGGTTTTTATATTAATCTATTGCATCCATAGATCCGCAATAGGGTTGCAAGATGGCAATCGAATATAATAATTTTGTAGTATGGTACATTTTCATGTATAGCTTATAATTACAATATCCTTTAATTATATTTTAATTCTACTGTGCTTTTAGTTTTACCGTCACTAGGGGAAGCCGGACTTGTACAATCTAACACCAACACTAGCCCTGACTTGCCCTATTGTCGGGGCCATGGGATATGTGATAACATTAACGACGACACTCGAAAGTACCAATAAACATATTACTCACATCTTCATCAGACCACAGTCCAGGTGTGGCGAAGGACTCCAAGAGATCTGCTCCGCACAACAGCTTCACAGTGACGCCATCTTGCACGTTGCCGTTGAGTTTCTCCATGAGGTTATCTGGTTCGTCCAGGCTGTTGAGATTGATAATGTCATCTGGCAGCCAAGATGGCGGGTCTCGGTCGTTGACTCCTGATAGGTAGTCGTTTATCGTGTCCTGGTGATAAATAATAAAAAAGCGGTAAGCAATTGTGTATTCAATAATCATACTGTAAAATACTCGCTTTAACAGTAAAGAAAACGTCATAAGGGACCTTCTTTGCTTCAGAGATTGTCTCGACGATGCGTCGTGTGAAATCTGCCCGACTAGGTCAGCGTCTACATATAAAAAGGCTATATTCTACTAAAAAGCAGTGATAAAACAATATTTGGCTCTTATTTGAATGACATGCATATTCCCTATTGTAGACACACGTATGACTAACACGCTAACACGCTTGCAGCCTACCGGGACTATGGAGGACAGCTCCCTGACGCCTACATTATGATTTGATACCCTAGTGAAATGACCATTGAACTGCCAAGTCAAAGCTCTCCTGTTCAAATCCAAGGCACACCTCTAACTTTTCGAATTCATGTGCGTATTAATAATTCATTATAACTCGCTTAAGCGGTGAAGGAAAACATCGTGAGGAAACCTGCATGCCTTAGAGATTTATCTCTCGACGGTGTTGCAAGTCTGCCAACCCGCACTAGGCCAGCGTGGTGGACTATAGCCGAAGCCCTCTCAATTTGAGAGAAGACTCGTGCCCAGCAGTGCGACAGGTCGATGATTATAATGATGATACTTATCCATTGTCTAAACATAGTACAAGCTTAATTGGGGAACAAGACTCAAATGCTATATTTTTACTTCCATATACCTCCACATGGGTCTAGGTCAGAACGAGCCCCAGCTATTCGACGGCCTACGACGTCGGGGCCATAATAAGCCTGGGGTTCGCATCCGTAACGAACATGGAGTGTTCATCGCACAGAACAAATGGTTTAATTTAACTTACTTAATTCAACTGCTTTGAGCTACGTTGTGTTCCTTACGGTGAGCAAGGTTGTCAGTCGTCTACGAGGAAACGTGTTGGCAGTGGGGGTACTTTGACTATTATACTGCCAACCCAACTATACCTCTTTCGTTTTATAGGGTCGGCAACGCGTAAGTGATACCCCTGCTGTTATAAGCGTCTATAGGCTACGGAAACCGATTACCATCAGGCCAGCCGTATACTTATTAGTTATTGGTCACCTTAGTGGTATAAAAAATCAGTGTCCTAGAATTCAAATCACGTCGTGTTAGTGTTCACTACTTCAATATCTTTTCTTTTACGTGTTAGTATGAAGTAAAATTGTCGAATCTGGGCCATGTACAGACGCAATTCCCCAATTGAATATAAACCTCATTCTATTGTAATATAGTTGAAAATCTATCAAAGAAATTTGACAGATTGGGGTAGATTGATGTGCTGGGCTCTACCTAATATTAATAATACCATGACATGACAGTTTTCGAGTTTTAAATACTAAATAATGATACAACAATAATTCATTGATGACACAACGAAAAAGTATTGTGATTATTTTATATCATAACCGTATTTAACGTGATTGATAATAATGTGGATTATCTACATTTCATTGATAAAAGTATGTATTTGTATGAAAATTATGTAGGTAGTCGTACCATTTTTTTTTATAGTGCGGAAAATACTCATGGGTCCTCCGCCACCCGGGGAGGTGGCAGGGTATGTCGGACTCATACCATCACGCCTGTATTCCCCGAAGGGTTAGGCAGAGGTGTACTAATGTACACCCACATTTCGCCGGTATGTTTAGGTCCCATGTAAAAGGGGGCGAGCCTATTGCCATTAACCGGGCACACATCCAGACTCCGAGCTGCTACTGAGAATTTCATAGAAAAACCCAATAACACTGCTCGACCTGGGGATGGAACCCAGGACCTCTAGCGTAGCAGTCGCGTCGGACTCATGCCGACTAAAAACCGCACTTGCCTTCACCCGCCCTATTGTCATGGCCATGGGATCCGCGAACTTCGCCACGACCATGACAGGTAGACCACGACCATGGTAGGCTCGTACCAACAATTGAAGCACTCTGAGCAATACCGAAGGCTCGTTTTAATATTGGTATTGCATCAAAATAAGTATAGAACCATCTAGTTTCTTATTATTACTAAGCTTAAAGCTCACTTATATTTATAGGAAGTTGTAGCTGCAGGTGTACATCTCTGCCTAACCCTTAGGGGAATACAGGCGTGATGGTTAGTTTGACTGTGAGTTAAGTATTGGAGGCAGGACAGTATTAATCTAAATCCAAAGTAGGTAACTACATTGTGGGCCCTCGTCGTTTAGAGCCCCCGCGCCTCTATGCCGAAACACGAGGTTTCACTATCTTTAAGAAAGAAAAAATTAGACCGCGGGCAGGATTCGAACCCGCGTCTTCCGGTTAGGTACACCAGACGCTATGATCACCTTTATTATTCCTTTGCTAAATAACTATAAAATCTTAGCATGGAAAATGCCAAGAAATACAAAAAGATAGTTAGTAGGTAAGGCATCGTTAGACATTGAACTAACTGTAAAGTAAGTCGTATCGGTTTAGAAGCAAAAACTTGCTTTTCAATAGGTGTTACTGACGTCACCATAAAGACGTAAATTCACAATAAAAAGGCAAAATTCGATATGGCGGGTGGGAGTCGCGGTGGGACTAGATGGTGCTGTATAAAATTATCCAAAAAATATTTATTATATTTAGCTATGCAGGTCAAGGAGATTGTACTGAAGGAAAGAGCTGCCACCAACCACACCAACAAAGGCAAGGTTCATCATCACCATACCCAGGATTTCAGCCACTGCTGGGTATACGCCTCCCGCAGTTTATCCCAACCATCAAGCTGTATTTTATTTAATTGTAATCTTCACAACATACCTAAATGGTCCTCTCATTGAAATAAAACTACTTTTTACGGATTTTATCGCGTATATTGATATTATTAATCCCGACGTTTCGGACCCTTTACAGCGTCCATGGTCACGGGTAGACTCTACCCGTGTCCATTTTTAGAATTTTACGTCGGGATTAATAATATCAATATACGCGATAAAATCCGTAAAAAGTAGTTTTATTTCAATGTAAACTATTCGCGTAAATGTCAGAAATCAATATTGTCCTCTCATGTAAGCATTCAATTTATAATTATGATAGTATCGAACATCATTGTAAACAACGATAATATACATATAATAGTAACCATGGAGTTTCTTGCCAGCTCTTCTCCATAGGAAACGACTAATTTGGAACCTTGCGCCTAGACTCAATATTTAATAAGTGCCTGTATACGGTTTATATGAAAATAAAACTATATTTTTATTTAGATTTTGAAGGCAAATGAGAAGAATTTAATGACTACCTGGTGATGCTGAAGGGTAACCCTGGTCCTCGTCCATCCAGATTGTTGTGTCTCCCACTCACTCAACTTGATCCATGATGATGAACGCAACGCTAACTTTAACATTGAGATCCTGGAAAAAGTAAATAAGAATAATTATAAAGTTATTAAACTCACAAAGCGATTACCAACAGACCTCTCCTCTCCAGTTTCTGGGTAATGCCATTATCCTGAGGCTAGACAGGTTGTCAGGTTTTTTGGGTGTCTGACTTTCACTAACAACTGTCACAGATGTTCGTATAACAACCGGGACTGAAGGCTTTAAATGCTCTCCGCATCACAGTCATCTCAAATTGTTAAGGCTGGTCACCCATCCACAGACTGGCTGTGGCTAGCACAGCGTGACCATGCGGATCAGTTGATCAAGGTTGGCAAGAGAGAGCACGGAATCAATATTTCAACTTACATACATTCATTAAAAATATTATATACAATATTTATATCTTTATCAGCACCTTGAACTGTCTCTAGAGATAATAGTCATTGCCATGCTATCTGTGTCAACACCAACATAGAAAGATATATTAATTATGTCACCAGCAAGTCCTACTTTTTTTTGTTTTTTAGTCTCCTATGATTATACATACCTATATAAATTTTATATATATTTGAGTTATTTATTTATTCAAAAAGTAATACATGACTGAACTGATAATACATAAAAAAACTGTCATTACTTTATATGTATAAATTCTTATTTTTTTAAATAAAGTAAGCACCTTGAGCAAGACATATTTTGCTAAATTGAAAAATTAAAAGAAAGATCAGTTTATTAATAATATTAATAATCAGCTAGCATATTCACCTTCACCACTTTTTGGGTTAGTGCAGTATGTGAGTAATAGTCATAAAATGATCTAGCAAATTGTTCAATTAGAAATATTGTTGCCAACACATCAAATGTGTTGGCAACAATTAATTGAATTGAATTAAATAATTAATTGAATATTGCATACAAGGAAAGGAAAAATATATTACTTATATAAGGAAGGAAATTTTCTATACCTATGGAACTTAAATACACAGTCATGCTAAACATTTGTATAGGTATTACCTATACAAATGTTTTCTAAGGATAGATATGGGATCTATATATTATAATATATTTGGTTTATAAAAGCCAAATATGACTCACTTATAAATCACAAATTCTTAAAATCTATAAAGCCTACAAACGTGAAATTTGGCATGTAACCTGCATGCATATTTATAAAGTGTAGACATCCACTAAAAAAGGAACTGTGAAAGTTCCCATGGAATTGGCATAAACGAGATCTCATTTCAATGATCATTGCATGGAGCACAGCTAGTTTCATTAGATATGCAGATAGTTCCTAAAATATATTATTCAATCAGATTACCTGTGATGCGCCGGCACCAAGTCTTTCTTCCCGTAAGCATCATGTACGGGACACACTAATCCCCCAACCACATTCCCCAAGTTGAGGGCATGGATATAATCTTTGGCAATTTCTAGAAAAAATCTAAGAATGTAATAATTCAATTTCTGTTACGAAACATAAAGCAAATATTTGAAATATTACTTTTTTAATCGATTTTGATAATCCGTAAGACGTGGTTCGATTAAATTTATAAATAAAATATCAAAAGTTCAAGTTCACTGCATTAAATTAATTTAAAATCAAATATAATTGCGCATTTCGTGTATTTCTTTTAACTTACCGAACATACGAAGATGCATATACGTCGGGGGGCTGAAGCTCCCACAAGCCATCATAACAATCTTTCCGTAAGACATTTTGGTACTTATTATTTATAAAACAATTTAATTTTGTAATTTTTATCACATCACAACAAATTCGCACATCAGTCCTTTCATTGATTCAACACAAAAATGCAACCTAATTGAAAATGCAGTAGATTTGTACGCGTATTTCATGATTGCTAACGTCATTTTTCTTTATTCGGATAACATCGTTATTGATTGTTTCAGACTATGCAGGAAATTTACGCAACAGTATCAAAATATTTATTAAAAGATGTGCATTTTTTATCAGAACATTCAAAGTGACATATTATTATTTTTATTGATAATAAATTATTATTAAAGAATTAACGTCTTAGTTTATATATTTACACATAATTTGTAAACATTTTTTCTGGTAGTATATTATGCGTAAAGGAACGCATATAACCAACCAGCCTACCAAGGATCTATGACCTTAGTACCTAACTGGAATCGTCTATGGATGAAATTGGAATGTTTACTCAAGTCTCATTATTGTATAAAGTAACTGAAATCGTATTTCTTGTCTCTTTTATAGAATTTAAAAGGATACCTCGCTCTTTTAATTTAACTCCAAACATTTAAGCATTTGTTGAATATCGTCACTTCCTTTTAATTAAAAGAAAATTGACTTCTCCGATTTTCTTTTTTACATTTAAAATCAAATAGGTATCTCTCGATTCTGCTTTTTACACCACTGATTCGAATCGCGGTGGCTTAGTGGTCATAGCGTCTTGTGTACCTAACCAAAAGACGCAAGTTCGAATCCTGCCCGCATGTTATAGTGTTGTGCTTGTGTAAGTGTGCGTGTGCGCTTAAGTCTCCCTATGGTGCCGTAAATGTAAGCAGACTCTCGATTTAGCTCATAGGTGTAAGACGTATGTTTAAAATTAATATAATCTTTCCGTAACAAAAAGTAGTTTAATTGAAAAGCTCGCCGATCGCCCCAAAAACTATAATATAAAGTGTTTTAATGTTGTAAGTATTTTTTGTTGTTGTATGCGTACCCTGCTTTATAGTTTGAATCCTCACGTCTGCACTTAGAGTGAAATAAAATGCTATTAGCTAAACAGTTGATACGCTTTTCTGTGTCCATCCTTATGATTTAAACTTAGGAAAGAATTTAACGCTTAAAAATATGTCTCCATATTAGAGCTAAAATCTAATTTTCCAATTCTTAATTAAAATTTAAAAATATTTAGTTTTATTTTGAATATTATTATTATCCTATTTCTAAAACTTTCCATTCCAATAAATATATATCCTGGTTTAACTTTTTTTTTTTACTTTGGCATTTAGGACAATCTGACAGTTGTGAACAATCTTTATTTATAATCTGTTACTAGTGTGTTTAGAGTAGGGATGTTTGATCCAGGTGCTTTGTATCGATTTTCTGGATCGTAATGGATCGTAATGCATTGTATCGATCCAAGTATCGATACTCTTTATTCAATACGATTTTTTGGATCGATCCGGTATCGTATCAATATTTTTAAAGGCCTTCAAAAAAAAGGTGGAAAGCGTCGAAATTTTTTTTTTTATATTTTTGAGGTATGTTCACTGATTACTCGAAGGCTGATCCAATTAGGAAAATTATGCTTATGTTTTAAAAATAAAACATATTGTCTTTTTTTAAATATATGTTTATTAATTTTATTACAAAAATACATACATTTTTTTAAATATAGACTGAAGAGCATAATATTAATTTTTGTGAAACTACTCAAAATAAATTAATGTTTAATATTATAAAAACTAGCTTCCTAACTACTTAAAATAGGTATGGATTATACTAAAGTTCACGCAAATATAAATATGTAGATACCTTTTTATTAGATAAATGTTAAAATGGTACTTACAGTTTCTTGAGTATCACTCTCGGGTACAGTTTCTGTATTTTTATGGTGTCTGCTTAAATGTTTGGCCAAATTTGTTGTGTTTCCCTTTGTTTTTACTTCTAGGAAACAAAGTTTACACTTGCCTCCAATCGGCGTTCTTGTGAAAAATGACCAAACAGTAGATTTTTTTGATGGAGCCATAATTATGTATCACAATTAGTATTAAATAAGTTGTCGGTTCACGAGCGAAAGACGTAATACGCAAAAATGAAATGATCTATCATCACAAGTAATTATGCCGAAATTGAAGGTATATTGAAATATATGATACAATAACAACTGACCTAACATAATCTACCGCCAAAGAAGAGAAATATTTATGTTAGTGTAATAGGAACTTGTTCATAGTAAACCATACTTTGTCAGTATTAGTATTATGGATAAATATTATAGTTAAAAATAATCTTGTTTAGAATTTAATACAAATTGGGTCGATGTTTCGATCCGATACTCACTGTTCACGTATAGATCCACTAACGTATCGGAAGCCATTGTATCGATACAAAAATCGAATGGATCGTATTCCTTTGTATCGATCCACTCAAGTATCGGATCGGATCGAACATCCCTAGTGTAGAGGAACTGGACTGCATATAGTGGTGGTAGTGGTGAATGGTAATGTCAGTGTCGATTCGAGCCAGTGCTTATTTATTTACTCTAAAGAGAATGAGAATATTGAATAAAAACTAGCACTGTGTGAAAGCAATGTTTGGCTGCTATTAAAGAAACAATATAACTAACACTTAGTTTACTGTTGCTATCATAACCTCTTTGATAATCAGCTGGGTAAACATTGTGTGGAAATATTCCAAAAAAATGAGATTAACATTACGTTTACTTTCTTCTGTTGTGCAAAAAACACCGTTTTATGTCACCACGCCTATATTTTATGTAAATGCCGGTAAGTAATTGATAAACAACCTGTCTTTCAATTTCTTGAGTACCTAGCTAGGCACTTAGCTGTCTTATTAGCTGTGCAGTTTATAAATAGTTTTCAATTACAAATACTTTTCAAGGTTTTATTACAAGCAGGAAGTATTCTACACCTTTTACTTTGTTGCAAAAAACCTGTGAGTACTGAAAGCAAACATTTATGAAAGTAATATAATACTGTTGCAGCTCCCCACTTGGGCCACCTATACACAGCTGTAGTGGCCGATGCCATTCAGAGGTTTGAGAAGCTCACCAACCCTGACTGTCATGTAAT
The DNA here is from genome assembly GCA_964056405.1 of Acronicta alni. NCBI lineage: Eukaryota > Metazoa > Arthropoda > Insecta > Lepidoptera > Noctuidae > Acronicta > Acronicta alni. Next base: position 1,913,869 of record OZ043937.1, read on the forward strand.
ATTTAGTACAGGTAAAAATACTTATTAATTAATTAAGGCAAAAAGATTTGTTATTGGGATATCCACATGCTAAATACACACCATGTTTTGTACTTGGGGCAAGCAGTGCACTATACCATACCATTGTACCATTAAAATTGTATATTGTAGTGGTGCGCGTGTCAGACTGCTGATCACAAGGTCGTGGGTTTGATTCCCACAAACACAAATATTTATGTAATGGTCTTAAGTGCTTGTGTTTGTCTGGGTGTTCCTTATGTATTACTTATAAGTATGTATTTAAAAAAAAAGTATATAAGTATTATATCCACTATCTAGCAACTGCTACTGCTGCTGTACAAGCTCTGCTTAGTTTGGGACTGTGTATAACTGTCCAAAAAATATTTATTATTTATTTATTTATATTGTTATCAGTTGGATGATACTTTACAAATCAAGCTACAGTCAGGTCTTGGAAACTGCTAACAATAGATTTTATTCTTTATGCTTATTATAGGATTAAATATTAAGCCCACTATGGTACCCTTTATGGACGGTAGACACTATAGGAGAGCTCTAATAATAGTAGAACTTGGTGAAAGACTATCCAAAGATTTACTATAGCCATGCCCATTTACCAGACCTTGTCTTTTAAAAGTCTACTGGGGAGGCCTATGTTCATCAGCGGACCTCTTTACTCTTTTTTTACGCCGCCTCAAACTAGCCCTCTTGGTTAGGATTACCAGAATTATCTCAGGATTTGTTCTAGGATCTCAGGACTTTTCTCTTCTCAGGGTTGTGGCCGGATTTCGGAAAATTCTGGATTTTTAGTATTTTCTATAAAATAGACTAGATTTTTTAGATCTTTTTTATTATAAAAACAAATAATAATCATCTTTATATAGACTAATTTAAAAATGTGTTAGGCATAGTGGGAGGTGTAGATGGTATTTGCATGCACTGCCCACATGTTGTGCCACGGGCTACAAAGCTGTAAATTACGATTTTAGCAAAGAAAAAAATCTACTGCGGGCAGGTTTATTGCCCGGGTCTTCTGGTTGGTACAGTGACTGTTAAAATAGTTAAAATTGAGTGTTTTCTTTCTCTCCACTGAAAGATCCGTATAGTATTCAAATACAAAGATTTATTGCATAGTAAGTGTACATAAATTGGTGTTACATTATATTTTTGTATACTTATGACTTAGTGGCCTTTTACAAGCATTGCAATAATATAGAATATAGTACATAATGATTGTCAGCGTCATAAACATGTTATTGGCTTCCATGTTTCTCAAGTTCATAACTAAGAGATTGTTTATCAGTGAACATGTCAGTTGTAATGCTAATTAGTGTGATAGTTTATTACCTATTCAACATTTACTGAGAAACAGTTATTGGAGAATTATAAGATTTATACAGTTTTTTGTCTTTAGCTTTCTTAATGAATGCAGGTTGAGAAATGATAATAACTTTTTAGGAAAAGTAAACCAACTTACAGCATTGTGTGTAAAAAAGAACTAATATATCGCTTAATAACGGATCTACGCGGATGTCGTCACGGGGCATCCATTTATTGTACCAAACACTTTTCTGAAAACCGTATCAAAACCGGTTCAGCCTAACGCGAGATAATCGCGGACAAACATACATACATACAGGTGAAACTGAGAACCTCCTGTTTTTTGAAGATGGTTAATAAATAGAATGCTTTTGATTACTTTTCGGAACTTGTTAAAGATGATCAAAAGATATATAATATAGGTAATAGTGGCAGTTCCAGGATTTCGGTTTCCTGAGCCTGATAATACTAAAAAAGTAAGATAATAATTCTTAAGAAAGAAGTATGCAAGAATCGTAGCAAGTGGTGTTCTTTAGTTTCTGCCTACCTCTATGGGAAAAAGGCGTGAGTGTACGTATTATATGTATGTGTTACGGTAAATCTGATTAATTGAAAATTATTAATATTTTTATAAAATTATTAATAATAACCACATGTTTTGGTAAATGAAATTTATTACTTTTAGTTTTTGAATATATAAAAAAAAAACCTAACAACCTAACCTGGTCTAAGTACGACTTTTAATTTTATTTAGTTTTTATAATTCCTTGCATATTGGAGCTCAACTAATATAATTGACCACAACGCGTTGTGAGCTGTTTTTGGTCCTTGAGCCTTACTTATGTACATTTATCACTTTAACCTTGACTTTCGGTAATTATTAATAACATATGTATCATTCTTATTCTCTGAGCGTTTTCCCTACTCTGTTGGGGTCGGCTTCTCGTCTAACCAGATGCGACTGAATTTGAATTGAATGCATAAAGAGGTGCTAGCCAAGCAGTGAACAGCATCAGGCTAATAATGAATGAATGAACATCCTCTTTCAGGTACAGATGAACATGGAACTAAAATCCAGCAAGCGGCCGCTAACGCGAAGCTATCCCTGCCGGAGTACTGCACGAATATATCCAATGAGTACAAGCAGGTGTTCAAGGAATTCAATGTGGATTACACAGACTTCATACGCACCACGGAGGAGAGGCACAAAACCGCCGTTGCTCATTTTTGGGTGAGACTTACGTATAATGTATTACTAGTTATGTACCCACGGCGGTTTTCCCAATCAGTGGGAATTTTCTTGTTGGATACCTACTTTATAAACTTTTTTCTCTCTATAACTAATTTCTCAAAACTACTTTAAATCAGACTTCAGTGGCTGAACACCAGAAGACCAAACTTAATGCTTATCAACAAGTAATCAAATGCAGTATTTGGGGTTTCAAATAAACTTTCAGGATTTTATAATAATATAATGCTCCGCTCCTTTTCCCAATTATGTAGGTACCAGTCTAACCAGATGCGGCTGAATACCAGTATTTTACACGTAGCAACTGCCATCAGACCTCCGCAGCTCAATTCCTAGTCAATACCGAAATCCTTAGGATAGACTGGTCAGGGTTTATGGCTTCTGACTACCACTAACATTTGTCATAGGTGTTCATGTTCATGTACATACACCAGCAGGCAAGCTATCCAAAACTGTCAAATTTTCCTAACTGAATATGAACCTTATTACTTTGTATTAAAATTGAAAATCAATTAAAGAAATTTGACAGATTGGGGCAGCTTGATGTGCTCGCCACTGTACAACAAAGAAAGAAAGTAAGAAACATTTATTCAGCTGCAAATGAGACATGTAACTTTAATATATGCTTTCATTGAATGAAAACAAAAGAAACACAGAGAAGATAGTACAGTGCTTCACGGTTGAGCTGAGAGCCTCACTGAGTGTATGACAACCAATACCGACTTTACGTGCTCTCGAGGCATGGCCTTTATCATTATCAACCCATATACTGTCCCACTGCTGGGCACGGGTCTCCTCTCACAGAATGAGAAGGATTAGGCTATAATCCACCACGCTAGCCTACTGCAGGTTGGCAGACTTCACAAACCAGAACCATGCAGGTTTCCGCACGATGTTTTCCTTCACCGTTTAAGCGAGGGATAATTAATTATTAATACGCACAAGATTTCGAAAAGTCAGAGATGTGTGCGCCCTGGGTTGCACCCGAGACCTTCGACTTGGCAGTCCAAGTCATACTACTAGGCTATCGCTTTTTATGGAAGATGGCCTTTATACTAATAATTATTTTTAATTCTTTGTCAGAATAAGCTGGTGGAGCAGGACTACGTGTATAAGGCCAAGTACAGTGGCTGGTACAGCGTCAACGACGAGGCTTTCGTGCCGGAGACACACGTCAGAGACGAGCTCAGAGACGGAGAAAACGTTAGTCAACATTATTTATTTGTTTAGTTTTCTGCGATCATGTTTAAATTGAGTGTTTCCTTTCTTTCCACAGAAAGATCGATATAGTATTCAAATTCAAAGATTTATTGCATAATAAGTTTAGTGTACATAAATTGGTGTTACATTATATTTTAGTGTACTTATGACTTGGTGGCCTTTTACAAGCATTGCAATATAGAATATAGTACAGACGCCAGCAGTTCAAGCTATCCAGAACTGTCAAATTTTCCCAATTGAATATGAACTTTATCGTTTTGTACTAAAGTTGCAATTCAATCAAGGAAATTTGATGGATTGTGGTAGCTTGATGTGCTGGCCTCTGTACCTATTACTTGGCTGGCTCAGCCTTACTTTGGCTCAAACAATTCTGAACTTTAATCTCCTTGCTTACTTAATTTAAAAAAAAAATGTAAAACTATTTAGTTAGTAGTTTTATCGTTAAAAACAATAAACCTAGGTCACCCATCCACCGACTAACCGCCGCTAGCGTGGCGTAGTAATAATATTTCTATAACCTCGAGTCCAGTTTTAAGAGAACGATACACCTACAATTATACTTATTGTCCTACAATTGTTATGTGTTTCAATTGTTGTATTTTCTTGGATTGTGTTTGTTTTAAATAAATGTTATTTTCTTTCTTTCTTTCTTCTTTCTACTGTATTTTTCTGTTCTCCCAGGTGAAGGTGTCAATAGAATCTGGTCACAAAGTTGAATGGACAGAGGAAACAAACTACATGTTCAGACTGAGTGCATTCAAAACACACTTACGAAAATGGCTCAACACTGGTGAGTACACAAGATCTTATATAGTGTGAGTCCTCATAATGGGCACATATTAAAATAAGGGTGGAGCGACATCTACCGCGCTCCGTGGAACTACGAACAAATCCTGAATCGCGCAAGCAACATTCGCAACGCAAGTTGCATAAATACAACCGTCTGACATCAACCGTCGAGCCGTGGCCCGTCAGGCAAAAACCCCCGCCTGGTTTGAGACGCAATACACCTCGCATCTCCACTAGGGAAACTATGCTTAATTTTATCGACAAAAACCTTACTTCAAATTTATTGCCACTGCGACCCTCGTGTAAACAAAAAATTGTAGAAAAAAAAGCAAATTTTTGTTAAAACAGCCATCGTAATTTTCAATTGAGCACAGTTTATTCCCTAATTTAGACGCCTAATTATTACTTACCATTATTGTTTTATCGACAAATACCAAATATGGTTTTTGTCGATAAAATAAGCATAGATTCCCTTATTTTAATATGTGCACATTATGAAGACTCACAATGTATACACACACAGTGGTACTTAACATAATATACCATCACGCCAGTATTCCCAGAAGAAAGCAGAGGTGTCGTTAAGTTCACCCACAGTTCTTCGGCGCGATTGGAAAAAAACGCTTGCTGTCTACTCAGCTCGACGTAGTTATTAAACTTAGCAGCCGCTTGTGTCCACTAGACAGTTGATGCAGTTATAATGTTTCGCAGACGGTGTGATAACTCCGTCCAAGTTTCAGAAGCAACTGCAAGAAATGTTGGATGGCGAGGCGTACTTCCCCGACATATCGGTTAGCCGGCCGGCCAACAGAGTTCACTGGGCGATACCGGTAAGTGGAGAGAGGACAGCTCCCTTTTTTATAGTACAGTGCCAGCAGGTCAAGCTATCCAAAACTGTCAAATTTTCCCAAATGAATATGAACCTTATTACTTTATATTAAAGTTGAAAATCAATCAAAGGAATTTGACTGATTGTGGTAGATTGATGTATTGCCTCTGTACGGTAATCCTCATGAATCGTCCTCCACCTGAGAGGCAGGGTATGTCGGACTGGTACCGCACTTGCCTTCACTTCCCACATAGTCCGTGAAATTCGCCACGACCACGGCAGGCGGGATCCAGCAGTCGCTGGACCCCTTCAATCGACAAGGCCTTACATCGCATCCGAATAGGGAGTATGCGTGTTTTTTTTTTATGATTTATTTCGATGATTTATTTATTACTGGCTGGTAAAAAAATAGATTTAGGGGTACGAAAAATAGATTACGTTTAAGACCGATTCTCAGACCTACCTAATAATATAGATATAAGATTTCATAAAAATTGGTCAAGCCCTTTCCGAGGAGTATGACGGCAAGTAACACTGTGACACGAAAATTTTATTTAATAAGATTACAAGCAGTGGTATGGCCATTGGACTGCCAAGTCGAAGGTCTCAAGTTCGAACCCAAGGCACGCACCTCTGACTTTTCGAATACATGTGCGTAATAATAATTAATTATCACTCGCTTAAACGGTGAAGGAAAACATCGTGAGGAAACCTGCAAAACTTAGAGTTTTTTCTCGACGGTTTGTGAAGTCTGCCAACCCGCACTAGGCCAGCGTGGTGGACTGTAGCCTAATCCCTCTTAATATGAGAGGAGACTCCTGCCCAGCAGTGGGACAGTATATGGGTTGATGATGATGAAGATAAGATTAGTAAACTTCAATGATTCAGTTACAATAATTATTTAATTGTTTACAGGTACCAAATGACCCTGAGCAGAGTATCTACGTGTGGCTGGACGCGCTGATCAACTACCTGTCGGTGGTGGGCTACCCTGACGAGGACGCCATGAAGGCGCGCGGCAGACCCTGGCCAGCTGACGTGCAAGTAGTCGGCAAGGATATACTCAAGTGAGAAGGTTTTCACTTTTAATTAATAGTAAAATAAAATAATTAAGGTTTTGTTCGCATCAATTTTTTTCTGATTTAGACATGCAGACGCTAATATGGATTCGATATCGAATTTTATGTAATTTGCAAGGTTCCACGGTATCTACTGGCCAGCTTTCCTGATGGCCATCAAGTGGCATCCTCCGCGGCGCCTCGTCTGCCACTCGCACTGGACCGTGGACGGCACCAAGATGTCCAAGTCGCTGGGCAACGTCGTCAGCCCACGGGCCAGCCCCGTGGGCAACGAGGGCCTGCGGTATTTGTTGCTGAGGGAAGCTACAATGGCTAGTGATGCTAGTGAGTATAGTTTGAGAAATGTCGAACGTGGTCTGTCCACGCGCTAGCTTTGTGGGCAACGAGTGCCTGGGTATTCGTTGCTACTACTGAAGGAGCTACAATGGCTAGTGATGCTAGTAAGTATAGTTTGAGATGTCGCCAGAATGCTGGGCAACGTGGTCTGTCCACGCGCTAGTTCAGTGGGCAATTAGGGGCTGTGGTGTTCGTTATTGAGGGAAGGTACAATGCTTAGTGTTTAATTTGAGAATTCGTCAAATTGCTTGGCAGGCCCATTCCTTCGAAAGTGAAGAATCAAGTTCCACCGACATTGATGTGGACATAACTGATTGAAATATAATTTTGATGATTATTCTGTATAATAAATAGTACAATAGTTTATTACCAAATATTTTATTTACGTACCTTCATAGCTTTTAGTTAGTTAATTAAAATTTTTTGTCATCATTAATAATTTTTCATTTAATAAATCACTATTTCTTTACTATGACGTCACATATCTTAGGAACTATTTTGGCGCATTTCATCTCGTGTATATCTCACTAAGCGCCCCCGCCGCCCGCACCTGTCTCAGTCCCCTTTGTCGTCATACCCCAGCGCCCCTGTACCCCGCAGGCGAGGACTCAGATAAACGGTCGGCCTATAACCCTAAATATTATTTAGGGTCATGGGCATATATTGGAATGAATGGGCACATATTATCTATGACTTTCAGACTATAGTGAGACGAAGCTAATAAACGTGGCGAACTCTGAGCTGGCGGATACCCTGGGCAACCTGGCGGCGCGCAGCTGTGGCGCGGCTCTAAACCCGCGGCACGAGTACCCCGCGCTGCACTCGGCCGAGCTGTCCGCGCTCACAGCGAGCCACCACGCCGCCACACTCATGGACTACGTTGAAGCTCTGCCTGGTCAGTTTTTGGTCATCCACTGTATTTTCAGGATTTTTTCAAAATAACGAATTTTACCTTCACATTCATAATTTTCGTGTTTATGGTGACGTCAGCAACAACTATTGAAAAACAAGTTTTTGCTTGTCAACTGACATGACTTACTTTACAGTTGATTCAATGTCGAACGATGCTACCATACCTACTAACTATCTTTTTGTTTAACCGCTAAGCCACCGCGTCATAGTGTCTGGTGTACCTAACCAGAACAGAACCTTCGCTAAATAACTTAAAAATCTTAGCATGGAAAATGCCAAAAAATGCAAAAGAAAATCAAAATAGTTTTATTGTCATATAAACAGGCACTTATGAAATGTCGAGTCTAGGTGCACGGTTCCAAATTAGTAGTTTGCTATGGAGAAGAACCAGCAAGAAACTCCTTTTAAATCTTTATTTAAAATATTAATTTAGAGGCTTTTATTCCTCAAAGATCAGCGTTATCGTACCTCAAACGTTACCCTAAAATAAGAGGAGCAGAAACAAAAACATTAAGTCATCTTTAATGCGCACACAAATTTCAAAAATCTTGATATTTTTTTTTACTGAACGGCATAGATAATTCTATTTTCATTTATTTAAATAAATAAATATTTTTATCAATTTTACACAGCACCATCTAACAACAATGGATATAATACTTAGTTTTTGTTTGTACACCCAGACAAACACAAATACTTATGTTTATCACCTAAATATTTGTGTCTTTGCTTGATGATGAGGTCTTATTTCTTTTCCCTACAGAAATCTGCCACAAGCACTACAAAAACTACCATTTTTACAAATCAGTAGACGCCGTGATCAAAGTACTGCACCTCGCCAACCTGTTCTTCGAGACCAGCAAGCCTTGGGAACTTCGCAAGAAACCAGAAATGCAGAAAGAACTAGACGTCATACTCCACATAACGTTGGAAACGTTAAGAATATGTGCAATAATACTACAGCCAATCATACCAGAGATGACCAACCAATTATTAGATAAACTACAGATTAGTAAGGATTGCAGAACCTGGCAACACTGTGAGACGCCATCATGGCGGCTAAAAGGCGCCATTTATGAAACGAAAAACATCCAAAGCGGAAAATTCGTATTATTCCAAAGGATCTACGACAAGAAACCTGTGCAGACACAAAAGAAAACTGTATCAATTGAACAGTCGAATGTGCAAGTTGAAAAAAAGAAAAAAGCTCAAAAGAAAAAAGTCACTGCGGCATAGTTTATACTTTGGTTAGATAAAACGGGTTTTAGATTTGAAATTAATATTTTTTAGTTAACCACTGTCGTTTTTGCCAGTTTATCATAGCTTTTTAGTGTTCAATGAGTGATATTTTCTATTTATTCGTGAATTCGACTATGATAGGGACAAACTAAACTCAATAACAACATCATTATTTGTGTATTATCTTCACACAATAAAATACAATGATGTTTTTTTGTTTTTAGCGCTTATAGTATTAGGTAATTCGCTGTAAAAGTACCCTTATTATTAAATTCTGGGCCTTTAGCAACAAATAACACTGTCTGTGTCTGTGATATTGAAATGAACATACATATTTTAAAATACATTTTTCTTGTTTTAATCCCTAGTTTCGGTACTTTTTGGAGTAAATTTTCAAACCTTCTTCGTTTCGATGGTTCGAATTTTAAATTATGTTCGCTCAGAACGTTGCCACTTCCACAGCGTCGTCAGTAGCTTTCTGACCGACCAACATACAGACAAAAATTCTAAATTTAAACGGTAATTTATAAGACGTAGTATAAATAGTAGTGTTCACTTAACCTTTGGCATTTCTTTTGAAATCACAGACACAATTTAATTGACTGGTACAGATGTACAGACGCCAGCAGGTCAAGCTATCCAAAACTGTTAAATTTTCACAATTGAACATGGAACTTATTACCTTGTAATAAAGTTGAAAATGTATCTAAGATTGGAGTAGCTTGATGTGCTCAGTGTACGATACTGTACGACCGTTATTTTCTTAATATTTTTTCAGCAGCTTACATTCACTAATAACAATTCCTAAGCTTGATGTCAATTACATTTTATATTATTATTCAATTGAAGACTCACGTTACTCAAGGAAGTTTAGTTAAATTGATTTCTAAATTATCGACATTTCGTGAATTACTGTATAAATTTTACTATATGAAATTGTAATGTTTAAATTATAACGAAAAGACTGTTGATTACTTCTTGTAGTTCGCTTCTTAATCAAATAGTTATGATCTTATATAGTTGTAAGTAGAATTTATTATAACTTGTGGTGCATTTGTAAAGAAGTCATTTTATTTTGATGTTTTGTCCCACTGTTAATAAAATTGTTGAATTTTGAATAAGTATTTTTTCTTTCTTTTTTATACCCTCTAAAACAATACAAAATATGTGTAATTTACCCACGACTGTATTCCGAAGGGTTAGGCAGAGGCGTACCAACACAGTTCGCCGATATGTATTTTAGGTTACATGTAATAGAAGGACGAGCCTATTATTATTAACTCTCTATTCCTATTCAATTGCCTTCGTCTCTAATATTTGCAAGCGATGTCGTAGTTCGATTGTTTGCAGAAAAAAGTCTTCAGTTTCGTCTAGGACGAATACAATACGATTTTCGTTGGTTCAGTTCTCCGGTGAACCACATAAACTGTACTTATGTGATGAGGGGTAAGTATTAAGTAGTTACATAATTTTATGACAATAATTAGCGACATTATATGACAAACTACAAAATTATGACCTCTTTGATACCAGGGTAACATGAATTAATCAATATTTGTCGATACATTTTCTCTATATCGGCAGTAAAGGCAAATTCATATTGTCTCCATTTGATCAGTAAAGTTTGCAGGTCCTGTTGTAAATTTGGTCCAGAATACATCAAGTCATTAAGGCTCAACCCGGAGCTAGTCTTAGCTGATGCGTTAAAAACAACCCTATTTGGTGGTACTTGACTCGATTTTTTGAACTCCATGATGCGGCAAGTAGTATTCCAGGTTGTTGTGCTAGTTGTTATCAACCTCCATATGTTTTAGTGTTTCATATTCCTTCATAAATGCTTTGTAATCCTGGGCTAATTGTTGTTGTTTTTCAAATTTTTTCTCCAAGTTGCGAAACTGAGCTATGCTCATTTGTTTGGTAGATCCTAATTTTTGTTCAATGTCTGGTTTGAGGGGCAATCGAACCTCGTACCGACCGTCTTCCTTTCTAACTGTGGTTGAGGATAGAAGGTCATGCATACCTGTTCTTGAACAGATAGATCGGATGCTTCTGAAATCTCTTCAATATCCCAAAATCTCTCAATATCCTTTACGTTGTTAAGTATCACGTTACAATTATATGTTTTTGTTTTAGCGTTGCCGCAGAGCAACCACCCCAACTGAGTTTGTTGCGCTATTGGCAGTGACTCATCCTTCTTTATAATCCCACTCAAAATAATGTTAGTATAAATATCGGCTCCAAACAATATATCCACGGGCCGACTTTTATAAAATTCTGGGTCTGCTAACTCTAAATCCGATATGAAATTCCAGGATGGTTTGTAAAATGTGTTGTTCGGTAGATTTTTTATAAGATTATTCATAATCAGTACGGAGGTACTGATTATGAATAATCGACGAAAGTAAAATCATTATACAGAGAGTTGCATTCAATGTTGATCATTCCTTTGCATGAGTTTTCCTTTTGTCCCACTCCAAATATGGTGCCATTGCATCTTTGTCTTTTAATTCCTAATTTCTGCGCAGCATCCTCACTTATCAGTGACATCTGGGATCCTTGATCGATTAAGGCCCTCATCTGAAGACAGCTACCATCGGCTGCCATAACCTGAAGCATGGCGGTCGTCAGTAAAATTTCCGAATAATCATTTTGAGACACGTGAGAGTTGTTTGTCATATATTCGTGTTTTTGCGCAACTGTGACGTTTGATTTTTCCATAGGTATCGGCCGAATTGCGTCATGCAATATCGTGTTATGCTGACCGTTGCATCGGCTCGAAGGACCAAATGTTGGTGCCTGAGCGTGGGAATGTTTGTTTTAATGATAGAAGGTTTACGGTAACTCAGAGTCTGTATTTCACTTTCTACAAATTGTTCTTAACTGTTAAATGTTATCCTAGATGAATGTTGAATGTTAATGAGCGCACCCGGCAACGGCGAAATATGCACTGAAGTTACTTATTACTAATATGTAAAAGTGCAATACGGCGGCGCTCAATGGCCTAATTACCGCATCGCGCATTGTAGTAATTGCTTACAAAGACAATATAAGTGTTCGTACCGAACATATGTACTGACCTATGTACTACTTATGTATTTCTCTATGTACTGCTTATACAACATCATTATTAGTATAGGCGAAACCTGAAACACGTGTCTAGTATTTTTATGTAAAGAATCTATGTACAGTATTTCTAAACGGTATCATGACAAAATCACAAAGTTATAAGCATGTTATGTTACGTCGTTGTCCATGCAAAAACATGCGCACCGCGCGGCACGAGGCGCCCACGCGCCGCCGCCCGCGCCCCGCGTCGTCTTGTGCGAAATTGAAAGAAATAATTTGGCAGTAGTACCTAACCATACGGCGATTTTATTGCAATTAACTGGTGATAACATTTTTCATCATACTTGCAGGCTTTGGACTACCGCAATGGTTGTGTAGGTAGATATTATTATGTACTTTATTCGTAAATACGGCCGTAAGTAATAACATTTAGTCAATGCGATTAGTGCACCTTATGCCAACCACTTAAAGTTCAAAGTGGATGAAAAGTGTTAAACATCGCATTACTTAACCATAGCAGGTTGTAGGTGTAAATAACAACTTTCTACATTTAACCGTTTTGGCTAGGCATGGCATGTTTAATAATTTAAATCATCACTTTTTACAATGATTGACTTTAAAGTTATTTTAGCGAAGCAAAAATCCGACCGCGGGCAGGATTCGAACCGACGTCTTCTGTTTAGGTACACCAGACGCTATGACCACTAAGTAAATTACGACGTAAATTTTGTTGTTGTTGAAATAACTTTAAAATCTATCCTAATTGACTTGATTGTAAATAGTGTTCAACAATGTTTACAATATCTTAGGTACTTATCAATGTTTGTGTATGAGAAATACATTGTTACACGACACTTTTTACTCACGTTTTGTACACACGACACTTTTTACTCACTTTTTGTACACACGACACTTTTTACTCATGTTTTGTACACAGTTACACACGATCAACCGAAGCACAACTACTCGGACGGGCACTCGCGACATGTAGGTACCTAACTGAACGGGAGCACGATACGTGCACAGTGACCTGTAGCACCCGGGCGACTGAAGGGATGTGGATTAGCCCCTGCCCCGCGTGCGCCCGCGCCCGCCTAGTCCTGCTTCGACCGTGGCATGTGGCACGTGGCATGCCGCGTGACCTGTGTTGCGCGCATATGATTGCGGATAGGTACTTAGTGTCGCTCGGTGTCCTACTCGTAAAATTTTTTAAATGTTTTTGGGACAAAATATAACATGATGTAAAAATTATTGGAATCGATTCAGTTACTGATTCTGAACAAACTATATTCAGGTTTCGCATATACTAATAATAATGTTGTATAATTACCTATGTACTGCTTATGTACTAACCTATGTACTGCTCATGTGCTTACCTATTTCCGCCTTATGTACTTACCTATGTACTGCTTATATGTATACTGACCTATGTACTACTTATGTACTTACCTATGTACTGCGTATATACTGACCTATGTACTACTTATGTACTTACCTATGTACTGCGTATATACTGACCTATGTACTACTTATGTACTTACCTATGTACTGCTTATTTAATTAGCTATGTACTGTTTATGTATCTACCTATGTACTGCTTATGTACTAACCTATGTACTGCGTATGTACTAACCTATGTACTGCTAATATACTGACCCATGTACTATTTATGTTTTTACCTATGTATGGCTTATGTACTGACCTATGTACTGCTTATATGTATACTGACATATCAAGTTACCTAGGTACTACTTATGTACCAACCTATGTAATACTTATGTACTTACCTATGTACTGCTTATATACTGTAGGTCAGTATATAAGCAGTACGTGTACTTGTTATGTATTTACCTATGTACTGCTTATGTACTAACCTAGGTACTGCTTATGTACTGACCTATGTACTACTTATGTATTTACCTATGTACTGCTTATGTACTACTTATATACTACTTATGTACATAGGTAAGTACCTATGTACTACTTATGTATTTACCTATGTACTGCTTATGTACTACTTATATACTACTTATGTACATAGGTAAGTACCTATGTACTGACCTATGTACTGCTTATATGTGTACTGACCTATCAAGATACCTAGGTACTACTTATGTACCAACCTATGTACTACTTATATACCAACCTATGTACTACATATGTACATACCTATGTACTACATATGTACATACCTATGTACTGCTTATATACTGACCTATGTACTACTTATGTATTTACCTATGTACTGCTTATGTACTAACCTAGGTACTGCTTATGTACTACTTATGTGTCTCCCTATGTACTGCTCATGTACTAACCTATGTACTGCTTATTTACTGACCTAAGTACTACTTATAGTATATTTCCCTATGTACTGCTTATGTACTTACCTATGTACTGCGTATATACTGACCTTTGTACTACTTATGTACTGTTTATATAATGACCTATGTACTGTTTATGTATCTAACTATGTACTGCTTATGTCCTAACCTATGTACTGCTTATATACTGACCTACGTACTGCTAATATACTGACCTATGTACTATTAATGTTTTACCTATGTATGGCTTATGTACTGCTTATGTACTTACTTATGTACTAACCCATGTACTACTTATGTACGCATAATGTACTGCTTATGTGCTTACCTATTTTCGCCTTATGTACTTACCTATGTACTGCTTAATTACTGACCTATGTACTGCTTATGTACTAACCTATGTACTTACTTATGTACTGCTTATGTATTTCCCTATGTACTACTTATGTATTTACCTATGTACTGCTCATGTACTAACCTATATACTGCTTATTTACTGACCTGTGTACTACTTATGTATTTCCCTATGTACTGCTTATGTATTTACCTATGTTCTGCGTATATACTGACCTATTTACTACTTATGTACTTACCTATGTACTGCTTATACATATAATACATAGGTAAGTACATAAATAGTACATGGTATAGTAAATAAGTAATACATAGGTAGGTAAGTACAATGCGACAATGACAACTTTACTACGTTAAAACTTGGAATGGCATAGATTATAGCGACATCTGTTTCAACACATCAGCACTGGCGACAATGGAGTTACAAAAGCCTGCGCTGCTATAGGAAATAAACAGCCTTTTATTTTAATAAAAATACATGACATGCGAGTTACAATAATAAATAATGCACTAATCCCTGTAACTAATGCAGGATTTAACTCTTTATTTTGTTATTCTTTAAATAGGTATTCGTCATTTGAGTAGATACTTCTTTCTGAGATACTGGGATGACACCGATTTCATTCACCTTTTTTTAGTGTTCTCTAATACTTTGTAGAAGGTTTATGTGGAAAAAAAAATAGCATTTCAAGATAGAGTTTCAGAAAACTTAGATACTTTTTATCAAGGTTAAGACCATACAGACGAAGTAGCTGACAGTAGTTAGTAGTTTATACGAATGCGGTATTAATTTATACATATACCTACCTACTTGAATGATACGACTTCAAAAAAGGTTACAAAGAAAACACAAATTCTATATCGGAGTCAATTTATTTACGAATATGCTTATTAAATAATAATATTTGCATCAAAATACTGCAATAACGACTAACAGTATGAAGGAAAGCTAACCATAACACTATTAAGCTAAATACAGCGACGCGTTACGGTTACATTGCAACCGAACGCGTAACATGTTGCAGTAGCTCGATACACGATCTGTTTTGATTCACTTCGTTTGGAAATTATCAAAGAAAAACTGATACGACTGCAATCATCAACCATTTGTTTACCTATACATTTTTGCACGCCTACTACGCAAAATAAACAATAGAAAACACTGTTCTAGGATTAACTAAATAAAATGTAACTTATAGGTAATTAGCTGTTTTTAAACCTAATTGGTTTATTAACTTAATTGGGTATCGTTAAATTGTCACATTACATATTCTTAGTAGTGAGCTTCTAAGGCCCTTGTAAATTAACATTTGCAAGCGTCGTTTTAAGTTCGATAATTTTCATAACCGAGGTTTGTGCATCGTGCCACTACACTTCAATACACTTAGTCGAAAATGCATCAAATGAGTATGATACAGGTATGATACTAATTAATTAATAATTAATCATTATTATATATAAATTCTTACAAAAATTCGGTGACACATGCTTAAATGCTTATTTAAAATTGTTATTTGTGAACGTTGTAAATACATTATAATTTTTCTATTTCTTTGATGCAATGTTGATCAAACAATTATGACATTAATTAATAAAACTATTTTCTGGCAAATACTTTTCTGTCTTTTATACATTTTACGACTTCAGAAGCGAAACATTACACATGTAAGTACATGTAAGTCTATATGTCGCCATAATTTCAACATAAACTAACTGTTAGATATAATAATTTAACAACATTCACAAATAAAATAATGTTCAATGACTTTGCCCTTAAATTAACATTCGAATACTAAAGAAATCTGTACACTTGATCTCCTAAGTTGAGCATCGTTGAGTCTCGCTCACCAAACCGAGCGTGTTGCTCAACTTACTAACATTCAGATATTGACTCTACAACTCACACAGTTTAAAAAAATACTTAAATATTACTTAAATAAAAATGCATCATGGATGGTAACACTATATACTTATGCAACGTAACTTCTTAGAGCTGAAAAGTGATAAAGACAATATACCTTAGTTGCGAATAGAAAGAGAGGGAAATAGTGTGGTCCATATTCCACTAGGACAAATTTTCTGAAAAGGCTGAAATGTATCAGCCAGCTTAGAAAACGCCTACCTATCTTTTGTCTATTTCAATTTGTATATTATCTTTATCACACAAACAAGACATTGCATACAAAAGTACAAACATCACAAGAACAGATAGGTTGTCTACTGCTTAAAAATATCATGGAAACACGTGACCTCTTAAGCCTTGAGCCTAGTACTTTTAATGCTGTTTCCATAGTAACACCAAAACAATTTGGAAATACTAGACAAAAAGTATTACAAAGCACGTAGAAATCAACCTCTTTATTTGTAAACAATAATAACAAAAATATTATAAAGTCAATATCAGAATAATTTCTTAAATCGAATAGTAGCGTGAAGCATTGAACGTATTCACTCGTTCCATTCGGTCATTCAACGAAGTTTATTTTTTAAATGAAGGGGTAAATCGTAAGTCTATGGATCTCGGGACGGAAGATTTTTAATTTTCTTAGCTTTTTATCATATCTTCGAATGAAAGAGTTTATAACATGTAGCTCATTTTCTTCAATTGAATATGAAATTCAGATTAAATAGCAAATCATGTCAACTTAATTTTATGGCTAATAACGAAGCGTATATTATGTTTCTTTTGAATATACGCTCAAAAAACTTACATGTAAGAATGCTTCGAACGGAATTTAAGTTTCATTATACTGACGACGACCAACCTCAAAAACTGATAAATCTAGCCATTCGCAGAATGGGAACGAACAATTTATCTAACAACAACGAATGAATGACTGAACGAGTGAAAATATTCATTTTGTGCAAATGAAATTAAAAAATAGTAGCGAGATGACTTGTCTTATACGATTACCCTTGTATGCCTAATCTTTGGTGCTACACTTCGGCCTTTTCCGTGAACATTCGTGTACTTTCGTAAATTTGAGACAACGAATGTCCGGGAAACGAAGCATAGAACCTGCATAACGATTAAAAACGGGGAGCAGGTTTGAAAGCGTGTGGCAGAGGCAGCGTATGATGTAAAAAAAAATTAAAACAACCTTGTTAAACAGTTGTTATAAACTACTTGCCTGCTAAATAACTATCAACCAACTGGGACCTGCAGTGTAATGCTATTCCATTCAAAACTCTTGCTTTCTCTATCTCTCTATAATGCCCATCAAACCCATGGTTTATTTAACCCCGTATTTTAAACCAAGATATAATCTCTTTATTTTAAATTAATTTTCGAGTCCGTAAACCAACCAACCATGGTTTTATTTTAGTTCACAAGCATTTTAATAACTACTAATGTTAGTAACATCTTCTTACAAACTAATTCTTTTGTTAGGGCTTATTATCAAAGCCAAGTTTGGAACATAATGTAACCCGTAATATTTTGTCAAAAATCCTTTGTTACAGGATTATTCTTCTTATTTATATTATTCCTTTCTAACGTCGAAATACGAATATATTATAAGTGATCGTATCGCGCCCTCTGGGCACTTTAGAAAAAAGTTGACATTTAAAACTTTATTTTATCCTTGGGTACAGTCAGCAAGGAAATTCATAGAGCATGTCAATCTTCAATATAATTTTTAACATGAAGTTACTGACCTGTGAAGGTTGTACGAAATTATTGCATAGATTACCATTATAAATTTACCTTACCTTCATAATCAACAGTCGTGTTATCAAAATTTAGTTGTGTTCAGCGACTTTCGTTGCTGACCGTACATCAGAATAAGATTGGATTGGAATTATTAAGCCCTCAAATTTTGCAGTGCTTGAAAAAGGCGATTTAGTTTAAGAGAACTTTGTTATTATATAACACCTATAATGTATACTTAGTTTGGCAAATAAATGTCTAAATGGTATAAAAAGTAATATTAACAATGTCAAAATAATAATTAATATTTAAGTATTTATAAATTTCATTTCTCATTAATCAGCAGAGATATCCACTTTCAATTCACATACTTTACGCAAAGGACAAGGTCCTCACAATAATCTCCCGGAGCCTTGAATAAGGCGCTGCAGACTGAATCTTTTTACCAGAGAATTTTATAACATTGTGTAGCTCTTCCTGACATGACAGAAGAATATAAAACCCGTACCCTCCCACACGCGTTCAGCCTCCAAAAACGACAGTAGGCAATCGAAATATTCAATAACAATAAAAGTTACACATCAAAATGCATCAATACTTATTTCTAATACGAACATTGGAAGTGAATTGGCAATGTACAGGGGGATTAAAATGACCGCTTTACAATGACAATATGATTCACGGATAAAACTTCAAATAACATTTCCAATATCAACAGACCATCGCATTTTTACCCCAAGAAAGGTTTTGGAACGAAGTTCCTTATCGCGCGTTGTGAAAGGGGGCTAGACGGAAAAAATTCTTACGAAAAGTTGTCACTTTTTGCTTGTCAACAATATTTGAATTTCGAATTATTGAGTGAATGACAATATTTGAATTTCGCGCGTTGTGAATTGTTGAGTGTATACAGGTTTTTTTATTTTTAATTATTAAATTTTAATGAAAGGAACTTCGTTCCATCCGGGTGTCCCTTGACACCTCTCAAGTTTTTTTTCAATCGTTTGTGCGACATTTTTATATTCATCATTTCATTTTTAGGTGTAAAGGGACAGTAGTTACCCATCAATCTTATCTTTTTACAAATATCAAACAATTATTTTTCACTATCCACAGTTTACTTACATCTTGTTTTTTTTTAATTTATCACTAATTTGACAGACGAAACAAACTATACATTTTATTCAAAGTAAGACAAAACACGTAAACAATAGAATAAACCTTTGACTAACTGCCTCAACGGTGTAGTTGTTGATAAAGTACGATTGCAAAATGGAGATTACGGTTTCTATTCCAAGAACGTTTTTTTTATTTTTTCTGTTATAATTTATGCCCCGTCCGTCCCATTGCAACAAATGTATGCCCAAGAGGTCCACAGTTGGAACCTAAACCTTGGAACATACTCAGATTCTGTCGAATTTGTACGTTAGTTAATGAAGATAGAAATCAATATAAAGTGTGTATAGTCCACTACAGCCCACTAGCCCAGTGCGGGTTGGCAGACTTCACACGCCGTTGAGAAATCTCTAAGGCATGCAGATTTCCTCGCGATATTTTCGTTCACCATTGAATTGAGTGATAATTAATTAATAATTCGCACATGATTTCGAAAAGTCAATCTGGGTTAACAATATTTATGGCTGGTATTTCTGCTAATTATGAATTTGACTCAAAAAAAAATTATTTCTTTATCTACTTTAAGACAATTAGGTTTAATAGAGGCGCGTGCCTAGGATTCAAACTCGAGACTTTTGAATTGGCAGTCCAATAGTCATATCACTAGGCTCGTGGGTAGTACAATATTGTTTATATTTTGTCTTACTCTTTCGTGATCGCAGTACATATTTTTCATAGATTCCTTCTATTCGTTTCATAATTATTGCTAGAGTACTTACTAGCTTTTAAGTGACTTTCATGAGGCGGACGACTTGTATATATTCTAAGTAAGTCAGCTAAGTAGACATTAGAGTACACACAGTTAGGTCAAGCTATCCAATACTGTCAAAATTTCCCAATTGAAAATGAACCTTATTGTTTTTTCTTAAAGTTGAAAATCTATCAAAGGAACTTGACAGATTGAGGTAGCTTGATGTGGTTTCTGTACATTGCTATATAATTATATGTTATTACTCAAGCTTTATCTTCAAGAATATAAGATAGTCAGATGACTTATATTCTTCAAGATAAAGCTTGAGTATTTTTTACCAAGCTACGGAGATCCGTAGCTTGGTAAAAAATATGTAATATACATTTGTAGGAATTTCTTAGGTATTTTAGAGATTGTATTGTTTTCAAGTTTAATTTTTTAAATAATAATGCCCCTCCTCAAATACGATAACAACAATCGAAGCGTAGAACAAAACAAATCATTTTTATTCACCAAGAAGCCACTTGACTTTTGCATCTCTTATTGGCAACTCAATGGTATTAAGTTTTAACTTTTTGGGAAAAGAACCTACTTAGTGTTAACCTTCATTAATTTACGTGGGATCTCCTTATTAGAAATCGTTTAAAAAGGTATGCATTCAAGAATTAATAAACAATAATGTCTACTTACTTAACTTTTAAACGCTGTCATAACATTGGCCGTACTACAGTGTGTTAAGGTGAACATATATAGGTTGTTAGAGAGAGATGTCTAGATGAAGGTGTACAGGTTCAATAGTATAGAGGCCAGTACATCAAGCTACCCCAATCTGTCAAGTTTCCTTGATAGATTATAACTTTAATAAAAAAACGATAAGGTTCATGTTCAATTGGGAAAATTTAACAGTTTGGGATAGCTTGACCTGCTGGCGTTTGTACCATCCCTCTATCACTTTAATTATATTGCAGTACAATCTAAGCCCGTACTAAAACAATTAAATCTAAATACTGATGAAATAATATGCACGATTAAGAACCACATGGTACGAGCACGAAGAATATGCGGAGTGGCTTGTGCGCCACGAGTTGTGGGTTTAATTCCCGCACGGGGCAAATATTTGTACTACTATTACTCGTAGTAGCCAGTAGTTCTGGGGCTGGGTGTTTGTGTATTTGGCAATTATTGAATCCACGGCACTGGAGAAAATTGAAGTACTGGTCAACACTATTATAAAAAAAATTAGCGAGATCCCACTCTAACATCCCTAAAATGAGGGGGATAACACGTTGTAGTACGGTACTGGTTTCATTCATAATAATATACTTTTTAGGTTCTTAGCAAAACATGACATGAGTACCTTTCATGTTGAGTTTAAATGTTATGTAACTCTTTATTTACTTGTGTCAAAAACTCATATTTTTTTATACGATTGTCTGTGTATCTGCTGATCAAAATCCTCGTATATCTTAATTTTGATAATCTACGTCAAAGCTGTCAAAGAATGCGAAAAAAAATCTAAGTTATTTTTAACAAAGGTGTCATGTTTAGCAAAGAAATTTTTCATTCATCCCATGGCTTTCACTGTAACAGTTACAAAATCCATCTACCTATAAGATTATTCAAGTATTTATATTTCATCAGCTGTACAAAAAAATATCTTAATAAAAATACTTATTATAAAAATGTATAAACTTCATAAAAAGTATAAGTTTTGTTTACAAATCATGACAATGGGTCATCCCTTCTAAAAAAGTTAAGAGAGTTCAGATGGGTAACTCAACAGTTATGTTGTCTATGAAAAAAGAACCTTCAAAAACAGTACTTCAGTAAAACTTCAAAATATCTATGTAAAACTAGAATTGGTTTAATATTTGCAATCGAAATAACTATCGTACGCCACCAAAACAGCAAACAACTGTTCGCTTGAATAATATCAATAATAAAATTAATAATAATGATAAAATAAGCAATACATGACGATATATTAACAAAAATAACGTTTATATACATATTTGTTCGTGTAATACTCAGAGGTTACTATTGAGCTAAATGCATAATCAAGAATAAAATATCAGTCATCCACAAGTGAACATAATATTGTTATCACTTTATCACACTTATTGGGCTTTGGCGATATTTAAAATGGTTTTTTTATGTACGGGCGACAAAGGTATACAGGCAGCTAATTAAACATCTGTGTTTTGTTATAGATTGTGTAATAATGTATCACGCATTATGTGTCTTAACGCAGGTATTGTAAGCTGCTACACATCAAACCCTTTGACGGGTAATTATTTAAATCACAATCTGTGTAAAGATGAAGATTTCATTCGCTACCTGTTTACCAATCTCTTTTGTAGACTGTACTACTAATGTGGCAAACAAGCATACAGAAAACAATAGATATTACGTTATTTTCGGCCGTTGATTATTCTGAGCTGATGGGACAAATAGGCTTGAAAACTTTAATCGTATAATTGAATTTACATAGACTAACTAGTTAACACGAAAAAAGAATTTAGTCAATATTTTTTTTCTAGATCACGAATCGCCAAAATCTTTTTAAATGTAACTGTAGTATAATGACAACTTTAAGTGACTTGGCTTCACTGATTACCAATATACAGTGTGTTTGACTGCACTGCACTGTTGCTGCAGCGGTTAACGACACCAAGTAACCGTTAATCGAATATTTAAGTCTACACTGTGACACAGGGCTTACAAGGTTTGTTCCCTAAAGCGCGAACTGTATTTTCAATTAAGGAAGATTTTTGAATTGCCTTACAACATTATATTTGTAGACAGTAGTTTGCAAATGATACTCGAACTTTACCCAGAAACGGCGTGTAAAAATCTTGACAGCCACCTACAGTTGCCAACATACAAAATTGAAACTAAAACTAAATTGTTCATGTTTTTTCAACAGGTCACACTAAACAGTTTACGTATCGTCAACACTATAATAGTCGCTTCGTCTACAAATGTTGTTTTTATACCTATTTACATAAAAATATCAAAAATATATTTTGGTTGACTCTCGTGGACAATTCGTACGGCTGTAAACTGTCAAAAAGCTAGACTCAAAATATCATATTATACAACTACAAATCATAATCATTATTACCAACCCATATACTGTCCTATTGCTGGGCACGGGTCTCCTATCAGATTGAGAGTGATTAGTCTTTAGTCCATAAATCATACATGAACACAATTAATTGGACACCTCGCTTTTTGGAAGACAGATAAAAATATACAGAAAATAGGTAAAAAGCAACATTTGCAAGCTTCGCCCGTTACATTTAAAATTCGAAGCCGAATCTAACCGACAGGTACGAAGAGAAATGCATCATATTCCTACGCATACAGGTTTTAATTTCATATGCCATTCACTTATCATTCTATGTAACCACTATTTTATTTTCTTTCGAGACTATTCTTAGGACTTGAAGCCCTAAAATCGAGGATGAATTTTATAAAAATAAAATTTGTGTTCTTTTTAATTACTAAGAGCTGTTTTCTTTTTAATTTCGTAATTATTTTTTTTAATTGGTGTTTTTTTTAATTTATTTTAACATTTTCGTCTTACATTTACCTTTTTTTTACTGAATTTTCTTTGACACTATTCATGATATCGAGTCACAAAATATTGTACTAATAATACTTTAAAATATCAACAATTACATTAGTAACAATACATTCACGTGTCTTACTTGGCTTACAGAAGATGCACGGCAGCGCACCCGCCAAGTCCACTGACAAAACTTGATAAAAAGTTTTATCGATGAACTTAGTTGGTGGCTTAATTACAATTAGATGAACCAAATACATTTCACGCTCCCCGTGGCAGTCAAAATTAAAAATAGAGCGTAGAAATTTTACGCTTGTCCTAAAAAATACGTGTATCATACAAAAGTAAACACCAAATGGGTTAACTTGATTAAAAAAATGTCTGAAATCATTGGACGAAAGACTCAACACGCGGGGCTGGTGATATTTGATGGCTTTTCGTTCTGGGTTTTATTTTTCATTAATTTCATTTCTTTATTTTTAAGGAACGAGGTCAATGCAGTCCTATAAAGCTGTGATTGCTTGTATTCCAAAATCATTGTTTCTTTTCTACAATATTTTCGGTAAGATTTCACATTCTATTGGCGTCTATTACATTCCATCAGTAACATTTTGTTAAATTGATTTCGACAGTGTCACCTTAATTTCATCCATCAGTGAAATTCACTATTTTGGCAACCGATAATTTCATATATTCGCTATGTTTCCTGGGGAGAAACTGTAGTAGTGTGCTCGGCAGAGTTGGCCAAGTCCGGGCACGGTACGTACAAGTTGTATGAGTTACCCAGTGCATGTGGCCTCGGGTGGTCAGCTCAGTGGGGGGGCGGCGGGCGCGGGGGCGGGGGGCGCCGGGGCGGGGGCGGGGGCGGGCGCGGGGGCGGGGGCGGACGAGGGGGGCGCCGGCGAAGATGGCGCCAGCAGGTGCTCCGGCACTGGGACCGCTCTGAGACGTGCTGATATCTTCTTTTGTGGACATAGTACCTGTAGACGAGAGTCCTTGATAACTCTTTGAACATGCGGCGCGGGCGCAATGACGAATGGAATTATATAATTATATAAAATTGAGATACTGTTGATTATAGCCGTCACTTGATCGGCGGGACCGATTAGCTAATTCATTTTAAATATTCACAATAGTCCGAGGTTGAGGGAAGGTTTTTAGGGGGAAAAAATTGGTAAAGTTGCCTGGATTGTTGGGTCAGCAAGTATTTATTTCAAGGTATGTTGACGTACCCGTCTAGCGAATATAAAGCATCCCTTCTCGTCCTCCTGTGTGGTGGCGGCGGGCACCAGCTGTAGGTCCGCCGTTGCGCACTCCTTGCTGTCCTCACCTAATTGTAATTAGATTTGTACAGTTTTAATTAAAATTAATTATCCATCGCCGAGTAGTGATTCGCTATTTGGGATGTATGTGAAATTTTCGTTTTTTTGTGTGGAACATTTTTACATAGCACCTAGACTAAGTGGAAATCGAATGCACGACTTCTCAGACAGCAGTCCGACAAACCGCTAGACCACCGACGTGACCACAGAGTGAAATATACTTTGTTTTCCATATTTTCATTAGAGCGAGAGGGCAATGGGCAAAATTATAGTCATAGCTAACCTCTAGCAAACACGTTGAGTTCTGCAAAGCAGCCCGTTTCAATCATCTCAGTCTGCCAGGGGATGCTGACGGAGCCCGTGTTGAACTTGCCGTAGAAGGTGTCGTCTCCCGCGTCTAGGTTCACTCCCTTCACTGTGCTGAACTGTTCTATGTCTAGCACGTCCTTCGCGTATACCGCGTGAGGCTGGGAACAACAAAATAACAATGAAAAGGAGATGAACCAAGATCAGTCTTACTTTCTTTCTTTCATTAATTACTTTACGTAATACATACTCGTGCGTTTTTCATAAGGGTAGATGGAAATTACAGATTTACTAATGATATTATGATATAATAATAATAATTTTTTTTTTGGGACATTTTACACAACACCATCTAGTCCCAAACTAAGCAGAGCTTGTACTATGGGTACTAGACAATGGATATAATACCTATATACTTTTTTTTTTGTAAATACATACTTATAATACATATATATTATGATACTATAATATTTATAGCAGCATGTAAATAAACAAAAACAAATTTTAATATTATTACGCCACTGCTAATTGCTAATTTTAACGTAATTGTAATGTTGAAATTTCGGGTTTCTTGTGTACATGACTTTACTTATTTAATAAATAAATCCAAATTAAGGTCTGCATTAATTCAGCTTAAATTTAAAAAAAATCAATAGCATGGGGAGCGTGGTCTAGTAATAATTACGCTGATAAACATATTTTACATGGTTAAGCTGTGCTAGATGCGGTCTGTGGATGGGTGATCATTCTTCATCAGATCATCGCATCACATCGAGACATCTCAATGTCTCGGAGAGTACTTGGTCCACAGTTGGTCCCGGTTGCCATACGAACATCTATGACAATCGTTAGTGGTAGTCAGAAACCCAGAAAATCTGACAACCAGTCTATCTTCAGTATATTGGTATTACCCAGAAATTGGATTGCGGAGGTCTGATGGCAGTCGCTTCGTGTCAAATACTAATATTAAGCCGCATTTGGGGGTCTACTCCCTAAGCACGAAGTCCGTAGTTTCGACCTTAGTTACGGGCGTTTCCTACTCCGTATCACCTACGGACGGATGATTCGTTCGGGGCCCGAACTAAGAATGAATGACAACACAATTTGACAGTTGTCCCTACTCTAGATGTGTTTTTACCCGTTCGAAAAATTGAATTTGATACTTGTTTTATCGGACTCCGAAATTTCGAAGAACTTTCGAACGGCTCGTAACTTCGTTGACGGAGATAGGGAGTAGACCATCTGATTAGACTGGAAGCCAAACCCAAGATAGTTGAGGAAAAGCTCTGAGGGGGATTCTATCAACTTCAATTCAAATATTGATTTTTAACATTTATGCGAATGTTATATTGAAATAAAACTACTTTTTACGGATTTTATCGCGTTATATTTTTAGCGTCCATGGTCGCCGTAGAGGGTCCGAAACGTCAGGATGAATAATATCAATATAACGCGATAAAATCCGTAAAAAGTAGTTTTATTTCAATTGAAATACTAACGTCAGGAACGAAGGGTGCATCGACCATTCCAGCTTCGAGCCTGGCCCAGTTGAGGTTGGTGAAGAACCGATGAGCTTTGACCTGTGCAGCGCCGCGCCGCGCAGCGCTGCAGCCCAGACGTGCGGCGGCTTGCTTGGCGAGCAGTGCGCTGCACAGCGCTCGAGCGCACTCGCTGAACTTCGACGAGTACTTCTCTTGTTCGTGCTGTGGACATACGGATTTCTATGAGGGAAAAGAAATGCTCCATTAAATTGTGAATGAAGCTGCGGCTTACAAAGATATGTTATGAGAATAGTTTGTAGCATGGGCGTACCCAGCATGTTTTTAGGGGTGCCAGAAGTAAATCAACTCGATAAGTAGCAAAAATGCATTTTATTTATAACAAATAATATTGATTTTTGTAAATAGATCTTTTAAAGAGACTTTTACAAGACAATATTTAATTAATACTAGATGGATTTGCTTCTTAACTTTTTTCAATTATAACAATAATTGAAATATACAATTAATTTTGTTATTACTTAAACCTACATATTTAACTTCTAGTTTGGGACCACGGTGGGCCAAATGCCCCACCATGGGTATGCCCATGGTTTGTAGCATCTAAACGTAAGATAAAGGCATAGTAATAAATAACCACATTAGGAAAGCGTGGTGTACTATAAGCCTAATGCCTCTCAATCTGAGAGGAGACTCGTGCCCAACAGTGAGACAGTATATGGGTTGATGATGATGAAATAATTAATTTTCTAGCTAATAAAAAAAAAATTAGATCTTTGTTACGGTTTCCATCAGATTCAAGTGAAGTCCATTATACTATAAAACCGTTATACATATGTAATTAACAAGTATAGTTCACTTATGACTGTGTTAAACTGCGTGATTTGGTTGAATAAATACTCGCTATTCATACAAAATAATTTAATAGACAAAAATATTATCAAACTTCCCTACTTAGACGACATAGTCACCTTATTCATTTTTCACTAATATTATATTATTATTATTAGCAGTAAAAAATAATAATTGAGTCTGACCTTGACCCTCCTATCGACCTCCTCCCGTTTGACCTTCTCCTTGCGCGCGCGGAAGGGCGCTCGACCTTCAATCATCTCGTACACGAGGCAGCCGAACGAAAACCAGTCCGGGCTGAACGTGTAGCGCTCGTTGTCTATCACCTAAAATAAAATAAAAAATGTATCAGTCTTAAGCTACCTCATTGGTGCAGTGGTTGCAAGGGCAGCCAATTCTAGGGCGAATAGTTTTGTTGGGTCTTTCTATTAAATTCTCAGTAGCCGCTTGGAGTTTGGACCTTTGTAATTAGGTTTAAAGACATTTATTCTCATTAAAAACAAACAGTTACTTACATGAGAACATTATTGACATACAAGTAGAATATTATAGGGTTGTCGTTCATACTCTTATAATGCATTCGTAGGTAGTCCTAGTACTTAGTATACCGATTCTTTGTAGAAAACTGATTGTTTAGTATTTTTCGATTATATATTCAGCGAGTTTTACCTTGAATGCATTGAAAGAGTTTACATTTTTTATTGTTGAGGGTAGGTTGTTAAACAGCTGTGCGCCTTCGTATGTTAACATTGATTTGCCGTAGTTTGTTCTTATCTTGGGTAGAACTAAAAAACTGGCTCGACGGGTACTGCGCTTGGACGTTTGTTTCAACCGTATGAAGGATAAGTTAGTATGGAGTGAGCTGTTTAATATTTTTCTGATTAGAATGCAGGTGTTATAAATATACAATTGTTTTATGTTCATTAATTTTGTTTCTTTGTATATTTTGTTAGTAGGTGTTAAATAATGATAGTGGAAAAGAATTTTTATAATTTTATTTTGAGCAATTTGGAGATCGGCTAGGTTGGTTTTGGTTGCGCTGCCCCATATTTCTATAAGGTATAAAAGGTGAGGCTTGACTAGGGAGTTATAAATGGCAATGCGGATTCGACGCGGAATACACCTTACGATGTGTCGAAGTGACCCTATGAGTGATGTCAGTTTGGATCTGATATACTCGATGTGTGCATTCCACGTCAGGCCGCTATCCATTCTAAGACCGAGGTATTTTTCGCGCGATTTTTTTTGTAGGACTACATTGTTTATCTTTAGAGGTTCGTGGGAGGTGATTATTTTATTTTTTGCCTTAAAAATTACGTAACAGGTTTTAGATATGTTGATAGTAAGGAGGTTGCACTGGAACCAAGTAAACAACGTGTCAAGGTCTTCTTGAGCCTTAGAAATTATGTCAATTATGTTTGACCCAAAGTAAAATAGGGATGTGTCGTATATGTGTAATTGTACCGAGTTAACGGCAATATGCTCTTGATTTTTTATATGTGACTATGCTGTGTGTACATAAGTATCGCGGCGCATGATGAAAGTGATACTTATGGGTAGAGGAGACATAAACGAACAAAAAATTTCCGTAACATGGTACCCCAAAATGTTTCGTTACCGAGATATTTGGAGGTAAAGATGGATACTGATTGTCGTTGTAGATAATAAATGTCAGTCTTTACCGCCAAATATCTCGTTTATGTCTCCTCTACCCATACATATCACTTTCATAGTGCGCCGCGATATCGAAAAAAAAAAACAAAATGGCGGGTGAGTCCATATTCCAGATTGGTTCTATCCCCTTTAATAATTATTTGGTCAATAGTAATGACTAAATAATATAATATAATACCTCAGGCGCCATATATCCGACAGTCCCGACTCGTCCCCGCACACTGCCGCCGTCGGGCACGTCCACGGCGAGCCCCAGGTCCGAGATGCGGACGTGGCCCGCGTCGTCTAGTAAAATATTTTCTGGTTTACAGTCCCTGAAAATGTCAAAACAGGCATTGTACATATCATAATATTATCAGTCTGTTTTTAGTACGGAAAATCCTTATAGAGGCGGCAGGGTATGTCGGATTTGTACAGACTAAGACCCGCACTTGCCTTCACTTGCCCTATAGTCATGGCCATATTACTGGAGTCGCGGAAGAATGTTATCGCTCCCGTAAACCCACCAAAAAGTGGTGAAGCGAACGAAACACCCGTATGGTTTTAGTCGGTAGGTCACCTCCTATAGGTGGAGTCCGACACACCCCGCCGCCTTCCCCGAGCACGGCGGCAGTCCATTTTCTATACGTTAAAAAAAAGTCATCGCTATGACAGAATCGTGATCATGATTACTAGCCTGCAATAATCCACAGACCACATATTCGAATATTCTATAACTACTAACCTTATTAGTATTCAGTAGGAGCTCGAAGCAATTTCGCTACATTTTACATCATACTCTGAGCTTTTTCCCAACTCAGAAGATCGACTTTCAGCCTAACCAGATGTAGCTGAATATCAATATTTTATACGAAGCGACTGCCATCAACCTTCAAGCCAATTTATGGGCAATACTGATATTCTGAGGATAGATTGGCTGTCAGGTTTTTTGGGACCGACAGCTTTACGTGCTCTCCGAGGCACGGAGGGGTCTTGAAGTGTTAAGAATGATCACTCATTCATAAAATGGCCGCAACTAGTGGAGCTTAACCGATATACGGTTGATGATACGATTATTTTGATAATTTCTACCGGAAAATTTATAATTTTGCAGGCTATTAATACATACAAAGTGTTATGTGCTTATGCGTATACGACAGATGAATGCTACAGTGGTACCTGTAGACGATGCCCATCTTGTGCAGATGTTCGAGTCCGCAGGCGACCTGCGCGGCGTAGAAGCGCGCTCGCTCCAGGCCCAGCCCCGTGTCCGCGCCGCACATGTTGTAGATGTGGAACTTTAGGTCACCACCTGCATTGTAACAGTACGACAATATAACTCACAACATATATATCCAATACTGGTTGGCCCGACGTCCTGCATTGCAGCGCCATCTACCGGGTCTAATTGTGAATCTATACCAAGGGACCTACTCAAACACAAGAAAAAACATCAAAATAGGACAAACTGCTTTTTAAATTTGAGCGAACAGCAATAGATTTTTTATAGATATTTATTTATTCATACTAGTTGTACAAAATGAGTACGTTCGACAAAAGAGTTAAGTATACAGGCAGCTAATTAAACATCTGTGTTTTGTTAAAGATTGTGTAATAATGTATCACGCAATATGTGTCAAAACGCAGGTATTGTAAGCACAATGAAACACATCAAACCCTTTGACGAGTAATTATTATTTAAATCACAATCTGTGTAAAGATGAAGATTTCATTCGCTACCTGTATATCAATCTCTTTTGTTGACTGTACAAAGACTGTCTTAATGCCTTAGGCATTTTCTACCATACAATCTTCGGGTGATGCCGAGACGGTCATGGTAGTTGCACCAAGAGAGTAAAGATACAATATAACTCAAACACTGTAAAATACAAATAGGTATATATACAAATAAATAAGTAAATATTATCTTTTTGTATATTTTTGACATTTTCCATGCTAAGATTTTAAAGTTATTTAGAAAAGGAAAAATACGACCGCGGGCAGGATTCGAACCTGCGTCTTCTGGTTCGGTACACCAGATAGAAGGTAAATTGGCATCGTTCGGCATTGAACTAACTGTAAAGTAAGTTGTGTCGGTTGAAAAGCAAAAACTTGCATTTCAATAGGTGTTACTGACGTCACCATAAAGAGGTAAATTCAGTATGTGAAGGAAAAATTCGACATGACGGGTAGGTATCGCGGTGGCTTAGTGGTCATAGCGTCTGGTGTACCGAACCAGAAGACGCAGGTTCGAATCCTGCCCACGGTCGTATTTTTCCTTTTCTAAATAACTTTAAAAGTAAATATTACTTAATTATTTATGAAAAGGAAAAATCTGTATTGAGGAGAACCTAGTAAGGTTTAGTCACCAAGTATTTTCGCCCTTTGTTTAAAGAGTGCCGACTGTTTTAAATGCAATCTGATTTAAAGAGATTTAACATAATGCTATTTTAGAGCACGTGATTAAAGAAAAGCCGCGACTTGTTAGGATCAGTTTAACAATAAAAACTCTGTGTAAAGACAGTTCCTGAATGCTTCGCTTTCATGTTATCATTAATAGATTCGATAATTTTGCAAAATCACTTGTGTAAGTGATTTTACCTATGCGGCCGCTCGGAACGGCTAACTTCAGACACTTATTTCACTGGAACTGTATCACTCACCGTTCATAATAGTGAGCACCAAACAGAGCGCATCCTTAGTCTCGTACGCGTACGCGAGGTTCACCACGAACCGCGAGTTGATCCGCTGCAGTATCTGCTTCTCTATGAGCACCATGGCTTCCCCTTTACGCTTTTTTATTCGTTTCTTTTCTAATTTCTTGCAAGCGTACATTTTTCCTGTGGCGCGTACCTGAAATTATAAATCAAAGGAGGTCATCAAAAGTCCATACAACTCAGCCCAAATTTGTACCTGAGGTACATGACAGCTGTCAAGTTGACAGTTTTTACTATTAAATCTCTATGAAACTGGTACTAGTGTGTTAAAATGGCGTGCGTTTCTTCAAATTTAAAGTTATTTTTTTCTCATCCCTTAGTGAGCATAAAGGGTATGTTTTCCAATAAGTGTACCCCCGGTACATGATTTGGGCAAATTTTGGTAACATCCTACATAGACCTTAAACTGTTTCAGCGGCATATAACCGGAAGATGAGAGATGCTTTTATTCGGCATTTGTCCTATTTTAGCTGAGATGATGATGACACTGATGCGTTAGTCATCGTAAATGTAGCTGCTGAATTAGAGGGCGTGGTTTCGGCCGATTCCCTGGTCGAACGAAAGATATAGAGCTGTGCCCAGTTAATGGCAAACATCGGCGATCTAAAAAATATCAGTATGTAAAACAATATACCTGTCTAGAAACCTTGGCGAAATACAGATGTGCGTGATGTAAATTTTTTTTTGACTGTTTTTATAAATAAAGCAGAACTAGTTATTGTATTATGTCATGACTGTTGGATCTTCGGATGCTAAATTATTTTAGTATCGACGTTTTCGCCGAAAGATAAAACCATCAAAAGAAGTTCATTTCTGTTCAATTTTTAAGATCTAAATGATAAATGATATTCATTTCTGTAAATAGATCTTATAAAGACACTTTTACAAGTCAATATTTAAAATTTTTTTTGGCTCCTCTCTATCGCGGTTTCAATATGAGATTCAAGAAGTCTTACGACAATGAGGTATTAAACACCTCATTATCATATCTTAAATGATTTACTATTTGGCCAAAACTATACATATTAAAATCACGAATAAATTATATCAGACATTGATCTTCTTCCGGCATTGGCGAGGGTCCAACTAAGTAAATCTGTAGTGTAAACACGTACGATATACTACTCATACGAATATACATATCTATATTTTTTCCAATATCTCCCGTCTCCTAGCAACGACTTCTTCGTTACTTAAGGCCGGTCCCAATAACAACTTAATGGTAGATTTTAACATTACAATTATATTAAAATCCTATATCTAGTAAGCAAATCAACTGACTGATTTGTTATTAGGAATGGCTGTTAGGGAATGGATTACACCGTATGTATTTATACAGGGTTACTTGTAAAACACTAATAACCTCGCAGGACTAAATTAGTAACACCACAAACAACAACTTTTCAATAAACAAACTTTTCAACAAAACATAATTTTTTTTTTAAAGAGATAAGTTTTTATGTCATCATATTTGACACTTTCTCAGTACTCACACTTTTCACTCTGTATTTTGTAATAAGTATCCCCATTCTAAAAATTGTACTCTAATTTACTTTAAATAATAATGATTTTTGTATCAATTTAGACTGATGGCTTTGTGCCAAGGCCCAAAATATTAAAAAAAAAAATAAGTATCTCCGCGACTCGCAATGCACTGTTTACTTATCTAGTGGTATAGTTGTTAATAATTAGAGCAATTAATTTATATAGATGTTTAATTTAAGTTAAATCTGATGATTTATTAAGTCCTAAAACAAAAGTTGTTATGGTATACAGGGTGGAAGGGACATCGACGCGCAACGGCTTACCATGACTTCAGTACATGATTCTGGATCCCCCTGCGTTGGAATTTTTCGTCGGCTTTTTCTTAAATTTTACAACTCGCAAGTGAACTCTAAGGAAACAGCTGACCGAAGATTTTTCGAGTTTAATTTACAATGCTGTTTTTAGTGAAAAAAGTGAATTAATGACTTTTTAATTAAAATTAAAAAGTCATTAATTCACTTGCGACTGCTACGCTAGAGGTCCTGGGTTCGATCCCCAGGTCGAGCAAAGTGTTATTGGGTTTTTCTATGAAATTCTCAGTAGCAGCTCGGAGTTTGGATTTGTGCCCGGTTAATGGCAATAGGCTCGCCCCCTATTACATGGGACCTAAACATACCGGCGAAATGTGGGTGTACATTAGTACACCTCTGCCTAACCCTTCGGGGAATACAGGCGTGATGGTATGTTAAATAAAATTCTTATTGGGTTAGATAGAAATAATGATTTTATACAGTTTAAAGTTGAAAAAACTGCCAAAAAAACGTAAAATTTAAGAAAAAGCCGACGAAAAAATCCAATGCAGGGGGGTCCAGAATCATGTACTGAAGTCATGGTAAGCCGTTGCGCGTCGATGTCCCTTCCACCCTGTATAAGTAATATTTTACAGTAACATTTGTCACCACTTTGTGTACTCAAGTTTGTGTACTATGTGCTGCCAATTTCTCAACCTAGGTTGCGAATCCATATTTGCACTCCAAAGACTCCAAGTAACTATGTTCTTAACCTAAGAAAACTAGGTCAGAATCTGCTTACTGTCGGGGTCAAGATAAGAAAACTCAAAGCTCTTTCCTCAAAAGACCATTACAGACATTGTCTTAAAAAGAAAGAAAGAAACATATTTATTTTGTCCCCACAACAACAATAAATAAAACAAAAGTAAAATACGTAGAAAAAAAAAATCAACAAAAAAAAAATCTAAAATTATTAAAAGCTGTTTCGTGAGGACAAAAGAGGCATTTGCCACTTCATCTCGTTAAAATGATGCAGCGCTTGTATTCTTCTCTTATGGTCTTACATAGAGACACTCGCATATTTAATATTAAAATACAATGCCTGGGCTTTAAAGGAGACAATAATCTCTTGAGTTACATTTATATTTTCGAGGTTTGAGTAAAAAACGTTGGTTTCAGAAATTATTGATTACTATAACTTCCGCCCGCGACTTCGTCCGCGTGGAAAAATTACTACTAACTATCGTTGTAATTTAGCTAATTAACTCAAAATCGTTGTAAATTATAGCCTATATG
The DNA here is from genome assembly GCA_964056405.1 of Acronicta alni. NCBI lineage: Eukaryota > Metazoa > Arthropoda > Insecta > Lepidoptera > Noctuidae > Acronicta > Acronicta alni. Next base: position 1,949,091 of record OZ043937.1, read on the forward strand.
ATATTCTGATGTATAAATAATAATACTGTAAAGTTTCATCAAAATCCATTCAGCAGTTTTAGCGTGAAGAAGTAACAAACATACACACACACACACAAACTTTCGCCTTTATAATATTAGTGTTAGTGTTACGTTATGTTATTAGTGTGATTCGGTTACGAGTTAAACAATCACAAACCTGACATGCGCAAACTTCTCCGAACCCCCCCTTGCCGAGCACCCGGTACATCCTGAAGGTGTGCTGCGTAACCGGCTGCGCCTCCAGCCACTTCCACTGCAGGTACCGGTGGAAGTACATCGAGCGCTCGAAGTCCGCGAACGGAGCTCCCGCCAAGAAACTTTTTACACATCGCACGCATTCTATGAATATGTCTCTAGAGCCGCCTGCAAAAACAATAATTATGGAATAAGTAAATAGGTTAATGATTGTTAATTAATACTTCGCTGGAAAAATAATTAAAAAACCAAAGTCAACGTCCGGGGTTGCCCGCCGACCGTCCATCGGACGTCCGAGTGCAGCGCCTGCTCGTATAAAGTGAGCAAATCAACGTTGCGTGCATATGCACTAAGACTATGCAGTTTTAAGTAATTATAAGGTTTTTAATTTTTATGTAAAAATTGCATGTCATTTTCCTCTTCCACCTTTGTTCGTCACCAAGGCAATACAAGTTTGTGCTGAACACAAAAAAATTGGAAGCTTCTTTGATAATACCACTACAATTCCCTGCAGTGTAGATTGGTAAGCGCAAAAAAAGTTTAAACGGCAGATAAAAAATACAGGCTTTATATTCCAACGCCGTGAAATATCTATAACATGTCAGACACGCAACCTGGTCCTTTTCACGCGACAGTAAAGCACCAAAACACTTCGGCATCAAATGGCAGCCATTTTATCTATAGTGGGACATCTGACTTTTAGAATTTATTTCAAAATAAAACCCCTTTTTTAATTTGATACAAAACGTCTAGGAAACTTTTAGCTGGTCCTTAAATCCGCAATCATAAAGCATTTGTATAATTTTTATTTCCTAAAATCCTATGCAGATTTTTAACTTGTCATTTTATTATTATAACTATTTATTTTTTGCCAATAGTGGGTCATTTAAAAACTCAACGGCTTCACTTCATAGCTCAAAGGACCAACTACAGTTATAACGCCGCAGATGCTTACCATCTATTGTCGCACTAGCTTCATCAATGACCTGTCGGCTGACGACGTCCGTCACAGCTTCGCAGTCATCAGTCTTCAGGTACCTGCCGAACACCTCGGCTGCCAGCATCGCACGCGTCTCGTCCACCTCCACCTCATACCTGTCTGTCTGTAAGCAAAACTATGGACCTTCGAGCATTGGCGATACTGATCTAGAAAAACAATCAAATCGTTTGGAGAAAACATTTTAATGGTATAAGTTTTTAAGAGTTCACTTTAGTGGTGTGTCTTATGGTAACTCATGTGCCTATTAGTGACTAAAAAAATGGTTTGGCCATTTCCAAGTACAAACAAACGGGTATTGTATTGTTTGTAAAAGAAATTTAACAACCAAGGCGGCTGGGGGACATGAGACCGTAGGTCTAGGGTCTAGACAAACATACATACGGATCGCCTGATTGTAAGTGGCACCCGTATATATATACGGCAAAACAAGTAGAGGCCAGCAAATCAAGCTACCACAATCTGTCAAATTTCTTTGTTTGATTTTTAACTTTAATACAAAACAATAAGGTTTATATTCAATTGGGAAAATTTGACAGTTTTGGATAGCTTGAACTGCAGCTGGCGTCTGTACTATCACTAGCGCGTTGTCCAATAATTTCACTGGCTACACTGCCCGTCAAACTGGAACACAATAACGTTAGCCAGTTCTTTTTTCTGCATTTTTCCAGAGTGAAAAATATTCAATTAATCCAGGAAATTGCATAAGGGCGCCGCACGGACTTAGGGATTTCAATTTGCAAGTGCCGGATTTTTTGCCGGATATCGCTTCTATTAGTTATTACTATAAAAAATGACACCCGAGTTAATTCTGCACAAAAATGAAGGAATTATATATTTTTTTACGTGTTGTTAAAAGTCTGTGTTCCTCAACTTAAACACCTGTAAGGATATTACGGGTTTCCTTGCTGTTTACGAGATAATTCACTTTTTAATACCAATTTTTTCTTAAAAATAACTAATAGAAGCATCCGTATATATCCGGCAAAAAATCCGGCACTTGCAGATTGAAATCCCTAAGTCTATGAAAGCCGATTTTCAGCCCACCGTGCGCCGGGGCTCAAGAACAATAGATTTTGCATTCTGTATAATCATCACTCCTCGGAGACATCTCCCCTTAACACGCAGGAATAGCTCATGATCTACTTACAAACTGACTTTCCTCAATGATGATAATAGGCAATTACTGTTTTTCTTGTGCAGAACAATAATTTAAAAGAGTATCCATGGAGTTTCTTTTCGGTTCTTCTCCATAGAAAACTAAGTTGCAACCGTGCACCTAGATCTGATAATTCATAAGTGCCTGTGTATGGTTTATAATATGAACATGAAACTATTATGTTTTTTTTTTATTACTTTTTTTTATGGGATTGGGGGCAAACGAGCAGACGGATCGCCTGATACTTAGCGATTTCCGCCGCCCATGGACACCCGCAACACCAGAGGAGTCACAAGCGCGTTGCCGGCTTTTAAAAGGGAGTACGCTCTCTTCTTGAAGGTTTGAAGGTCAAATTGGTCCGGAAATACTGCAAGGGACAGTTCATTTCACAGTTTAGTAGTGCGAGGCAGAAAGTTTCTAGAGAAACGCACAGTAGTGGACTGCCAACCATCTAGATGATGTGGATGGAACTGCGGTCGCGTGGAACGACGGCGGAAAGTGGCAGCAGGGATCAATCCGAACAATTCCTCGGAACATTCCCCATAGTATATGCCACTTGGTACCGTTTACCTTGCCACCCAGTCATGGCCCATTGCTAGTCTAATTTATAGATATGGACAAGTACAGATATTTTAGTGAGAAGCTAATAGGTATGAAATAAATCACTTGGTGAATACTTACCGCATCTAGAAAGTTATTGTACTTGTGATACTGAGGCCTGTTTCTCTCGCAGAACTGTCTGAACAGCAGCTTGCCTATCGGCTGCTGGTCTACCACGTAGTCGTAACCTACATCTGTAACAAGGAAAAATATCATTAACATAACAAACATATAAAAATAATTCAATGTTATATCTTTTTGTATTTCTTTTTGCATTTTCCATGCTAAGTTATTTTAGAAAAATTGGACTTCGAGAAGGGTTCGATCCTGCGCCTTCTGGTTCAGTACACCAGAAGCTATAAATAAATAAATCTTTATATAGTGGGTTAGTTAGGCTATGACAACTAAGCCACCGCGAGTCCCACCCGCCAGGTCAAAATTTGCCTTCACATTCTGAATTTACATCTTTAAGATGACGTCAGTGTCATCTATTAAAAAGCAAGTTACTTTCCTTCTCAACCGACATGACTTACTTTACAGTCAGTTCGATGTACAATGCCACCTTAGACCTTATTTTCTTTTATGTCAATGTGATTTGTCAAAATATCAAAGTCTTACAGCAAAACGTTGGATGTTTTGCCGAAGACGTACTTGAATATGTCATATAACAAGGACTGCAGGGGTCCATCCGACCACTCGTAAGTAGGTTGTAGTCTTATTAGTTTCAATCCAGAAGCGGCGACTACAAGTGATGATAAAAATTCTACGATATTTTTTTCTCTTTCATGTAATATAAGAATCTTGTCGGAAAAGGAATCACCATTTGTCTCCAGGCACATCCTTTGCTTTCATAATGACTTAATACGACTTAATTCATGTTCTCGTTCATGATATTCAGTATTCCTCTGTAATCCCGTCTACTTCATTCTTCTTTCCACAATTAACTTAAAGGATCATCAAATTTTATTCAAATCAATTTCATAATTTGCTAGATCTAAACTTTTAAACTATTCAAACTTTACAATTTATTAGGCTGAGCTATCTCTCAACTCCTTACATAACACTTATTTCCAATCTTCTACCCGACGAATGAATCAATACTCAAGTTTCGTATCTCCTCGGGTTGCAAAGGTCGTAAATGACTGCCTCAGTCTCTTGCGCTCTTGAACAGGAGCTCTATCGCGTTACGACGACATTCAGTGCACTTATCTAAGTTAACCCGATCTAATAACGTTTCCACTTCCTTCAGCAAACGATCCGAATAATCCGATATTAGTATTCTATTGGATCTTATTAGAAATAATAATAGCAGGATTAAATGGATAAGGATAATTGTATCTCCATACAATTTTCCTTATCCATTTAATCCCCCTAATTATGGCAAGACGCTTTTTTTGCTTACACACAAAGGCGACAAGTCAGGAACACGTCGAAACAATAAAGATTATTGGCAAGTTACAAAGAAACCCGGAATATACTCGTATAATTCAAATACGAGTATATTCGAACTCGCAACCAAAATACTTAAATCAAATCAATTGGCTTACAAAGTGTCCAAATACATGTCTTATAACATCGTTAGTAGAGCTTATAACTTAGCAACCTTTTACAACTGTTGCAAATTTGAAGGATAACACAATATTTTAACGAAGGAGAGAATGAAAACATCGAACGTTATACTGAAAAGGAAAATTCCAAACTAGATGCATACACAAATACAAAGAATATACGACAAAATAATAGGAGGGGCTGTCAACAGGCCGATATCAACGAAACTATCTGGAAGTTGGCGCAAGAGATATAAAGAAACATAAATATAATAGCAGAAAGTTGGCAAACTTGCAACTATAGGGTAACACTAACAACAAAAGTAATATTATGCTGAGCAAGGTCTATGTGGGGTCAGTGTTTTGAGAGGGAACTTTTTGGATGGTTATAGGAATGATAGAACTGAGTGTGTATAGAAACATTGTTTTTGGAAGTTGTATTAAATATCTGATAGTAAACAAAAGTAGAAGAGACACTAACCAAGATTACCATATCCATCAATTGTATGATTATCTTTCCTAATCCCATACAATATTACAGGAAATCCTTGCAGTCCGTGTAGAAAATTGCTAATATTTCACTTGCTTTGTAAGAAATAAATCATGATTATGTTAGCCTTGCCTAGTCCAAACTAACGATGGCATTAATATAATGCCAATTCAGTGATAGAATGGGCCAAAGGTACGCAAAAGAGTAGTGCCGTCTTTGGTTTGTAAAACGATCATTCCTTTGATAGTCCTTTAATTTTCATAATCCTACGCACTATAACAATGTCATGCTTCACATTCTTTCCTCTACTTTTTTTTATTTAATACTACATGTACAAAACAAAATTTTTGTACAGACACCAGTAGGTCAAGCTAAAACTGTAAAATTTTCCCAATTGAATATGTATGTACTTTGTACTTTGTATTAAAGTTGAAAATCTATCAAAGAAATTTGACAGATTAGGGTAGCTCGATGTGCTGGCCTCTATACAAAGGCGGACTTAATGTCATTACTCATTAGGCACTATCTCCCAGTAAACTTTAGAATTATGTAGAGACAAAAACATGGTAGTATGTAATTGCATTAATAGTACAGACAATAAGGATGAGGAGTATAATTATAATATGGGATTACTATACATATTTGAAGAAATTAATAACACTTAAAAACTACATACATATAAGTGCAATAATAAATATGAATACTTACGTAATAATAATCAAAGAGATAATATTAACTAAGATTAATTATACTATTAATATGTAAGATTAATGTTGAGATTATTCAGCCGAAAAACTGAAGAGGTGATGTCTTAGTTTATCTTTTAAAAACGTAGCGACTTCAGGTAAAAATAACCAATAAGAACAAACTGACTACGTCTCGAAAATAAATAAAAGGCTACACAATATACACACTATGACAAGCATCTGTTCACTTTCCCTAATATTCCCAGATGAGAATATCGAGTACATTTCCATTTACAGCCCGATAAACAGACCAGATTGCTTTCGGCAATCGTATCCAGAGAATATCGCCAAGTAATTGTTTCTCCGGTAAATATTGAATGAACAAACACAGCTTCATTACGTTTTTGTTAAAGACTTGTATGAGAATCGTACTAAAGGACCAAATGTGATGCCTTTTTTAGTGCCGCAGCTTTCTTTTGGTCCTTTATCAGTGTAACAGTTTTAATAAAAAGGTTGGCTTGGATTCTAGAAACCTTTTAGAGGGAACGATTTCGTGGTATTTCTTTTAGAAATCGGCTTTAGGGCTCCTCATGTTAATATAAATGGTTCCTTGTAATATTAGGTACCTATACATGTTTAACTTTTTCATCTATCGCTGCTTAAGCCAAGTCTGTATCTAACGGTGTTATAGTCTTCGAATAGACTTGCTCCCATCTGCCCCATCTCCCGTTAACGGGGCATATGGCAAAATTAATATACAAACTGCAAAAGTATTTCAATAAAATCTATCAAACAAAATTACAGAGGAACTGCAGTGAAACTACTAAATAAATACATTGACTGCCGATAGATTCGTAATAACAAATATGTATGTTCAAATCAATGGAATTTAATGAAACTCTATTGAAACTATTGAAAACTCTTGGTATTGAAGCAAAAAAAACTCCCATACGATCCTCCCGATATCACGTAACATAGACGGATGAGAAGGTGCTTAAGTAATTGCTGCCTTGATTTCGAATTTCCAACGTACGCCGTTCAATATTTGTGTCATGCAATAAACACCCAGCGCAGGTCGCCAGTGCACCATAGTGTGAAGTTTACGAACTAGTTCCAGAGGGGCGGCAGTATAAAAGGCATTCAATTAAAACTACATACATATGTAATTTTAACTGGCCAACTCCATTAATTTAATGAAATTGTCTCTTCACTGGGATTAAGTGAGATTAGAATTGTTGGTAAATTAACACAAATTGTCAAGTAATTTTTTTTATTAGCAATACTGAAACTGATATTTACACTTACTTGTATTGATAGTGATGTTTGCTCTTCTAATAATTATGTCTTCTCTCTCATTATGAGCTGAGAATTACCCCTTAAGCCAATACGCGGCACTCCTGCGTGTTAACTAATGTAACATGTCCTCGCATGATGGCTTCTAGACCAAGCCAATTATTTTCTTCACAACCGACACAACGCAGATATGTTTTAGGTGCTATGTTATGAGCGTGCCAGTTAAAGCAGAAACATTGTCTCAGAAAAGCAGTGGCTTTAACTTGAACAATTCAACAGTGAATTTAAAGCAACCGCTTTTACGAGCACACGACTACTATAGCCAATTTAAAGCCACTGCGTTTTCGAGCACACTAAAACTATAGCCAAGTTAAAGCCACTGTTTTTCCGATCACAATACAACTATTGCTAAGTTAAAGCCACTGCTTTAATAGTGTAAAGCAGAGTCGCTGTCCGCGTTTGTTTTGTTCTTCAAAACTACGCAAAGGATTTTGATGTCAATTAGAGAGTATATTTCGGGCGATTTATACGTATAATATTTATGTATATTATCAGTACATTGCACCTTTGCGGAACGGAATAAAAACAAGCGTCACCACATGAAATCTTAGTCAAGCTCCGTTAATTTATTGGCCATACACGCAACGTTACGAGGGGGTCGGTGGTTAGTGGTTAGGGGTATTAATTAATTTATTTCTAATTTATATCAATTGCTGGGAGACCGACCGCTCGTCCCTTACCAATTATTTATATACATATCAGTTATTTACAATTCAAGTGTACTTACTGAGTAACCTAGTTTTGAAACGACCGTGTGATTGGATTGATAACTCATATTTTCATAATTATTTAACAAAAATGCAAATGTTTTTTTCGGTACACCTAATTACTACAACGCTGTTTTACAGTATTCTATCAACAATTATTTTATCCAGCAGGAACATTATATGGGTAGACATTATATGATGATAATGAAGAATAATATTAGTTATACTTCATCATCATCAACCCTTATACTTTCCTGTCTGCTGGGCACGGGTCTCTTCTCTCGGATTGAGAGGGATTAGGCTATAGCCCCACGCTGGCCAAGTGCGGGTTGGCAGACTTCACACAACGTCGAGAAAAATCTCTAATAGTTATACTTAAAATATGTAATTGTAGTAAATTGTGTAAACTGCGTCGAATAAATGTATTTCTTTCTTTCAAGAACACATCCGGCAAAAATCTTGTGGAAAAGATACGATATTAGGTGAGCATCAAGACTACATTTACCAAGAATAATCTATGCATAAATAGTATAAAACAAAGTCGCTTCCCGCTGCCTGTCCATCTGTACGCTGAGATGTTTTAAACTACGCAACGGATTTTAATGTGGTTTTCACTACCATAATTATAGATAATTTCTTCCGGAACGTTTATACATGCGTGCTAAGTCGGGGCGGGTCGCTAGTATTATATAATTTATAATCATTACTTTTATTAGAAGAATAAACTTTACACTTAAACAGTAATGAATATATTAATAATTAAGTATTACTCGCTTAAACGGTGAAGGAAAACATCGTGAGGAAACCTGCATACCTTAGAGATTTTTCTCGACGGTGTGTGAAGTCTGCCAACATTCCAGTGTGGTGAACTATAGCCTAATCCTTCTCAATCTGAGAGGAGACCCGTGCCCAGCAGTGGGACGGTTTATGATGATGATGATGAATGTATCCATCTTATAATAATTATCGGATTATTGAAAAATCTGCTTAAATAATTATATAAAATATAAGTGCTTATAAAGTATATTCACTTACCAATAAAATTCATAGTAAAGTACCGCTCCGTTTAGTTTACACCAAATTCCGTCGCTATATAAACCCTCGCCAAATTCTCTCAACTACAATAAAATATAAATTCCTTGAAGATCTTCTTGTAAATGTAATACAATATTTATTGCCTCTACCATATTACATTTTCACTTGTATTTAGTATCTAAAGTGCTTTTGTAATTACTCATCTTGGGAGTTTTATTGAAGCGACAAAGTATCGATATCGCCGGTTTTAGTGACAATTGAGCTGAATTGATACTAAAATTGAAGATAATGGCTCGTCTGTATTTTTATATTATAAGTATGTCTGCTCAGAATATAACCAGATCAAAAGTTCGTACTCGTAAATAAAAAGGAAACCATATAGGTACCTATTTTATATATCTTTTACTTAAAACATCAGTTTTTCTGCCAATTTCGTACCAAAGGACCATGATAAGTAACAAGATAGTATAAATAACAATTTTCTACTAATTATTTATATTTCAGTATGTTGTCCCACTGTTTATGTTTATGAAAATAATAAGAATAGGTGGATAAATGTGTGGTTTACAACGACAATAAAAGAAGTTGCTCAAGATTTCCGCCAACCAAGACTTGTATCAAAGGACCACAACCACAAAAACCATAAACTTTTCGGGAGTAGTGTTATTTCTCAGCACCTTTAACCCTATTCTCACACAGTACAGAAACAAGGAATCCTTCGTCCTTGAATGTGGCAACTCAGCAAATGTTATTTCATCAAAACTTTGCGGACAACGAAGTTTGCTCGTAAAAGCCACGGTGCCATGTTTTATTTGAACACCGAAGGGTGAATATGGCACTCCAACAAGACGGAAAGAATTCGGCTGGTTAATACTTATAAAACATACATAGGTACCTTCTTATTATACGTTCATACACACGGAATGCCGCTATCCAAGGACCAGATTTTCAATTGTGTCGCTACAATTAATCTCACATAACTATCATGCTCTGGAACGTTATTATTGAAAAGCCTCTGTTGAAAGGAGACCGCTATACCATTTGTATAAAACACACAAGTAGGTAGTTATTGGCCTATTCATAATTTATGTCCAGTTATAATATTAGTCAAACACATTTATTGGTCCTAAAATCATGTTGTAAGAACCCTTACGGATACCGTTCAACTGAGCATAAAATGAAGGAACTTTATGCTCCAAGAAATAAAACAGAAAGGTATGCCTTGGGTTAATGGAAGTTATGTGCGGAATGGTCTTTTGATCCGATATTACAATTGAATAATTGAAATCGTTCGACATCGTTTACTTTCAGTAGTTAAACACGTTACATATTTTATCATTCATACACAAGACACAAACAAGGGTATGATCACCAAGTAGGGATTGCAACCTATCAACATGTTCAAACTAGTTGGATTTTTGCTGGATTAACATAATTCCAGGATTTACAAGAAAATTCAATTATTTAGAGTGGTAAATGAGTAAAGGTGATGGATCCAGCTGGTTTGGTGGATGTGGGATCCAGCAATTACAGCCTTTAATCACGGAATAGCGAACAAGAGCGACTCTTGTTACATTCGGGTGCGAAACACGGAATTGTCATTATCAGCATGTACGATTGTATGAGTTATAATAGACTTCAACCTCATTTCTGAATAACATTCAGGTTCTTTCCTTGTCAGATCTCTCGATCGTTTATAGTAGGATTTTGCCGAAGAAATGTACTACCCTTAGAATTAGACTGTTACGCAGTACGTAGTATGAGTTCTACACTGAAAAATACAATACTGTCTATACCTGAAACAGTGATGAGGAAAACACAGTTACGTGAAGCCAATGACCTCATCATTCTTGTTTAGGATACGGAGTCAAGCAGGCCACTCGGTGACGTAAATGTTCTACATTGTTTTCTTCGTAAAACTATGAAAGTTTAAGATTCTGAAGAAATTATTTCCTGATGCTTCTGTAAAAATCTCTAGAATGTCTTTAATTGCTATGGCTTCACAAGCAGGATACTGGGTAGGTACTTGATGGTAGATGGTCATCTGAAACACCTATCAGACTGCCGACTGTCTTATATATTATATATTATCGTATAATAATATTTACTAGTAGTATAACATATAGGGTGGAAGGGACATCGACGCGCAACGGCTTACCATGACTTCAGTACATGATTCTCGACCCCCCTGTGTTGGAATTTTTCGTTGGCTTTTTCTTAAATTTTACGTTCTTTTTTGCAGTTTTTTCTACTTTAAACTGTATAAAATCATTATTTCTATCTAACCCAATAAGAATTTTAATTAAAAAGTCATTAATTCACTTTTTTCACTAAAAACAGCATTGTAAATGAAACTCGAAAGATCTTCTGGTCAGCTGTTTCCTTAGAGTTCACTTGCGAGTTGTAATATTTAAGAAAAAGCTGACAAAAAATTCCAACTGTACATTAGCACCAAGACTCCTACAATTAAATAATAACCAGTCAGGTATTAAATTTTTCTAATTACCGAAGAACTCGGAATGTAATTGTTAGCGTCAAGAGCTAAAGTTATGATAACCGGTAATAGAGGAATGCCCCAGCCAATCAATGTAAAATTGAACATATATCTAGTCGGTCTACTTACTCCTAAAACCCTCACGTAACTTATGAATTGTAAAAAGGCCGTTATCAGCATCCACATAAAACTGGCCAGTCTCGAAAAGTGCAGTAGTGAACCAAAAACAATACATGCAGGTTTCATATATTCAGCAAGAACGTATCTTCCATTAATTTGAATAAAAATTGTATAATCTAAATTAAAAACTAAACTACTACTAAGCTTGTAATTTGAGTCATTTGAAAAAAAAAATAGTTTCATTTCTAACTCTAACAAAGAGCATCATTATTTTAAGCATTATATGATAAGTTTTAATAAGCATATTCATTAAAAACTTGATAGACAATCTTTCTTGTCTTAAAGTTTTCGTACCTAAACTGAAAGATTACTAACTTTTCGGATGAGATGCAAAGTTTTAATACCTTATCGATCTAAAATACGTAATACGTTTTAGATACTTGAATAATCTAGCAGCCAGAACTTTATAGCTCCCGATCCTGTAAGTTCAGAATGTGCTTTTGATTGCGATCAATTAAAGCTATTTCTATTTTCGTTAGCACAATGCGAGAAGCTTGCAAGTTTGGGTTAATATAGAGAACGGCGAATTACATAAGTGATGTGTTTCTAAATATTGCCATCCAAAAAGAATTCCAAATCCGAATTAAATTATTTGGACTGACTTTAAAGTCAAAATAATTTATTCAACATTTAATACTAGCTTTTTGAACGTCATTTTTACATTTGAGACAACCCTTAAAACGCCCACCCTTCACGGTCAAAAGAGGTCGTGAAAATATGTTAGCATCTATCCATTTGATTAAAAGACAATATCAACTGTTTTGCAATTCCGTCCAATGATATTTGCGAAAGCCCAAAGAAGAAGTACTTTCATAATATTTTGTATGACGCAGACAATATCATATGTACCATAAATCTTGTGAGAAAATCATTTATAGTTTCTATAACTAGCAAAGATTTCAGGCTCCACTTGGAACGAAAGTTTTAAGTATCAAAGTAAACCGATTTCCTATACTTTGGAAATCACAAAGGATGGGATTGGAAGCAGTCGTAGCATCGATATAAAATCTCTGAAGGGATTTCAAATCTCATTTGAAGTCACCAAAACATTCGTTTGTAGGGAAATCGAGACGATGGCAGGGATCGCAATAAAAATAAAGGAATCAGAAAAAAAACGGATTTATTTCAATAGCAGGCTTACGAGTAAACTAGAAAAATATTTATCACAGTGTTGGCAGATGACATGAGGGGAGTTTCAGAGTAGGTATGTATTAGCTGTAGAGCACCGAATCTTTTTTTTATTGATATAAAAAACTGTACTTATACAATTATTATATTTATGTTTTTTTTTTAATTATTTTCTTATACCACCAAGGTGGAAAACAAGCATGTGGCCCACCTGATGGTAAGCGGTTACCGTAGCTTATAGACGCTTGTAACACCAGGGGTATCATTTGATTTGTTGCCGACCCTGTAAAACGAAAGAGGAATAGTTGGGTTGGCAGTATAAGGGTGAAATGCAACAGAACGTTTTCTCGTGAAGCATCCAAGACAAAAATCTGAAGTCTTTCAGATTTTTGTATCTGTCTTACTTGAGCTTGACTGTCAACTTATTCATACTGAAGGATATCCCAAGATGGTCGATACAGGCGCCATTTATCACACGGGACAACAAACATGGATAACAATGTGTATACAGCTCCGTTTAACGCTACAGTTGAGATCGGAACAAAGACATTATTTCATTTGGGACCATGTAGCTGTCCCTGAGGCTAAACCAACGTAAGGAATTCCATTTAAAAAAAAATCTTTCTTTTTTCGTGTGTTATTTTTTGTATAACACCAAGTTGGCAAACAAGCATACGGCCCACGTGAAGGTAAGCGGTTACCGTAGCCTATAGCCGTTTGCAACACTAGAGGTATCACTTGCGCATTGCCGACTCTTTAAATCGAAAAAGGAATAGTTTGATCTATTTGTGTGCTGTGGGAATCGAACAACACGACTCTTTGATCAACAGTCGACCAACAAACGACCCACTAGTCCGCAGATGTCTGCGATTTAGTGATCGATCTTTGCATATAAATGTATCGTATTAAAAAAAGTTACATAATAAATGCCTCGCGTGTTCTAAAACGAACGAAGTTTGCCACAGTGTGGGCCATAATGGTGCCAATAAAAATATGAAAAGAGAATAAAAATCAGCAAAAAACAAACTTTCCTTTCCGAAATTGCCTTCTAGATATTTCTATGATAAACTAGATAGGTAGGTAGATAGGCCTCGAAGCTATTAGATAACTGTTTCAGCAATTAGGTAAGCAGGTTAATGCCGATTTAAAATCATCGTCATCATTATCAACAACGCTTTTAGTGGCTGACTGATGGGCACGGGTCTCCTCTCAGATTGAGAGGGATTAGGCTATAGTCCACCACGCTGGCCTAGTGCGGGTTGACAGACTTCACACAGCGTCGAGAAAAATCTCTAAGGCATACAGGTTTCCTAACGATGTTAATAACCTAGCTTTTGATCGGCTTGAATCACACCTTATAGGACTTTTTGGGACAAATTATCTCTATTACAAAATTTATCAAAACTGGTTTAGCGGCTTAGACTGAAAACGTACCTAATAAACAGACACAGTTACGTTCGCATTTATTAATATTAAGTATGGATGTTGTGAGGAACAGGGATAGAGGACGAGCCTAATACCCAAGCACAAATCCAAACTCCGAGTTGCTACTGAAAATTTCATAGAAAAACTCAATAACACATTTCAAGCTGACGATCGAAACCAGGATCTCAAGTAGTTGCGATTACGACCACTAGGCTAGAATATCATAGTATAAGAAATTCTACGCACGTAATCCCCTAAGGATTAAGTAGATGTGTATCGCGTATCACATCCACTCCACCGATGACGGCATTTAATCCCATGGGGTCAATCTATCTTCATTTGTAGAATCTATTTCAGTTACCGCTGAAGGAGGTCGTGGGGAAGTACTTCTAACATGACTATAGACCAAATATTCTGTATTGCACATCAAAAATTTAAAAAACAAAGGTACAACGAAATCTTATCGTTAACAGCGATCTTTTAAGCTACAATTTTGCTGTTTTAGTTGACGTGTATGAATGCTGTTGAGGAGTCAAGAGCAGACAGCAATGGAATGAGACGTGAGACCCGTCTAAAGAGGATGTGTGCACGAAGTATGGAACTGGAAGTCTATGAACCCTCAAAACTTAACTTGATCTTTCATCCATTACACATATTTGTGAAAAGCATTTCTTTTCTTTTTGTTTTTTTTTACATCGATTAATTAGTGTAACGTATTATCAGATGTGTGCGATCACATGCCAATAAAGTAGTCCATCCATATGTTTTAGCAAATCTTTAATTATTAATTAAACAACCAGACAAAGGTAAACTTAACGACTTACTGTTAAAAAGACCAATTACATTTGTCTTGTTATCCAAAGGACCAGTTCGGAGTGAGAACCCTAACATAAGAGCGGGTAACACAATAAGAAGTAGGAAAACAGAAAGACGTCGCAAATCAATTTATCTACATCACATAGTTATTCAAGGCGCGAACCGGTGGCGCTGGTGCACCAAGGCACGAGATAAGAGCGATAATCTAATGAGTTACCTAATTTGGTAAATCGGTTAGTATGGAAAGAAACAGTGTTGGTTGCTTCTGTGCATACTTTAATGGATAACTTTAGAAACTACGGCTGAACGAATCTTAAAGATAGAGAAACGGTTTCATATAGTTAGAAACACTTTAAGTAAGCCCATTATAGTTATATACAGTAATAAAAAGGACAAAGAACAAAGGATGCACACAATACACTTTTACAATGAGAATTTTACACAATTTTTCAGTTTGCTTTTAAGTGAATAAGATCCAATGAAAATTACAAGTCTATCGCTGTTAATCCTTCAGCGATCCATTTCACAAAATGGCCATAAATCTTTGTTTATAAAGAATATCTCCGAGTTGGCAACGTGACCGGCCCAAAACAGTGAAATGGGCAATAAATAAAGTTTATAGAAGCAACTTGCTCAATTCCAGTTATTGAAGTTAACTAAGATAAAATCAACAAACTATACTAAGCCTGGCTCGGATAATAAATAGGACCTTTTTAGTTGTATTAAAGTTATGTTCGGATAAAAGGACCAAGTCGGGTCTCGTAAATTTTGAAACTTAGGACAGAGTAAAATTTGTAGATTATGTAAAAGTTCCTTTTTTATTGTCGATTTAGACTGAACAGGCAATTTGCCGCGGATTTAAAAGATCGTTTAAAAAATTATTACGTCTCACAACGGCCTGACAATCATCCAGTCTCGACTTTACCTAATTCGGTTTTTGCCACCTAACACGGTGCAGCCCTGGTCTTAGTCCCAGCAAAATATAAGATTTATACCGGCAAGAAGTGATACAGCTCAAGAATATTGGTTAGGCTAATCTTCTAAGCAATCTATATTGTATCTGAAAATTATAGGTTTATAATCGCTGGTATCTTATAGTTTAGACCATAAAAAGTTCACTGGGTACCTAAAGTTTTATTGACCTGCCGTCTTTAGAAAGTATTGCAACAATATTACGTACAATATATGAGCTATGTTTTCGGCACAACAAGACGCAAAATAACTTTCCAAGGATGGCATAAATTGTTCGCTATAAAAATGAAGTATAGGGGGAAAAGGGGCAAAGTCCGAAATAGAAACTATTATCATCCGAAAGAAAAGTCAGGGAAGTTTATCGATCGAGCTTATTGGTTTACTGGAGAATTGTACCACGGTGCGGTAGATAAAGTAATATAACGGAAAGCTCCGCTAAATATTACATTGGAAACGTGGTCCTTGTATCCGCATTTCTGGGATTTCTTTTTCAAAGGAATATTCGAGGTCTGATGCCCGTTAGTTACATTTCCGTAGAGGACGGCTCGCTCAGCGCATCCATAAGTAGCTAAAATTGATTTTCCACAATATTGGTGTACTATAACACGGTTTTTGCTTAGGAATAGGTACTAACAAATGTATCGTATGGATCATATCCATATTCATCGATCGATGGTTCGAATAGTTTTAGAAGTCGATTCGCAACAACATTTCAGTGAAGGTACAGTTATTTAAATAATCCTCATAGTATGCATAAACTAAACCGTTCATATTCTACAACTGGAATACAATATTGTAAGTGCAAATACCTACGCAAATGTCTGGCAGACAGCTTGGCCGGTAGTAAAATTGTAGCCAAACATTTTAAAAGTCGTAAGTTCTCCATGATTACCAATTACATTTCACAACAACATCCGACGTCTAGTTATGTATTCCTACAGTTGTTGTTTATATCACAGATTCACAGTTTATTGCCAAAAACTTGCGATGAAAGCAGCGATTATAGGGTTACACGGAATGGATGAAAATGCTAAAATTAAAACGGGTGTAATGACGTAAGAAGGAACTAGAGTATTCTAGAATTTCATGAAAAGTTGTAAACTCCTCCATTCCGACGGACGATCGTGCGGTGGGTGGATAGGGTATCCACCCACCCCCATTAACAGAAGGAGCGTGATTCCCAGCAGTAGGAATATCTATAGGCTAGAGATAAAATCCGTAAAAAGTAGTTTATTTCAATGTATTATAAACGCGTAAATGTCAATGAAAATAATAATTAAGGAACTATTGTCTCGCTCAGCGCATAGCGTCGTACGTATAATAGAATTCCTTTGTTTGTGGTAAAGCGTTTCATAAGACGGTACAGAGGCCAGCACATCAAGCTACCACAATCTGTCAAATTTCTTTGATTGAATTTCAACTTTAATACAAGACAATAAGGTTCATATTCAATTGTGAAAATTTGATAGTTTTCGATAGGTAGACCTGCTGGCGTCGGTACTATCACTAATTCCGTCTTCGTGACCTTAAGATATTGTAGCTAAATGTCAGTATATTACATACATCGTGATGAATTGACTATGGCAAGAAGTATGTAACATTCCATTCCGGGTCAACGCAGCAGCAATAAATATTCTTTGTTTGCAACATTATCTTTACTTAATATTATTAAAGCTGAAGAAACTACTAGTTCGAATTGAAAAATTCTTTTGGTGTTAGATAGTCTATTTATCGAGGACGGTTATATGCTATATAACATCACGCTACGACCAATAGGAGCCGAGTAAAAAGGGAAAACGGCGGGTGACACCGCGGGGGGCAGCTAGTTTTCAAAAAACTGCCTCGTTTAGCCTAGAAATCCTCAACGCGACTGCTACACTAGAGGTCCTGGGTTCTAGTTCGAGCAGTCTTATTGGGTTTTTC